>JAUMHE010000046.1:11829591-11886052 GCA_032359235.1 Enteromius mattozi
GAAAGTACATTTTTAAATCAGACACACACAATTTTTTTTTTATTTTGCCCTGCATCGTGACTGCCGCGATGTGACTACCGCGCATGCATACATCGCGATGACGATGCTGAAACGATGTATCGTGCAGCCCTACTATGAAGCATGCTACAATTCTAAACAAAGCCTTCATCTTCACAGTATGCAAGAACAATCATATTTCCCATGACACTTCTGGCACACAGTTTTGCTAAACCATTAGCTTCAGTCAGATGCCAAACTGTTATGCACTAAAAGCACCCTTGTGGGAGGAGGTGCCACACTTTCATTGAGAGTTTCAGAAATTAATTAGTTTTGATCGCACAAGCTTTAGGAATAACAAATTAAAGCGGAGCACTGCATATCCTTGAGTGACAGCCTCATGAGGAAATATGAATCACCGAACACAAATACAACCACAAAACCGCTTTCCTCAACAAACATGCTTCTCACAAGAAGCTTCACTCAATATGATCCGTCTCTCTACACAACAGCTTATCACGGATATCCAGCAAAACGAGACACAATAGATGTGATGCTTGACTAAGACACGTCTCTCTGAGGGATCAGATCTATTGACGAAGAAATAGCTTTAACAGGAATGGACATCGTGACATGGAGACTTGCATATCTTTCAAGATGAAAGTTCCACTCAAAGTAAACTGTCCCGAACCAGGTTATGCAAATGTCTTCTTCTGCAGGTGATTTAATTAGAAGTGAAATAAAACCGACCCAAATGTACCTGCTAATCGGATAAATTCAGACCGATGAATCATTCGTCCTTGAGCAAGGGTATGTGAACATGCAGACAGCCATGGAGGAGTGATAAATTGACATGGCTGTAAGGAAGCAATGGAGCTTCACACACATACAGTTCAACAGCAGCAGTAGGACACATTGTTCTGATCTATCTACGTATCTATCTATCTACGTATCTATCTATCATCTTACGCATTCACTCTATATGATGCCAAAAAGTATCTCAAGTCAAGTGTTTCAAGATCAAGTGTCAGTGCTAACCTCTGGCAGAAAATCTTCTTGATTTGTTGGCCCACTCAGATACGCTCTTACTGGATTACCCTTTATTCACTCAAGATTCACTCTCACACAAATACTACAGCAGCCACAAACAAATTATAGGCAAATCCAATAAGCCACTGAGAAACCACCCAAAGCCCTCATACAATACAAAGTGACTCAAACAGGATATTTAGTTAAGACACACACTATTATATGGAGCGATCCTGGGTGAGATTAGATTGTTGTTAGAGACGTGCTTCACACAGAGAAGACTAAGAGTGGAGTTTTAAAACTTACTAATTAAAATATGTCATGAAAAATACACTGTACATAAATAAACCAATCTTAAAAATAGTTAAAAATATATAGATTAATTTCATTAAAAAATTGCATTTACAGTAAAAATACAAGTTCCCACTGCATGTATATATTGTAAAACAATGGTTATTTATTTTTAAATACTAGTTACTGGATTAATAGATCTTGGTATTTTATGTGTTTTTAAGCATTTTAATGTTGATATTTTAATATATGAATAGTTCATAACACAATAAAAACACAACATAATAAAAAAACATGATTTTTGAAAATAAAAAAAAAGAAAAGAAAACAGTTATCTATATGTGTGTGTACGTGTGCATCAACCTGTGTCCCCCTTTGACAGTTTGCTGAGGCCCCCTAGTGAGCCCCGGGCCTTTGGTTAAAAGCTATTTATTTATATTTTAATTATTCAATTGATCATTGACCTACTGTATGCATTATTTTCTTCACTAAAATCTATTATTGGCTAAACACAGAGAAAAACTTGTTTACAAAACATTAATAATGTGTATTATTAATTATTATATTATTAAGGAATTGTACTTGACCTACAAAATCGAAAAAAGGTCCCAGAAATCCCTATGTACTGGACAAAACATGACACGCTTATTAATAACAATCGCTTTAATTAAAAAACTACCATTCTTTTGGTTATAAGACCTCAGTTGAAACGACTGGACAACTAATTCGAATTTCCGCTGACTTTTAATAAGCTTTCAACAGTAACAGAAAATGATAAATATATGGCACCAGCAACATTTATTCTTCATTAAAATGGGCAATGCAATAGCCATCCTTCAAGCAAATGAATAACAGAGCTCCTCAAGTGTGTTCTGCTCTGAAATGTCATAAATAACCTATGAACAATATTACAAATTGAAGAGATCAAGAGTGCGTAAGAGAAAACAGGGCTCACTGCCGCTATAGTTAAGAACACCACAGCTGGCTCCCTTGAGAGAACCTCCCACCTGAACAAAAAGTGAAAGACTAAGAGATGGAGAGGAAGTGTTAAAGAGTAATGAGTCTCCATTATCACAAACTCTGACCCCTCTCATGGGCGTTACACCATGCAGACTGACAATAACTAAAGTGCTGAGGGCGAAAGACAGTTTCAGATCACCACAGGTCCAGTTTTTCCTGACCGCTGCAGGATTTCTGGGTGACTGCATGCACATCATTACTACATGAGCGCCAGGATGCCATGCATTCACCTGGGAGACACAACATGCATAGACATACTGTATGATAAGACAAGCATTCATAGGCAAGCTGCTATAGAGCTTGAGAATATAAATAAGATACATCAATACATTTTCACTCGTCTAGACAGGGTGGAACCAATTCCTGCCTTTCTTGAGGCTAGAGTCTGCTCAATTCCCACATATATATGATACACTGCAGTTGGTCCTGCGCTTTCACAAACAAACACGGCAGTGAATCCACTGTAAATAAGCATAAACTAGATGCGTTTGCACATGTTCACTGACACAATGGTAGGGTGTTGCTATGTGGTTACAAAGGTGTTCTAAATGAATGTGGTGTTGTTAGGTGTTTTACATGGAGCTTTGGGTAATTTTTACCTCTTCAAATCGAAAGATATAACCTAGGTCACTGCTTCAATCTATAGGATTTTTTTAGTCCCTTTTTTATTATTTACCAGTCTGTTTCTCATGGTTTTTCAAGTAATGGTTTACGAATGAATCAGTATTTGCACATTTTTCTCTTGAAAAAATCTTAAAATTATTGCATAAAAAGACAAAATTGTGACATAAAAACAATTATGACACAATGCTGACAATTATGAGACAAAAAGTTAAAATTATGACATTTAAAAAAGTCATAATTATAACAAAGTTGAAATGATTATATAAAAAGTCATAATTATGACCTAGTTAAAATGATTACTCAATTATGATTGGTATCTCAATTTTAAAAGAAAGTTTGTATTTTACCTCATAATTCTGACTCTTTTTTTTTTTTATCTCATTTTGACTGGTATCTCAATTTCGTAAATGATGTACGTAAATCATAATTATGGTATTAAAAAAGTCATAATTATGACAAAGGTTTGACTTCTTATCTCATGATTGATAACTAAATTTTGAAAATGATGTAAATCAAAGTTATGAAAAAAAATATATGACTTTTGTCATTGGTCTGCACACACAAACAAAGTCATAACCTAGATATTTAAGGCAATACAGAAATCCTGGACAGGATGCGTCCGAGAAAAATGGCATGTATGGTCACTAGTGCTGGGTAAAATATATTGATATCTCGATATTAATCAATTCTCATTTTTATAGAACGTTATAGATTCTTAAATCCTAAGAATCGAGTAGTCTGGCCTGTTATTAGTTAATAGACGGAACGTTGAAGGACATCAAACTGGTAATCAAATCGAATCGCAAGCTTGTGAATGAGAATCAAATTGAATCGTGTAATTTGTCTCAAAACCCAGCCCTAATGGTTACCCTAGTTTAGGTAATTAAAATATATATATATATATGCATTTTGGTAAAGCCAATCCTCCTTTGACAAGAAGCACATTACAATAAATATTTCAATACATTTATGAGGTATATTATTTCTTTATGAGTAAAGGGCTAAAATAACATTTTGGGCCATACCGAAGAATATTGATATTTCATTGTGTGCAGTATATTAAAAGCACTTATATTATAATATAAATGACTGTAATTTCATTACTTTCATGCAACATTTCATAGTAAAGCAGCTATGGCTGGGACATGTTCAAGTTTTACTCAAAGCTTCAATGTATTCATGCGTTGAAAGTTGTTAAACCGACTGACTTTTGAGCCAGTCTGAAAATACAGGCCTTTACATTCCAAGAAGTATTTCAAAGAATAAAACAACCCAGAGTTATCAAATTATCAACAATTAAATTCAGCCAATGAAGCATAAAACCAAGGCTGAATTCAACATGGCAGAAATAATACTAGCATGCTACTTTAAATTAAACTCAGGTTTGTGTTTTTATGTGTGAAACAAGGACAATTGAATCAATGAGAATCACCCAGTTGTGCAAGTCTGGAGAACCATGACTGTTAATGAAGTGGGAGGGACTATCGTTAACAGCTGAAATCAGTAGAGTACAAAATAGACCAGTTGGGCAGTATCTCAATTGTGAGACTAACTGTTGAGTGATGGCTCTAAGGTGGTGTTTGGTTCAGTTACTAGCACTGTGTGCTTTTAGTCATGCATTTCCACAGTGGAGTAATTCGCTCCAGAACCCACGAGCTCTGAACTTGCAGCAAACTGGCCAGCAGTTTCAAAAGCCAGTTCAACAAAGTAATCAGCAGTTACCTCAGAAGTTTCCGCTTCAGAAACCAGTGGCAAAGGCAGAGCCACTTGATAAATGTGCTGTAGCTGATAATGAGCAGATCCAATGTGGACAACCTGGTATCAGTGCTGCTCAATGTGAAACTATCAACTGCTGCTTCGATGGACAACAGTGTTACTATGGGAAGGCAGGTAAGAGTGTTAAGTTGGTGTTATCCTATTTCACTCCTAGGTGTTTCATGAATTTTTTTTTTTTTTTTTTTTTTTTTTTTTTTTTTTTTTCATTGTTTAAATGGTTCAGATTAAAAAGGTAAGAGATGGTAGTTTTTAAAGAATCGTTGACTTGACTGGTTCTTTATGGAACGAAAAATGGTTATATAGTGTCTCCTTAAAGCGTGTTTAAATGTGTCCTCTGTATTAACCTGTTCTTGTACCTCTTGAATCCAGTGACTGTCCAGTGTATAAGAGATGGTCAGTTTGTGGTAGTAGTGGCTAGAGATGTTACACTACCTCGACTGAGTCTGGATTCGGTCAGTCTACTGGGTGGAAGTGGCCCACCTTGTGGTCCTGTGGGGTCCACACCTTCCTTTGCTATATACCAGTTTCCTGTGACCGCCTGTGGCACGACCATGAATGTGTGTAACTGCTTCTGGTTTTATTCTGCATGGCTTACAATCCACTGTGTGCCAACAGTGTTGATGTTTGCAGGAGGACAATGGATATATTGTATATGAGAACCGAATGAGCTCCTCGTATGAAGTGGGGGTTGGGTCACTTGGTTCCATCACGAGGGACAGCCATTTTGAGTGAGTGATCAATGACTTGGTGTGACGTTACATTATGACAAGTGCTCCAAGCTCACTGTTTGTTGTCCAGGCTTCTATTCCAGTGTAGGTACTCTGGTACTTCTGTGGAAGCTCTGGTTGTGGAGGTCAACAGTGTTCCTCCACCTCCACCAGTTGCTGTCCCTGGACCCCTCAGGGTGGAGCTCAGACTGGCCAATGGCCAATGTGTCACCAAAGGGTGTGCAGAAGGTAAGTGCTTGGCCAATATGTTCCTAAAGTCTTAAGACTCCAGGTTGTAGCAGTTTTTGGTTTAACACCAGTGTTCATCTTCAGGGGATGAGGCCTACACGTCCTACTACAGTGACGCTGATTATCCAGTCACAAAAGTCCTGCGAGAGCCAGTGTTTGTTGAGGTACACATTTTGGGAAGGACTGACCCCAGCCTTGTCCTGATGCTGGGACGCTGCTGGGCAACTTCAACCCCTAATCCACTCAGTCTACCCCAGTGGGACCTTCTGGTTGATGGGTAAGGGTACTAGCAATCTTTATCCAGTTGGTCCACTAGTCCTTTTCTGATGACTGCGTACCCTTTCAGATGCCCTTACCAAGATGATCGTTACCTAACCACGTTGGTGCCGGTGTTAGCATCACCTGGTCTTCAATTCCCAACCCACTACAAGCGCTTTATTGTGAAGATGTTCACGTTTGTAGATGTGACATCACTAGCCCCTCTGCAGGAAACCGTATGCCCCTACTACTTGAACATTTTAATCTTACTGCCTCTTATGGATTCAATAACTTGATCCTCTTTCTTCCCTGTCAGATCTTTATCCACTGTAGTACAGCGGTGTGCCATCCATCTTCTGGCTCCTGTGAGCAAAGCTGCGCCAGGAAACGTGAGTTCTTGCTCTAATTTGACTAGAGGAACTGACTTTATAAGTGGCCTCCACACTAATGCTTTTCTTACAGGCAGAGACACTTATGTCAAGACCACCTCTAGTGAGCAGAACGTGGTTTCTAGTGGAGAAGTTACTTTGGTCATGTAAATGTATTGGTTTCAATAAACTTTGGGAAACCCTAAGCTCATTTGTGTACTCTTGAATTTTCATAGTCTAGTATTACTTGCCAGGTTGTTTCTTGTGCCTCACTATTTTAAAAAAAATCCACACTTTTTAAAGTTTCATTGTCCAGGTATCTAAACAAGCCATTATAAACATTAAGTGACCTAACCTGGGGCACCACATAAGTTACCAGGTTAAGGGTTGTGCTTAACATCTGCCTGGTGAACTTGACCCTCACTATCGGCCCAAACCGCACAAAGGCGTGGAGCAGACTGCTTAATGTTTTACAAGTGAACAAATGTGGTGCATAATGATACCACTGTAACCTTGTGTGCATTTAGCTTGATAAGTTTTGCGTTTTTAACCGACTACAAGAACTTGAGCGTTACTTAGAAAATGAGTGCTGGCTGTAGGGTGGTTTTATTGTGTTTTTTTTTTTTTTTTTTTCCTTGCATGGCAAATGGAGTTCAATATGAACATGCAAAAATAAACTGCTAGTTTACCCAAAAATTAACTTTCAGATTTCAACTTGAACTATCAATTCTGTGACTCACGAACACTTGTTGCCACCTAAACCGAAGTCTTCTGTAGCCAAACCTTCAGTCTGATGGTTGAAGGTCTGGAATACATGGTAGCATTTGTTGGACAAGGCCTGCCCATGAGACTGTTTGACCTGTCAAACATCCAGTCACAGTTCATAGAACTATTGCCACAATAACAGACTGCTGTGTAAAACTCCTATTTTAAAGATTCTGTGCCTTGTGTTAAAGACTGTGACACGACTCCTGGAAATACTTTGATTCAACCAATCTGATGATGACTCCTGAAGTGTTTCCAGATAAGTGTGCCATATACGTCAGACGGTCAACCAGCGGCCCGTGGGTGTGACATCTGAGGCTGACACTACAGTAAGAGTAACCTACAGAAAAGACCAGTGTATATAAAATCACTTGAGCATATCTACAGACAGTTTACCTTTGGTGAACAGGTTCAAAATTGAGTCATAAATTAAATTTCCCACTCTTTTTGAGTTCAATCACTTAAAGTAATTGCACACCTCTTCTCAAAAGGCCACACAATTTAAGCTATCATTGCTGTAGGTTGTACGAAGGCCATAGGAAGAGCCAATTCTTTTCACTCAGTCTGGTGAAATAAATCTAAACTCTTGCCAAATTGAAGTCCCTAGGTTTACAGAAGCCACAATTGCACTTGTATGATGTCATGCTTTCTAGTTGCTGTGGTGCCTGGTTCCATCACATCTAAAATAGAGCTTTCTGGTTAAGGTTGCCAGCCCCTATGAGCTGAGTACCAAAAAATGTGAACTTGCTATCTATGCAACATCACATCCTGGATATATAGACCCCTTGGTGTGGTTTAAACAAGCATGTGGCCTACCGCTGGCCCTAAACGGTTTGTGAAAGTGGCAGAGGGTGGAGAGAGGAACATGAAACACAGAGACCAGGGTCAATGAATCCAGGAAACAGGAGAGAAAATGACCAGAAGCATTGCGTATTAACACATCAATTCAGCTCGCATGATTATAATTACATCATCTAATCTCAAATGAAATTTACAATTATAACTGGCGGCTGGGAGATAATTTATGTCAACCTCATATCATCCTACCTCAAGGGGATGAATGAAATATAAATACGATAATGTGCTGTGCCATAATTATGATATTGTAACAAAACTACATTTAAAGGTCAGCTTTCAGCATTTCAAAGTATTATAAAAAAAAACATTTCGCCAACCGGTCTCACAGATAAGTCAAAACCCAGACATCAAAAAGTTGGCCAGGTCATCCCGGGAGGCTGTGTAAATGTGTGTGTGTGTATGTGTGTGTTTCACAACCTGTTATTTCACAGATGAATGCTACAGACATCTCATCTTAGGGTACTTACCTAGGCATCTGACCACACCAACCACAGTTTTGTGTCTGCCCTACTACTGTGTCCAATGAATATCAAGTAGGCCCCTGCTACTGCACTCAGAAAAAGAAAAATATTACATGAAACGCTTCGACAAAAATTCAAACTTTTTTAACTACCAGTATGGAAACGCTGATGCTATCTATAGCCCACACATACATACATATAAATATAGTACAGCTGTGCTCTTTAGATATCACATCTTCTGACCAATAAGTATCTGGATGTCTAAACAGTGAAAGGCACAATTTAGAAATAAAAGCACTGCATTACTGAAGAGTTACTTCCCAATATCAGGCCAAAGGGTTTAGATATTTTTAAGGTTTGGTATAAAGTGTAGCTATCCAAATGATACAGCACATCCTTGACCCTCTTTAAAGCTGAACAAGCATTGCTTCTGCTGAGAGCAAAGGGGTGGTGTATTAAAATCTGTGACTTGAAATTGAGTGCTGTAACTGAAAGCGCTACATATAAGCTATTGACCTCTTGATTTTGTTGTGCCTACAGCAGAATCCAAGAGTCATGAAATAAGGTGGCAATGTCAAATGTGTCTTCTCTTTAAAATGTATTGCCTCTTACTTCAATCTCAATGTTCAGCGATAATTCTCACAGGCCAAAGTTTACAACAAACGATTGTGAAAATTTCGAGAGCAGTGGCTTGTTACTAATGGGTCTGTTTTGATTGGGTCATGGAAAATAGGCCGAAAGAAGCGAAACACATCTGATAAAGTACATGTGTATAATAGTAATAATCATGCATTCGGGTTGAGTCATTTCTGCATCAGCTGAGTGAAGATTATTATTCATAATTACGAGAAGCCGTCTTATAAGTGATAAGTCTGTGCAATACTGATCTCAAGTTATAAGAATTTGCAGAATTTATTGCTAAAGGTGACACAACCGGATTTTAATTATCTTTATTGCATAGTTTTATAGTATATGATTTTATAGTTTTGTTTAATTTGTCGCATGAGTGATAGGTGTTGGATAAATGTGTATTTTCATTTGTGTATTCATGCATTTATAGCTGCATATGTTTTAGATTCAATAGAGAACACAGCTATAGTTTTGATGTTAATATTTACTTTTAATAAATGCTTCATTTTGCAGAAAAGTCTGTTTAGATGTGATGAGTTAACTGTTTAGAGATAAAATACATTACTTTGGAAAAAATGTCAAATAAATTGAGAAAAACTGTAAAATCTCACAAGTTAATCCAGTAATAATAATAATAATAGATTGTTTGTTATTATGGAAGTTTCTCATTATTATCAGATGTTAAGTCATTATGAGAAAGTCTCTCTTTTTTACTTTCATGTAAAGAAAAACAACAATTGACAACCAACTCAATGACTACATCAATAAACATACAGTATATGATTTTTCATTGCAGTATTTGTTAAAAAAAATCTGATTATACAGATTTTTATTACATTTCAAGTCATTATAAGAAAGTTTCTCATTATTATGAGACATTAACTTGTGAAAGTTACCAAATTCTACATTATTAGTGATCATTGTAATCTCTTTAAAACTTTTTTTATTATGAGATGTTAAGTAAGTATTATGAGAACTTTTCTGAACATAATGAGGTGTTCAATGGGACATTAACTCATCATTATTATGACAAATATTGAGATGCTAGGTCACAATTATAAAAAATAAACTCTCTTCCACAGTCCACAGAAAATTTCAGGGAAAGAAAAAAACATTTTTAGTGTTACATTTTTGTTTCTAGAAGATACAGCAGAGGTCACCAAGTTCAGTCCTGGAGGGCCCGAGTGTCCCTGCAGAGTTTAGCTTCAACCCTAATTAAACACACCTGGAACAAGCTAATCAAAGTCTACTTGAAACCTCCAGGCAGGTGTGTTGAGGCAAGTTGGAGCTAAGCTCTGCAGGACACCGGCCCTCCAGGATCAAGTTAGATGACCCCTGAGATACAGTATTATCCGAGATACAGCATACATGTTGGAAAGCATGATATTAAACTTGATTCTTTTATATGTAAGAACAAAAAATCCCTTTCATGGCATCATCGTAATTGAGGGTTTCTTGGGATCAAATATTTCTGAACCCCCTGCTCTTGAGGGCACATTTTTGGAAGGTTTCACAAAAAAACAACATGTCAAAGGAAAGGAATGCCACGCTCACGTCCTAACCCAGTAATCTTAAAGAAGCTAAACTGCTTACAATTATGGGTCTGTAACTAAACAGAAAGGACAAGCCACTCTGTTGAACTAAACTGGCATCATTCATGACAGTGTGATTGTGAGGTTCAGATACAGGCCTATTGGGAAAATAGTAATGCCATGATGTATTTCAGAACCGTGGCACACCCACAAAGACCGGATCACAGTCTGATAACACAAACTAAACGGAAAGATAACCCTTCAGTGTCAACAAAGAAGCTCAATTTAGGTAAATGTAGCAAGACGTTTACAAATACTAAGTAGTATATGGCATGCAGCGCGGTGACGATGTGAACGTGACGATGACGTAACATCACCACCAGGACGCGCTACTGTGGCTATGGACACGCCCCCTTTCCAGAAACACACCGACTCCGCTTCTATAGCAACAAATCAACAACTTTCACGCGCGAGTCTGAGCAGTTGTCAAACTTTCTTCTTATGTTACATTCGGATGCAACGTGATACATAACATGCAGAAGTTAGCGCTCACGTGGAAATACGTACACAGGTGTAACCTTAAATATTACAGTGAATATCATAATCCTTACCGCATTTATAGGTTATTATTAGAATAAAAGTGTGATCACGTGTTGCTTTTTATTTGTATTTAACAACATTAAAATAGATAGCTGGATAGATAGGCTAAATAAATAAAGTCAGGATGTTTCTGGAAGCTTCATTAACTTTCATGTAAATTATTAAATTATAACCATTTTGTTAAAACCGGTATATTTTGGCACTTTAAATTAACGTGAAACTAACCTTGTTTGACACACTTCAGGCGGACAGGGTCTTTGCAGTGTCTGACCACAGCCCACACATCCCTGATGGTCAGTCCGGCCACTGGAGTATCATTGACCTCCAGAAGTAGCTCGTCCTGGTGCAGTTTGCGCCTGTCCGGTTTCACCTCTCCAAGAACTGGGAACTGTCCATTCTCCGCGCCTCCCTGCAGCTCGAACCCAACATCACCACTCGGACCCCTGGATAACACAACCTCGTGGACTCTGTTAGTCCAGTGACTTTTCTTCTTCATGCTTTTGGACATGTTTGGAGTTGTTAATGCCCATGAAAGCGCGTAATCCGTTCAGTCGCCTCAGTAAAGTTGCACGATCAGTGTCTGTGGATGGTTAAAGTCTCCATATCAGCGGCAGATGCACGGCAGCCTCTTAAAACTGCTACACTCACTGTAACAGAGATGTCCGATTCGCGCAGGAGCCGTTCTTTTGAACCAATTCGCCAAGCTTTTGTGAATCAATCGGCTGAAAGGTGAAGCATGGGCGTAAAGTTACGACATTATAGAAGTGTAAATACCGCAAAAAAATGACACCAGTAAGGTAAAGTAAACAAATATGCTAAACCTTTAATTAAAGAATCGTTAAAGAATCATTTCACTACAAAAATAAAAAGGCTGAACAAAATGCTGCGCGAAGACACATTTAAATGATGACTTAAATTCGGTAAAATTTTTTAAGACGGTTCACTGATACCTAAAAACGCCACAACTGGACTTATAGATAACAAATCAAATGAGTCGATTCGCTTACATGATTCGGACTTCCTAACGCTGCACTGTAAGCGAGTCCAAAGTGCTCGGGAAAATGAGCCGGATGTGATGTGAGAAGGAGGAGAGAAGAGACGCTTCCCGCTGTAGAAGAGAAAAGAAAAAGAAAGAGAAAAAGAAAGTAACGGAACTTTAAGCCCGGGGCGATTTTTCCATTATAAACGAGTGCTGTGCCGCCTCCTGGAGAAAATGCAAAATGGAGCTCAGTTTGGGATAAAGTTGTACTTTTTTTTTTCTTCTTCTTCTGCAGCTGTAGTGCTGTAGGCAAAGGATCACAGTTTTGATCACAGGGACTGGAGACAAAACGTTTTAAATGAACCTCATAAGCAAGTATTTCACAAACATAGTGGAAGTTACCATACACAAATCACAAATTTCTATTATTTTTTATAGCATTATTTGTAGCTATATATTTCTATTATTTTAATAGCATACAATTGATACATAGGATCATTTTAAACGGCCATAATAAAGATAATAATAACTTGTTATTTTATACAGAAATTTTGAAATCTTCATATACTTTCAGTCTTTTTGTGGAACACAAAATAACTAGAATGTTTTGCACAAAATTTAGAATCCTATATGCGTTGTATATACTACTACTACTACTATTTAAACATTACTTTTTTTACATTTTCTGCCTATAGGACATCTGAATTGGCAGAACTCTCTTCTTCACTGTCATTATTCATGGCAATGTGTGAATTGAGTCTTTGTCTTGTCGCATCACTCAATTCTCTTATTTTCTGACATTCTCCAAGAAAAAGAAAAAAAGTCTTAATACACTTTATAATTCATTTTTCCTTCAGTGATTGTGTCCAGACCCCGAGGCAGTAAAGCAGTGTTGAACCATGGTGCTCGGTCCACCATGTTTGACAGTTGAGCTGAGGTTTGGAGTTGGTTTGCAGTACCCTTTTCCTCTAAACAAAATGTTCTCAACTCTCCACCGAACAATTTCCCAGAAATGGAACAACCAGGTAACACTAACACATGTCTTGACCATTTTTTTTTTCAGACAGCAGTTGTTTCCTTAACCCTGTCCTGTTCTCCATGAACAATGTTTTCTCTCTAGGTTCCTTCTCACCGCTTTGGGATTTCCTGGTGTGTTGATTCATGAACACCTAGGTCTTTGACAATCCTTTTCTAGCCTTCTAGCAAGGCATGGGTTACATAATACAAACTTGTATACATGTAACCAAGCTTTGTGTGCCTATATTTAGAAGTGCAAGGCGTCTGTACAAACCACATCAATCTCATCTTCTTAATTGACTCCAATTAGCTTTTTGAGAAGTCGCAAGTCGTGTTTCACTTACATTTTCCCACTTGGCCTGTCAGCGATCACTCATGTCTTCAATAAAATTGTGAAATCTGACCAGCTTTGTGAGTATAAACTGCCACCATATATATATATATATATATATATATGCACACCCATATCATGGCAGACAGTACAGCTATTTTAATCTTGCGCAGTGCATTTTGTCTTGTTAGAGCACCAAGTAGATTAGTTACAGAGCAACACAACATCATTTTAAGATCAAACAAGGTTGAAACCGAGCCAAATGAGTTTTAAGTTATTATTTGTTTTGCTGTAATCCATCATCACACAAAACCTGCTTTCAAGTCGGCGCTTTGTCTTCCAAGACAGTTCCCCTGAGTCGCTTTAGAAATATTATTTTGGGGCATTTAACTCCATACTGAGAAAACTGTTAAACTGCTATCTGTTAAACAGCCAAGCCTGCTTATTTCACTGATAACTGCAATACTCTATCTTCTATTCTCAGACTGTATTTGATTAGATAACAGAATTCATGCTGAAAAAGAACTGGGTGAGTGCTGGTCTATACCGCGTGCGGGCTTAATGGCTTAAGGAATACATAAGATGATGCTTAAGTGAGGTTTCGAGGAAATAACAATGGCCAGTGCTGTGACCTTTGCCCCCTCAGACAGAGAAGCAGCTCTTTGCATTCCACAGAAGGGAGTATCGAGCGCCGGGTGAGAGTGGGAGACAAACAGACACAGAGCGGGAGAGGGCGAGAAAGAGGAGGGTGTTTTGACAAGGCAAGAAGAATTGTTTGGCAGGAGGTTTTAAACAAGTTTAGGAATTCCCTGAGCATGGTGAAAGGATATTGAGGAGTTGGTGCTGTTTGAATAGATGTCATGTCCACATAAAAGACACATAAGCAATTTAACCTATCAAACGAGTAAGCGGATATTCAAACAAGAATGCATTTTTGCATTTAAAAATGTGAGACACGGGGAAAAAATGCATAGCTTCGGGTCATATTACACTGCAGAAAATTCAGCTAAGTATACGTTTACTACAACAGGAAACAATTTTTGGAAAACTGTGTTTGTCTGAAAGAAGAAAGTTATATACATGTACACCTAGGATGGCTTGGAGGTGAGTAAATTATGGGTTAATTTTCATTTTTTGGTAAACCACTCCTTTAATCACTCACCCTCATGTCTTTCCAAATCCGTAAGACCTTCATTCATCTTAGGAAAACACAAATTTATATCATATTTTTGATGGAAACTCAAAGCTCTCTGACCCTCCATAGACAGCAAGGATATTATTACGATCAGCGCAAGGTAAAACATAATCCATGTGACATCAGGGGTTCAGCCGCAATTTTATTCAACACTAATAACATAAATTATTTAGCAATTGCCCCCACTCAACCCCGAGTAACCATCCTCCGCCATTTTAGAGAGTACCCCAGAATAAATGATGTTATTGTTTTCTTTGTCCATCAAAAAAATTTGGGAGCTCCGTAAAAGTTCGGTTGTCCCCCTGATGTCACATGGACTGTTTTACCGATGTTCTTACATCGTGCATTTAGTGTGGTAATGCAGTCTATGGATTGCATCAAAAATACGTGTTCTGAAGATGAACAAACAAAGGTCTAAGAGGTATGAAACAACATGAAGGTAAGTAATTAATGACAGAATTTTCATTTTTGGGTGAATTATCCCTTTAATAAAACTATGCTAAACTAAAGTCTTCTAAATTCTAACAACGGATTTTGTACTTAATGCACTTTAATTAACAGTGCTGAAGTCCAACTAAAGATATACTGAAGTATATTTGATTATGCTAAAAGGAACTACTGCAATTACTTCAGGTCCCCTTTAAATATCTTGCAAAAATCATAAAATCCTCATTAATAGTGACATTAAAAATATTAGGCTTGAACATGCGTTCATATACATGAATTGTAATGTTTATATCAGTAAATCTCGAGTGATGTGAGTAAATGTCAATAGATTTGAAAATGTATTTAAATGAAATATATGTTTTTTTAAATTTATTACTTTTTTACTAGAGGTGGAATGCAAAAATGCATTCTGCTGTATGTTTTGAATATCAGCGTGGACTAGCATCATTATGAGATCATTTCAGTTGTATTGCTGTCTATGGAGGGTCAGATGGCTCTCAGAGATTTAATCAAAAATATCTTCATTTGTGTTCCGAAGATGAATGAAAGTCTTACGGGTCTGGAATGACAAGAGGGCGAGTCATTAATGACAGAAATTTCATTTTGGGGTGAACTAACCCAGTATGCAGTTCTGTTAGGTCACAGCTTCGTTTTGTACATTTACTCTCCATCTTCTATAAACAGACTGTTGGAGCTTGTTCCAAATCTGGATCATGTTCACACCCACACTCGCACACTTTCATCCAAGAGAAAAGCGCTCCTAAAAACGAGACGCTCCATGCCTGCTGGTACATCAGAGAGCAGGTGGCCTTCCTAAACAGGACAATCAAGTCAAAAATCCGAAAGCTGGAGGAAGCAATCTCTCGCTCCCACAATGCACTCCACCAGATGGGAGCACATTGGTCCTGACAGTGATGTCGCCGTGGGGACTGCAACATATTGCTAGGCAACATGATCTAATGATTATGACAAGCGTAATTTTCAGCCAATTTAAAGCCGTCCAGGAATGAAGAGGCAGAGCCTGATGGTTTTAACGGGAGCAGAAAGGGATGCAGATAGAAGCTGTTAATGGCTGTTGCGTGTGTCTTTTGGGATGGCAATATTCAGAGTAGATTGAAACGTGAATCTCAGTTGGTTTTTGTAGTTCAGTCTAGGAATTTATTAGCGATGTTTGCTAAGGCAAATATATTATTATTACTCATAGGGTAAGGGATTTTAATAAAACCCTTAACTTAACTTGTAACTAAACCTTAGCAACTACAAAGCAAAGCCCTACCATAAACAGACCACCAACATTCATTTACTTAAAAAAAATGAAATATTTGAAGAACAAAAAACAGAAAGGTGTTAAGAAAAAGTGTATGCGTCCATATATTTGAATTAGATAAACCTGCAGAAATTAAAATGCTTATATATGACCCTAGAGAACAAAACCAGTCATAAGTCATATAAGGTATATTTGTAGCAATATCCAAAAAATACATTGTATGGGTCAAAATTACAGATTTTTCTCCAAAAATCATTAGCATATTAAGTAAAGATCATGTTCCATTAAGGTAGTTTGTACTGTAAATATATCCAAATTTAAATTTTGATTAGTAATATGCATTGGTAAGAACTTAATTTTGACAACTTTAAAGGCAATTTTCTCAATATTTTTTATTTTTTGCACCCTCAAGATTTTCAAATCTATCCATCCAAAATATCTCATCCAAATATTGTCTGATCCTAATAAACCATACATCAATGGAAAGTGATGTATAAATGCATGATGTAAAAATCTTTTAAAAATTGTCCCTCAAGACTTGTTTTTTGGGGTCACGTGTTTAACAAAAAAAAGTATTGTATAAAAAAATATTTGTATATATCTGTATACATGTCTGTTTTAACTGTTTGTTTGTATATATTTACCTTGTTTACTTTTTACTTAGTTCCTTCTTTTACAATTGTCCTTATTCATATAAAATGTTTACATTTTATGTTATTGTTATTGTCATGTTATTGTTATAATTTGTTTTTTATTTGTTTATTTGAAATTAAAAAAGCATTAAAATAAAGTGAATAAAATAATTAGGTAAAATTGAATGATAGTGAATGATAAAATACAAAATAGAATAAAATACAACAGAATTATTGATAAGCATTTCTTTTGTGAAACTCAAAATTTGTAGAAGAATATTGGTACAAAACAGTTTTGGTGCCTTCTTCCTTCATACTGACACATTTCTCAAAATATATATATTTTTTTATGTTCCACAGAAGAAAGTCATACAGGTTAGGTTCAGCATGAGGATGAATAAATGACAACAGAATTTATATTTTAAGGTAAAATATCCTTAATAACATTTGGACTCAAGTTGCATTTTGTACTTCAACGGAAGCAAGAACAGAACATCAATTTACATAAATAATAAATAAATATTTTGCTAAGAGATCTGTCTCTTAGATTTACAATATTATATCATATTATTCTGAGGTCCACAAATTTGGACCATTTTTGTAGTTAGGTTGCTGTGGCATGTGGACAGACATCAAGGGACTGTTTTCCTGCCAAAATATCAGCTGCATGATACGTTACCTTCAAAACGCTTTTAACTGCTTTCAAATTGTAAGCTTTTAAGAGAGTCACTCCCCTCATCTCTTCCTGTAAAGCACTCTATTTGAGTCCTAGGCTGGAGTGTCAGAAAAACAGAGTAAGTTACTTGCACGCATATCCATCATGAACATGACAGCTGCGACATGATGGACTCCAGTCTAAATCACCTGTGACGGAGCATACTGTATGTGTCAGACTCCATGAGGTTACTGGAACAGAGCCACCGTCCCGCTGTCACTGGCTTTCACAAGAGTTAAAACTCGTTAGGGATCTGATTGGGGGTTAGTGGAGGCAGTCATTTAATAATAATATATTAAACCGATAGCAGTTCGTTTACCCAATTATAAATCAGTTTGTTACCCCAATTTTAAAAATCTATATTTATACACCCTCATGTCATTCCAAATCTGTTCAGTGACAAATGAAAGCTTCCACAATAAAGATCAGGAATAATAATTAAAAAGAAATTTATATATAAGTAAAAGTTATTTTCATGGATTTTATTTTTAATGACACTTTTTCTTCAATATGACTTCAAGACCACCCTGACATCTTTGACTTTATGCTCTGCAAAAATATCTAAATTAAGTCACACCATAGTCACACTATTTAAAAAAAGAAACAAGCAGACAGGCAGTTTAAAAAAGTACACTTATTTAGTTATTATCATAGATTTCTTTCCCTTCATTATGACTTCAAGAGAGTTGTACCACCCTGACATCTTTGACTTTTTGCCCTGCAAAAATATCTAAATTAAGAATCACATCTTTTTTTTTAAATAGTAACAAGCAGACAGGCAGTTTAAAATATATACTTATTTAGTTCTGTTCACGGATTTCATTTTTTTAATGACATTTTTTTCTTTGTTATGACATCAATACAGTTGTACCACTCACACCACCAAGTCACACCACAGTCGCACCATTAAAAAAAAATAGAAACAGACAGGCAGTTTAAAAAAGTATACTTATTTCCTTATTTTCATGGATTTCTTTTTTGAAATTATGACTTCAAGAAAATTGTACCACCCTGACATCTTTGACTTTATGCCCTGCAAAAATATCTATATTAAGCCACTCACCACAGTCACATCTTTTTTTTCTTTTCTTCTTTTTTTTTTTATAGTAACAAACAGACAGGCTGTTTAAAAATTATACTCATTTAGTTCTATTCACAGATTTAATTTTTTAATGACATTTTTTACTTCGTTATGACATCAAGACAGTAGTACCACCCTGACATCTTTGTGTATCTTTGTGTAAAATCCCGGCTGCTCGTTTCCTAACACTGAAAGTACATGTGGACAAGCACTGCCAAGCTACAAAAATGGTCTTCTAAAGCTTATCATAAAGAAGAAACTGACATGTTATTGATGAAAACCTTGCCATTCATGATAACTCTTGAATCTTATTTACCCTTGTACATACTGCTCCAAGTTTTGACAAATTATACACGGTCTGAGGGAAAGATTTTTATTAGATAATGACTTCAATTTTGCTTTGTACCTTACAAATTTATCTAAAGGCTTCAGAAGACATGCACTCTATTGCACCAATTCATACAGCTGTCTAAGTACTGCATTTATGATACTCTTTCATTCTTAAATGGAATAATAAATGGTGGCAGAGTTTATTTTTCTTTTCAATTTCTTAAAAGCACACCTATAGTGCAAACGACTTCCGTGAAGCACTTCTAAACCTATCATTGTCCTGCAACGCTCTGTATAGATGTTAACATGGTGCTTAATACTCCGAATTCTCTGGATTTTTCTTGCTTTTACATGAAATGAACCCATAATATCACACACTCTTTGGACTGAGAGTGTTATGTAACCCTCCCACTTCAGATGTCGGCCTCCATTCTTTATGTAATGAGGCAGGCTGCAAAAGGCACAGCTAAAACACTTTAAAGCTCTCTGACAGATGTACAGTTTAAGATGTCAGCTGGCTCTATTTTGCAGCATTCAGATGCTGACCAAGCCTTGTCAGGTGCAATTTAGTCAAAAGCAACTGGACTTCCAGGTACTGGAGATGTTTCTTTACTTAAATGTGTGGATTTATCAGGCATTTGATGGGAAAACCACCCAGAAAGTGTGAACTGTGATAAAGGAGGTCCATAATACCTGAATAAAGCTAGATTTTTGGGTTTAGATATATTTATGCCATCTACCAATATATGATGCGGTATTTTTTATTTATTTCTTTTATTAATGTAATCAAAATACATTCATACATATGGATTGATTGATTTACATGTCTTTGTTGATCATCAGAGTTAACATAATTATTTTGAATTATCTTGAAAACCTGTACTTTGGTATAACCTTTTAGTATTATTTATTTTCTTTTTCTAACTAAAAATAAAACATAACAAACATTTAATAACAATAAATTTCAACATTCAAATCTGTGGGTCAAAGTCAACACGTTTTCTAAAATTTCTGATTACTTTTCACAACAAGGTTGTAAAATGTCATATGGCATAACCCTACAAAATACTTAATAATAATTCTTCTTGTATTAATATAACCTTGATCATTTATACATTTTACCTTGAAAAAATATATTTACACTGGTTTTAAAAATACACTCACATGTTGAAAATATGTTTTTTCTTGATGGTTTCACCACATGACATTTACAGTTGTTGTAATGAAAATGTTTCAAAACCATTGTATGGCAGTTAGCATGGCACAGCTAATCCGCTACAGATGTTGAACAGCTCAAAAATTAGCTCTTTCACATTCAAAGAGGAACGACATTGTCAAAACATAATAAAGGGCTGATGGAGCATAACCATGAACAAAACTTGGAGTTCAGGGTTGGCTGGTCAAAAATCAACCTGGAACTCTTTAAACGGTTGACATGTACAAATTAGCCTGTCAGTTTTGCCATTTGAAGTCACAAATATGTTGTGAAAGCCTGTCAACAACTTGACACAGGGTTATCGATAACTTGTTAGAGCACATTTTAGGGTTGATTTTATCTACTTACGCTGTAATCATCGTCATTTTCTTTCTGTTTCACACCTACACGCCATGTGAGCCTCACACAATTTCATAAATATTTTCCCTGGCCAAAGAAATTAAATTATTTCACATGACCCAGATACTAAATTATGTCCTGCCTTGAGCTCAGGGTTTCGCACAGAGGCTGAAACCAAACTCAACAGTGCCACTATCTGGTCAACTTAGACAAATAAGCAGCTAATATAAAGGTTTCACACAAATGTGTGCAAGACTGACTAATCAGAGTCAACTTCAGAGTATGGGACATTTCTGTTTGATTTCTTACATTTATGGCTAATACACAAAAGGCTTTTTTTCTGACCGATACAGACAGATACAACTTAATTCTGTCATCAGCACACACTGACTGAATTATACTCTCATTTGTTTTTACATAAGTTTGGTATTTGCCAACTTTTTGATGCTCTGACTACTTGTTCTGCCTTGCTGTCTATCTCCTGAGCAATCTTGCCCCTAGCTCTTATAGAGAATTAATTGAAAATGTCAGCTCATTCTGCACCAGTGAAAATGGACTGTTGGAAAATGGATTGGATAGGCAAGATAAAGTGGGTGACGGTTCCAGTCCTTCACATTCATGGTCACCTTTTTTTCTGAAAAAAATCAACACTCATTCTGCCAATTGTTCCCACATTTTGATGAAACAATATGCATTTCGAAATGTTGAAAAGTTTGTCAAGACGCAGAGAAGAGGATGTTGGTGAACACAATTCTGAAACCTGATATTACAATATAAGGTCTTGTGGACTTCACATGTGTATGCATGTCCATATTAAGTGTCCCGCCACAAAATATCCCTCAAATATCTAAAGGTGTACTCAAGGAACTTAAATATGTTTTAAGTGCCTCAAAATTCTTTCTCCCATAATGCAGTTACTGGTTGACTGGTTATTTTAATGTGTCCTTGTTACAGTGTAATACTAGATTTGAGTACTAAGCAATAGGGTTGCATGTAATTATGCATAATTTATTGTTATTATAATAGTAAGTACATGTAACATGTGCAACAACACTCGAAAAACGTCTCTTTAAACTTAATTCAATTATGGACAGTGGTTCCACACAAGTAAATTGTTTTTTATTAACATGAATGTAATTTTTTGATTCTATGCAAACTCTTTGTGTTGTGTGAACACAGTTGAATGAGGAAGAATCTATATGAAATTGTAAAGTCCAACCAACTAAATTTATTCACTTCCCTGTAACGTTTTGTGAACAATGTTTTGGTTTAGTAAAAACTGGCCAAATGTGTTTCACTTTATCAACATAAGGAGGTTTGTTTCAAACAACTCAATTAAATTATGGACAGTGGTTCCATCCAATTTGTTCTAGTTACTTTAAATCATTTTGGTTTAAAGTTACCCTCCCTTTAACAAAATATTTTTCGTGTGTGATTGTATTGTAATGAATCATAAAAGACAAGATGTGTCACAAATGATCAAGTGTATTTGTTAAACAAGAGCAAAACATACAGTTACCTTCAGTTAAATACAGTTGAAACTACATTACACAATTACAAAATAGCAGAAATATCAAACTACAGTTATTTTCTTATTGGCATTTAAAGGCAATCAAACCTTATTCCAGGAACAGGAATTGGCTCCAGAAATAACTTCTGCAATACTTCAAATGTGTGTACCCGAGTTTAGGAGGTTTGCTCAAGTTCAGTCCCAGAAACATGGCTTTGCATAGGGTATACTTTAAGGGTCCAGAAGAACTTTATCTTCTTACAACATCTTCAATGTCTGCAACTTCAAATCGTGTGAGATTGCCATGAGTCTACTGAAACACCTCCTGAGTGCCGGCAACGTCTGTATCCTAGAGAGAGAGAAAAGATGGAGCACTAAGTTCTTGTGTATTAACTTTACCAAAGCATTTGTCATCCTTGAAAATAAAAATAAAAAATGTAAATAAAAAATACACACCATGTACTCCATATAAAGACTGCTTCAATCAGGTACTTCAATGTCATTAGTCTAAAGATGCAAACAACAATATTTATAAGATTTAGCCTTTACATATTTAATTACACTAAAAATTGCACATTAAAAAAAAAAAATCAAGATGTAATTCTAAGAAACATTTAATTGTAAAATAAAACCATACAGGACCAGGCCAGGGCTGCATTTCCCAAAGGCATTGTAAGCTTAAGTACATTGTAGATCAATTGAAACCAATGGAGCTACAATCAACTTAAGCTTAAACGATGCTTTTGGGAAACATAACCGTAATCAACTCAGAAACCCACTGTCTTGCAGAATTTAGCAAAACTCGTCCCATCGTCTATTCCACAAGCATACAATAACGTTACATATAGATGGTTTCAACGACAACAACATAAACAAATTTTACTGTGCATGCGTGCTTTGTTTGTAGACATCCAAATAGAATCAATAACAACAGCTAAGTCCATTCTAGAGTAGATTATTCTTTTATATTCTTACCTGTCTAGACGCCACACGATGCACCTCCTTCGCGCGGTCTTCATCATGCGTTGGAAATTGTTTCTTTTTTTTTTCTTTTTTTTGAATGGCAAAATTAAACCCTTCACATTAGTTTGATGACTGATAATTAAGTAAAATTGAAAATTAAACAGTTTACGTTAATTAAACACAATACAATGTGTTTTATCGGAAAATGAAATATATTTGTGTTATTTTAACAAAACATATCTGCTTAAAACGAACAGTGGCACAAAACCAGTTTTTTGAGTGAAGGATACCTTAAAATAAAGTGTTATCAAGGTTTTTTTTTTTTTTTTAAGATCTGTAAACATATAAGTTTTTACAAGAATATCTCTCTTGTAAAAGCCAGCATGAGGTATAATCAAGAGATTTCTGTGGCAACAATGAAATAGGAAGGCCTTTTTGAAAATGTATTATTATTATTATTTTTTGCTCCATCAGAATGGTATGAAATTGCAGGTTTTATATCCTATATGCTGTATCTGCATTTACACTATATGCTTGACGAAACAACCCAAGGTAGAAGTATTGACTCCAAAACAGGGTTGCCAGGTCTGTTAAACAAAAGAAGTCAAATTACTAATCAAAACTAGCCCATTCGCCTTTTGTGTGTGTGTGTGTGTGTGTGTGTGTGGTTTTTCCCCTCCATTGGGTATCCTCTCTCAAAATCACATTCCGGGGAAGGAGGAGATTGCTTTAACCCCCAGGCACTCATGGCAACAATGTAAAAGTAGCCCAATTACAGGAAAACCACAGATTTGGCAACCCTGCCCGGAAAAGTGTCCACCTGAGTCAACATCAATTCAACAACCCACTGTTTTTTTTTTTCAGTGATGTATGGCTCACATTCACCGGGAAATATCCAGTCTGTCAGCTTACATAGCAGATGCAAATGCACGTATCTGATTTATATCTGATTTATCTCCACATCCGAATGAGGCCTAAAACCAGTCTGAGAATATTGGAATCCATATGCTCTTTTTTTCTGCTTATGTGTTCAAGGGTCTTATCCGATCTGTGCCACATGGGAGGACAAAATTGGAATTGGGTCACAAATAGTGTAACATAAATGCAGCCTTTGCCACAAAGATTTTGTGTTTTGCGAACGTAAATTTTCTCTGGGAAGTACAAAGGTTATTTTGAAAGAATCCAAAGGTTTTGTAAGCAAATATAAACGTTTTGTGATTGAATCAATGTAAAATATCTTTGGGAAATGCACAACTTTTGAGAGCATATGCAAAAAAAATTATAATAATAGTTTTGTGAGCAAATGTAAAAAAAAAATGTTGGGGTAACAAACATTTTGTGAAAGTATGCAACATATTTCGTAGGGAACATGCTTCGAGCAAAGGCAAAACTTTAGTTTCTTGAAAAAGCACCGAACTTTTGCAAGAATACACCAATTTTCGCATTGAAATGCAACTGTTTTGCAGACGAATACAAATGTTTAGCAAGCGAATGCAAAAATTTTTAAGGGAAGGTAAAAATGTGCAGAGTTATGCGAGTGAATGCTATATGTTTTTGTAGGTAAACACTCTAGAAACACAAAACTATGCAAAGTTTCTTACGACAGGGTAAACATTTTCTGAGCAAATGCAAATGTTCTGTGAGCAAATGGAAGAGAACAAAAGTCAATAGTTTACAAATGAAATTTTGGTTTCTCAGGGAACACAGAACATCTATGAGAAAATGAAAAACCATTGAACTATAATTTTTCCTCCCATCTCATATTCTTTTTCTTCAACAGGGATCCTTGGAATCCTGATACCAGTTTGTCACAATGAATACGGACATCAATGCCTGTGCTTTAAAAATAGTATGGACAGAAATTCCCTAAAGGTCTCATTACTCTTTTAAAGAGTGCTTTTATGTTCTTGAGCGTGGATGGACATAGCTACAATTTCAAATATTCCCATTCATGTCAATCAGTAAAAATAACTGAGCATATTTGATAACCTATTCGAAGGGACCTACTTGGAGATGGAATGTTTTTAGTAAAATTAAATGAATTGCTTTTTCTGAATGGATATTGCTACTTTAAGAACATATCCATAACTAGAAATGTGGCCAAATGACAAATCGCTCATAATTCCCATTATTACAGACCAGATATGGCTTCTCCTGAGCTTGCATATTTTTCCTCATTAGCTCTGCATCATATCCACAGAGAATTCTCGAAATGCCAAATCTGTTTCAAATATCAGCTGAATAATTTTTCTAAGATCTTTTCTCTTTTAAAAAAGGGCAGACCACAGAGGAGCTTAAAGTTGTCACAGCTACAAGTCCAGTCACCTCAACACATCCACAAGTTCAATCACCTACACACACTACATCTCCCAGCATCCATCTTGCTACTCACCTGCACTCTGTCATGATCACTCACACCTAATCAGCTACACCTGCATCCACTTACCTGCATCCTTTATTAGCACGTTTACTCCAAATACTCACCATCTGGTCTCGAGGTTGCAAGTTTCCCATGCTGGTCTCAATCTACCTGTCAGTCTTGGTCATCCGGTTCACTACCTACAAGAGAAAGCAAAGAAGGACATTTAAGACAAGCCTGTTTTGACTGCTTCTGCAGCTATTTTCAGTTCATGTTTTGACTGGAAGCCATTCCTTTGAGTTGTGAATAAATACTTACCTGTTTGATTGAACCCACGTGTCTGCCTCCTTGAGCAGATGTGACCGAAGACCAGACCATACAACAAACAATGAGTTCTTTCTTATTGGATCCCGCTGCACTACTCCATACCTGTACACAAAATGACTGCCCAATTGAGAAGTATGTGGAGGAGTTTATTGACCTTGCTCATCTTGTGCCCTGAACATTGAAGATTCTGGTCTGGCTTGGACTCGATGGTCATCTGTCGAAGCAGGTTTCCGTATCGGAATTTTATTGTCCAGGTATTATGGCTGGGAGGTTCCCCCCTTACCGTGGAGGAAACTATCATCACCAATCAATCACCAGTAACCCAATCCACTCCAGCCTGGGAGCCCACAAAATTCTCTCCTTTGCTTACCTGTACTCGGGGACGAACCTCTTACAGCACTAACCTGGGAGCCAAGATATACGACCCTGCACTACAAACTGTCAGAACAGCGAGAAAAGCCTTTTCTCTTCTGCTAACTTCAGTCATCCGAGCCGTTCCTCTGTCAAGGCCGCTGAACACCTTCCCAGAGCCTTCTCCTGCTTTAAGTTCAGGCTGTGAACTGAGTGCAGAACAGGGCCCAGTGAGCCCTCCAGTGTCCGCTCTTGCCAGAGCCTGCTCCTCCTGAGTGGCGTCCAGTGCCAGCCCCACATAAGCACATCCTTACCCAAGTGGATCCAGTTCCTTCGTCACGGCCAGGAGTGCCATTCCCTAACCCTGAGAATCCAGTCTGCCAGTCACGGCCAGGGTTGCCATTTCCGATCCCTGAGAATCCAGTCTGCAAGTTCTCCGACTGTGCTCCAGAGTTAAATCCAGTCTGAGTATCCTCAGAAACCGCTCCAGTCTGGGAGTTGTCAGTCTGTTTCAGTGCCTGCTTCTGTCCTGGAGATAAATGAGGCAATTGTTAATCTGTCTATGCTCTATATTTCAGATTTGCATGCACCGCCCTGGTGGGCTTCTCCTCCATCTGCACCACCAGGGTGGGCTTCAGTTCCTTAGCTCTGCTCTGGCTGACTTCCTGCTGCCTCGGTCTCCAGATGCTCGGCTACATGTCCCGGGCCCACAGTCCGTCCTTCAGTACTGCCTTCACTCCACCACTCCTTGGGGAGGGTTAATGTCACAGCCCCGAGTCCAGTCACCTCAACACATCCACGGATTCAGTCACCTATACACTACGTCTCCCAGCATCCCTCTTGCTACTCACCTGCACTCTGTCCTGATCACTCACACCTAATCAGCTACACCTGCGTCCACTTACCTGCATCCTTCATAAGCAAGCTTACTCCAAACACTCACCATCTGGTCTCGAGGTTGCAAGTTCCCTGTGCTGCTCTTAACTGACCTGTCAGTCTTGGTCATCTGGTTCACCACCTACCTACAAGAGAAAGCAAAGAAGGACATTTTAAGATTTTTTTTTTTATATATATATAAAGTGTAAAGAACCTAAAGGGATGTTCTATGCAAGTTACTCTGTATCGACAGCATCTGTAGATACCGACAAGACTCATGGATGAAACTTATTGCAGCACATTCTCGGGTTACTTAATTTGTGAACCTGGGTGAACTATCCCTTTTATCCATTTTAAGTTTGGAGTTTAGATGAGAGAAGTAAATGGTTAATACAAATAACATAATCCTAAAAGAAAACATTACTTGAAATAATGCGGAATAACAACTTGTACTATAACTTATATAAAAAAATTAATAGATGTTTATTGCCATGAAGGGGGGGAGGGGGGTGATATAAAATCTCTAATAGTACCTAAATAGCATGTAGATCCTAAAATAACACTGGAAAATGATTTTTGGTAGAGCTTCATACCTTTTTATAATGTACAGAAAGAGCCATTCAAGATATATCATTTAAAAAGGTGTCATCACAAAGCAAATGCTTCAGTATTGTGTTCATATCTCATGGCAAGGTCTGCGACGTCTCTGTGAATGGACGACGTTGAGATATTTATCATTGTTTGATTGATGTTATGAAAGCGGGAGCTGGGACACCGGCTTGTTTGCATCGAAGGTGTCTTTCTGTGTCCTGAGGGTCTGCCACTTGTCACCACATTGCCTGTATCAGAGCTGAAGGTCACACTGCCCATTTTAGCTTCACAAACACAAATGTCAAGATATAAGACGGACGGGGCAGAAAGGTCAAGTGAGACAAAGAGAGAATGGGCTTTTACATTCCCATGTATCTATGTGCCACTTCTTCAAAAAATAATGAATTTAGCTTTTTTTTTTCTTCTCAGTTTTCACTTTAATTTTAGTTGTAAGTTTGTAAATTTTTATTTCAGTTTTAGTTATTTTTACGCTTCTGCTTAATCCTATTTTATTTCAGTTATTGCCAAGGCAACATTTAAAAAAAAAAAAAGTACTTAAATTCATGAAAACGATTTTTTTATATTTTTTAAAATGACTATAATAATACTTAAAATTTAGGTTCAGCTTAACTCAGCTTATGCACACTGCTTTGAAAATGCTTTGGAAAAAAACACATTTTTTACAACCAAATTTTATTGTTTTTTATGGTTACATTCAATATAACAATATAACATAAAACAATACATTTTGATTTAATATTATTCAAAATGATTTGTTTTTCTAAAGCATTCATAACATGTCAACAAAAAGAATTCAGAAAAAGTCCGACGTTTATTTATGATTAAGACAATATTTAACCCATATATATTTTTTAGACATAAGCCAAAATGTTACTTAATGTACTTCATTTCAACAAAAGCTATAAAGCTATAAAAGTTGTTAGTTGATGTTTTAAGTTAGTTAACTTACTATACATTTAAGAAAATTCTAAAAACATGCATTTCTAGTAAAAATCTAAGGCAAATTGATATGAATCTTCCACATAGTAGACAGTTCCCATATTCACTGCAAAAAAACTCAGTGAAAACAGTCAAGTCTAGAGAAAGATTATTAACGTGGCCCTGCACCACAAAACAAAGGGTCCTTTTAAATTTGAGATTCATACATCATCTGAAATATAAATAAGCTTTCCATTGATGTATGGTTTGTTAGGATAGGACATATTTGGCTGAACTATTTGAATATCTGGAATCTGAGTGACCAAAAAAATCTAAATATTGAAAAAAATCTACGTTAAAGTTGTTTAAATTAAAGTTTTGATATATTTACGGTAGTAAATTTACAAAATTTCTTCATGGAACATGATCTTTACTTAATATCCTAATGATTTTTGGCATAAAAGAAAAATGGATCATTTTGAACAATGTATTGTTATTGTTAGTTATTGCTACAAATATACCCATGCTACTTAAGACCAGAGTCACATATACTAATATATCTTTACAAACTAAATAAGTTTTGATTTAAATTAGCTCAAATTCATTGTCTCAGTGGCTTAATGATGTTTCTCTTTTATTGCCTTACATAGCATCTGACTGAGGAAATGAGAAAGATACATAGATGTTGAAACACCTTGCAACCATCATACTTCAGTCATGCATCTATGTGAGATTCGGTCAAATGGAATAAACCATTTTAATGATCATAATGATCACTCTCCCACAGGCTGTTAGACTGAAAGCATCCATTATGAAATTATTTCATGCGCACACACAAACCGTTCACATGGTCGTGAAGGATGACAGATTTGTCTTCCCTTGAGAGTTAAGGTCCTGTGTAAGGTGATAACTCAAAGACATCTAATTAATTACTATGAGAGTAATTAAAGAGAAAATGTGCAAAAGAGAAGTGTGAACTGGGTAGGAAGATGTAAACGATAAATCCAATAAAAACGATCCAATAAAAAATAAATTTCCGGCCATCATTTGCTCAACCTTCGGTCACTCAAAACCTGTATACATCTAATTTAGTGTTCAGCTGAAGAACAGGAAAAGAACAATAGAGATGGTAAAACACAGTTTTTATACAGTGATTACAGCTCCATATGTTTCACTTTCAACAAGCCTGCTGAGCACAGTCTCACGGCAATTTGTACATATTTTACAAGGTGGCTAATTGGTACAGATTTGTAGGAACTCACTTGTACGAATTCATAAGATTTTTGCTAAATTGTACATACTGTATTTTACGAAATGCCAATTCGTATGAATTTGTATGAATGACCTTCCCCGCCCCTAAGCCTAACCATCAATGGGGTTTAGACAAATCGTGTGTGAAGTCATACGAATTTGTACAAACTAGCCACCTTGTGCGAATACGTACGAATTGGTCGTGAGACTGTGTTGGCCTGCTCGGTAACTTAAGTTGTATCGGTAGCTTAGTCAGCACAGAATTGAAATTAGGATGTGGAATACTTGGGTAGGAATCTCATGATGAAAAACATGACTCATGATGAAAGAGCTCAACAATGAGAGATTGAAAAACAAACTAAAATAGCATGTTCGCGTTTGGGTTTTTACGTATATGAAGCTACGTATTTCATGTCTTGCAAAACAGTTCCCACAAGTACGTTTTCAGCACACGATCAGGCTTGAGAAAAGAATGCATCCAATAATGTGTGTATAAAAATGGGATGGAGCGGATTTGATATCAAGGATCCCAAATGCCACTGGCTCATTAATTAGTCAAATTAACTGACATCTTATAATACTTATTGTCAGACTCATTCATGAGTCTACAGTTTTCATTAGTATATAGATTCCTTCTTTTTTTCTTCTGTTGGTTAGACCACAAGACTTTATTGGTTGCACATTTGATTTTATAGACAAATGTTTTCCAAATATTAAAGTGCAGCAAAGCTTAATAATAATATAAGCAGTATATAGTTCTGTCAAACGTTTATATTCACGATTAATCACATAAAAAATGAAAGTTGTTGTTTACTTAATATATATGTCTGTACTGTTTATATGTATTAGGTATATATTAATACACAGACATATTAAAATATGCATTTATGGGTATATAATTATATTTATTTAAATATATTTAATATATTTTAAAAAAATCAGAAAGTTATACATGCATGTGTGTGTATTTATACACAATACATATACACACAGCACACACACATATATAAGATTGTGACTGTGATTAAATCTCTAAATTCATATGGATTACTTTTATAATGATTTTATGAATGTTTTGAAGCATCAAGTTTTGGTGTAATGGACCTGTAATGGAGGGACAAAAATCTAGTAGGTTTCACAAGTGCCTTCATATTTTATTTATTTATTTATTTTTTATTTATTTATTTTTTACACGATGAACAAAGTTTTTTGCATGCAGAGGATTAGTAATTGATGACAGGATTTACTTTTTTGGGGCGAACTATCCATTTAAGGTTGTCATTTTTACTTTAATGACAAAATTTGATGGCCAAGTCATTGACCTATTTGCAATATATGGAAGAAGGCAAGTGAATAATAGACCTTTCATTGTGTTTTTGTCCTTTTAGTTGCTTAACATCCCCAATCCCCATTGACTTTCATTGTCTGGAAAAGAGAAATATACACATTCTGTGAAACATCTCTTTTTTGTTTCACCAAAGAAAGGACATCTTACAATATTAAAGGAGAATAAATGACAGAATTTCCACTTCTTTAATGTGACACTTACAATAATAATGTGACTCAAGAACAACAGATTCTTCATGCTCTAAAATCTGAAAACCCGAGACATTTTTACATGCATTTTTCAGCATTCGTCAGACAGAGGCAACTTAATTCAAAATCTGTCTTTCAAGGTTAGCTCTGCATGTGACAGGCTAATTCCTCCTGTCTCTCTGAGAGTTGTAATGTATGGCTTCAAAGAGGGCATTTATCTTCACCACCGTGCCTCATATTTACCAAGGCTGTCGTTTCAAAGTGAACTCATCTGATGGTTTCTGTGATTGGAAGCCATCAGCCCTGCTCTCTGTCACTATTTAGTCATCATTCTCTCCCACCGTCTCTCTCTCGCTCTCCTTTTCTTTCTGAAGCATGTCTGAATTAATGCGAAAACTCACATTATCTGCGCCGGAGGTTGCCGTTTCACTCTGATATAACTGTTCGGTCTTAGACAATGGTGAACATCTCATTTGTCATGCTGGAATATTCACAGCCTTTTTTTAAAAAGAAAAAAAAAGAGAATCTCTGTTTGAACAGAGTGCGAGAAACAGGCTGGAGGGGGGTTGATAGTCCTTTTCGAGTTGTAAGGCTTCTGGATTTGTTATATTTCCTCATGAAGATTGACTAGCAAACTGTCTGGGGAAGAGGCAGAGTTGGAATAACGCAGCTAATGAAGGCAAAAAGTAGCCCTATACAAAAACCTACTGAGTCATTTTGCTGTCAACAGTCTACATAGCCTGAAGGCAACCAACCTAATCGAAAATAAAACCTCATAAAAACACTTGACAAGCAAACTACCTTCTCATAGTCTCTTAAATAGTATTTTTTCACCAAGTAAGAGAACTTCTTATGTTGGCATTTAATATAATATACTGTCAAATGTATGGCTTTTAGTTTACAGTGATGATTCGATGTTACTTTTTGGTACTTTTTTGGTTATAATGTACATTAAAGTGTTTTTGTGGTACATTTTCAATTATTTAGTTGACATTTTTGCATTATTTTTGTGTTGCTTACCCTGGAGTTTTATTTTGGGTGTATGACTTGTGCATATATGTGTACATGTTTTATGCATTTTTATGGATTTCTAATTCATTGTGTGGCTTTCTATTGTACCACCTGTTTAATTATGGTGGTTATTAGTACATTTTATGGTAAAAAAAAGGACATTTTGATAGTAGCTTGGCATATAAACCATATTTTCCTAACTATATAGCTATATGTTGTACCAGAAACATTATAACAGTATTTTGCTAAGTCAGTTTTCACTAACCACAATTGCCAATTTTTTATTGAAAATTTAATGGGATTTATTATTATTATCACATCAGCATTGCTCCCAGCTTACAATACTGTAGCCTTTATCAGGTAAATGGTTTTATAGTGTTTTATCTGAATAAATGAAAGAAATAAAACACTATAAATTAAAATCTGTCATTTCGAAGTGATACAAAATTAATTACTCTATTATATGTCTTGGTAGGCTACTCACTAAGTTTTGGGACAGAGCTTGGGTATGCTTTTGAAGTTGGGGGGTTGAGTTATCATTTACATGTTTGTATTTCATTAGCCACCCAAGCCCACCCTGTTCCAAGCGTCCAAGCTGTTTTTATTCTTTTGTCCCCCTTGTTGTCTTTCTGTTAAACTGCTGACCTGGCTGACGCAGACTTGTCTCCCACAACACAACTGAAAGGCTAAAAAGTCCTGAACACTTAACAGGGAAACATTAAAGTGTCCAAACTTCTGGATATCGTTTCATTTGAAAAGGTAAATGCTGAACTCAACAAGAAATCATATTGTTCCATTACCTCAGACCCAAAGTGCAAGGGTCATAACTGCTATAGACAGTTAAAACTAGCAACTATTAATACACCACACTATTCAGTTCTCCAAACTGCATTTATAGCAAAGTTTAACAGAATGTTCACACTGTTCTTTTCCATAACAAGTGATCTTAAATATTTTCAGTGAATATTGATATGAAGAAAAGGTAATTTTGTGCATTTGTCAGATACAAAGTGAAGTACACATCAGCTGGTTAGAGTTCGTTAGCAGCAACAAACCTGCTAAGATGTTCTAAAATTGGCTTGACTGTTATGATGAGATTTCGTGAGGCACATTTATACCTTTATTTGTCATCATTTACTCAACCCAACACAGTCTCATGACCAATTTGTACGCATTCGTATGAGGTGGAAAAATCGTGCAAATTCGTACGACCTCACTCGTACCCCAGCGAGGGGTAGGTTTAGGGGCGAGGTTACATGTAGATCATTCGTATAAATTCATACGAATTTGTCAACTCGTAAAAATGCGTACGATTTAGCAAAAATCATATTAATTCGTACGAGTGAGGTCATTCGAATTTGTACAAATTAGCCACCTTGTAAAATATGTATGAATTGCCGTGAGACTGGGTTGCTCAACCTCAAACCTTTCCAAACCTTTACAAGTTTCTTTCCTCTGTTGAGCAGAAAAGTATATTTTAAAGAATGTAGGAAAAGTTGATGGTATATATAAAATCAAATCAAATCAACATTTATTTCTATAGCACATTTAAAACAACAACCCTTTACATATCTAAAAAATTAAACAAGCACAATAGAACTATAAACTATATCACTGATCGATGTCCCAAACTAGAGACAACTATATGCCACAGAGTAAGGGTGTGTTTTCAACTTTAAAAGTGAGTGAGTCAAGTGAGTCACAAGATGCAGTGGGAGGCTATTCCAAAGATGTGGGGCTGTCACCGAGAAGGCTTGATCACGTTTAGTTTTCAACCGTGATCTGGGAAACTAAAGAACATACTCTGTGATGATCTTAAAGGTCTCGCAGCACAATGCTGCTGTAACAGACCTGCAATGTACTCTGGAGCAAGTTATAAACAAATAAAGTTATACAATGAAAGTCAATGGCTACCATAAACTGTTACTTAACCAACATCAGTTACTTAACCAACACTGTTACTTAACCAACATCAGTTGATCTTTTGTGTTCAGCATTAGATTTATACAGGTTTGAAACAACATGAGGGTGAGTAAAGGACGATGGAGTCAATATTAACTCTCATGCGTCAATAGAAAAAAGTTACACATACACAAATATCTGTTAAAAAATGTGAAGCTTGGGAGCACAGACATAAGTTTGGTCTCATTTAAAAAAAAAGACCCAGATTATTGCTGAAGTAAAAAAAAAATTAAATAAAAGAAGAGTTATGCAGGTTTAAGTTTATGAAAATTATTTATTAACAATATTTTATCTAAAATATATATTTTATGACATGTTGAACTCTAAACCTGCTGGAAATTCAAAGCTATAAATCTAAAGAAGTTGTGTTCCAAATTTGAGGTTGATATCTCAAAAAATTAGCTTTCAGTACAATTTTACTGAACAAAGTGCTTAAGTATTTAATAATCTGCAAAAATAAAAGGCTTTAATAAACAGTGAGGTCATTAATTAATTATTAGCTAATGGTTTGTGAATATATCATTATGTTGTTGACTGTACTTTTTGAGGTACATCATTATTAACTCCTCACTTAGTAAGTATTGTAATTTACACAGGAATTTGCACAAATAATGCAGTAATTAATCATGTATTAATGCATATTATTTTACCTGTTTTGCCTGGAAGTTGAAAGGCTTACTGTGCTAACAAGTTTATTAACACTATTAGTTAAAGAAATAAATTATTAGGGAATTAATCTACAATGAGATATTTAACTGATAACAATTCAAATATGAACTAATATGTTAACCGGACAGGCTAATTATTATTTGCTAATGTGTCAATTATGAATGAATAGCTTAGATAGTGAAGAGTTACACATTAATTCAGTATTATGTGCATTAGTTAAGCATGAATTATTGCTTATTAGTGTACACGTATGGTAAAGTGTTACCAAAAAACAAAACTAAAATGTCCAAAAGGTCACACGAGGGTTAAGATCTTAAGTTCAGCATTTAAACTTTATTAGAGGAATGCTGAAAGAAAAAGTTCAAGCCATGTTTTTGGACACTACAGAAAACACAAAAGATAACCAATAAAGAAATGTGTTACTTAGTGTCTATGTGGCTCGCCGAGGTGGTAATATCCTCATATAGAGTGTAGGGAGAGAATATGGCGTGGCTACGGGCTGGAGGGATAATTCATATTTGGTTACAAGAAAGAACAACGAATAAAAAGGCTGCTAGTAACTGCACACATCTGAACTTCCTTGAAATTCAAATCAATACAGCAAGTATAAGCAGCTCGTCCTCATTTAAAAAGTCAATTAAGCCCCCTTAATGATTCAAGGGGGAAACAATTTCATGCAGATGCCTGCAGATGAACGATTGCTTGCGGCATCCATAGCTCACTGAATGACTGAAAACACACACATTCATTTGAGACAAACTGGTGGTGGATTCATCACACTAACACACTGTCTGCAGGATACGTTCTGTGTGCAGACACAGTTAGAGGCAACTAATATATCTTTACTCATGAACTATTACAGTCATCAGACCAGGGAGAGAGAGAGAGAGAGAAAGAGAGAAAGGAGAGAGAGAGAGAGAGCTGTTTCGGGAGAAATCAACATATTGATGTTGCAGAATTTTGGGAATGGGTCCAATTTTTACAACAAAAGACATTTACATTTTGAGGGGAAGTGTGCTGTCTGAATTCTAACATCTCACGAGGCGGGTTTAGAGAGAGTTAGAAGGACTGTGCTGCCACCTATTGGTGACATTGGGTGTCCAGAATGAAGGTCAGTTTAATAAACTATTCTCAGTTTTCTTTTTTCATGTCATCCTGAAGACCTTGCCTAGCTGTGTTTGATTAGGGTTGTAGGTAAACCCTGCAGGACGGTGGGCCTGCATCTAAACATGCCTACTTCCAAACTATTTAGTAAGCAAAAAATGAATAGTGGGTCCCAAATTCATTTTCATAAAATCTCCACTCCATGGATGACCTGTTACTTCTGAAGTGTTCATCTGATGGTCAGTTTACTCTCCCATGAGGTCATGGAAGAGGATGTTTGAAATCTGTTTTTCACTGTTCCCTACATTAGAGCACTAATATAGTCCAGCTAAAGTAGGGGAGGATGATAATGAGTGAGCGAATTCAGACACATAGTGCACATTGGACCTACATTATGGAAATTAAATGGACTAATGATTCAGCTGCAGGAGCCATCTTCTGGCGAGATGCGGGAATTCATTTGGCACAACCCTCACAGTGCATCATGGGCATTTTTTAGCCATTGTTGTGATGCATTATGGGAATGAGTAAACTATGGCTTTCTTTGCTAACTTTTACATATGATAAGAATCAATATGTTTTAACTATTATAGCCTTTTAATTTTTGAAGAAGAGATCATTGGTGAATGGTCTACATTTTCCCCCAGAGTAATAAATATGATGAATGTTACTTGTTGCACTTACTAAATTTGGTACATCAGATGCATATTACGAACATTTTAATTGGAGTTATTTGTGTTTTAGATTTCTCCGATGTAAGATTTTAATTGGTGAAATATTTAAAGATAAGATGTTAATCTGGAAGAAATTAAGAGACCACTGCAAAATGATGAGTTTTTCTGCATTTTTACACAAATATTGTACAAATAATAGTAATAATAATAATAATAATAATAGTACAAAATATTGGCACAAAATCATTTTTAGAGTGGAATTGTGACAAATTGTAATTTTGAAGAAGCTAAAATATACTTTTGTGTGTTCTTTCATGAATGCAACTAGCCTATAAATAATACGCAGTATAATAATACAAGTACAGCTGTGAGTTTGTTATATCATACACATACAGCCATGCACACAGTGTAATATAAAACTAATATGACTGTGATCTTGATAATAGCGCGAAAGTAACACAAAAAAAGAAGCATAAAGACAAAAAGAGTACTCTTTATGAATCATGTATTTTCTTTTGTCCACTAGACGGCGCATATTAGCAAGTGACGTGGCGTGGAAGCGAATCCAACTTCTCGCGCATGCGCATTGCTCATTTAACGTGTGCGCGCAAATGAATCTCGCGAGCGTGGCGCGGCGGACAGTTATCCTCGAGACACGTCCCTCATTTGCGAGCGTCACGTCGCGTTTGTGTACGTCACGCCCGTCCGTGTGTTCAGTCAGTGATTTTGAGCGAATGCGGCTTTCTGTAAGGGACAGTCTTATAATGAAAGCCGCTCTGAACCGCTTTCACACACTCAGCGACAGAAAGCGGCGGAACTTTACGTCTCTCCGCCGATGAAGTACCAAAGCAGACACCTGAAACTGTTTCTCCAGAGATATTTGCTTCCAAAAGTGCGTGTGAATTAGCTCAGCTATGGCGACTCGACTCTCTGACTTGTTTGGAAACAGCCGGATAGTTGCTGGACTGCTGGCCAACTTACTGTCATCGATCTGTATAGTGTTCATCAACAAATGGATCTACGTGCACTATGGCTTTCCCAACATGACCCTGACTCTCATTCATTTCGTAGTGACATGGCTGGGGCTGTTCGTGTGTCAGAAGATGGATATATTCTCCCCCAAGAGTCTCAGACCTTCTAAAATCATCCTGCTGGCTCTGAGTTTCTGTGGGTTTGTTGTTTTCACCAATCTGTCTCTCCAAAGCAACACGATAGGAACATACCAACTGGCCAAGGCCATGACCACACCTGTCATCATAGTCATCCAGACCATGTACTACAGAAAGACATTTTCCACGAAGATTAAACTGACTTTAGTAAGTGGGGTTTTGTTTATTTGACTGGTAGATTGTCTATTAAGTTGTTCATTCGTGTACAATATGTCTAACAGCAGACAAAATCTGGAACTAAACAAAAAGTTACAATTACAAAGTATTAAAATGTATAGTGCACTACTAGTTGAATGCATGCATGCATGCAGCATTATGCAATGTAATATGTGTGTGTGTGTTATTATATAGCATGTATCAGTGTGAACTATGCTCTTGGTAAACGCTGATAAAAGCAAGTCATGGTTACTTGCTGATTTGAGAATGCAAGGTTGTGGGTCAAAACAGCTGTTTTTTAAAAAAATTTTATACCACTTCATGTAATTAATTCTTTTATTTTTTTTAATTAAAGGTGCCGATCACTTTAGGGGTCATACTGAACTCTTACTATGATGTGAAGTTCAATCTTCTGGGGATGACCTTTGCCACGCTTGGGGTCTTCGTAACCTCGCTGTATCAGGTGGTAAGTATTACTGCATTCTCACTCTGTATCATTATTGAAAAAATCATATCCTTTTATTCAAATCAGCAGGTGGTCAGAAACTGGCCAAATCAAGGACCCACGACATAGCTATTCTGGTATTTACTGTATAACATAATTACAATTTTATAATAACTATTATATTTTCACATGCATGTTATGTTGCACAACTGTTTTCAATGCACATAATAATAAGAATGTTTAGAAATATAGATATATATTTAAGAAAACTACTTGAAATTAGTTGAAATTCCTGAGCATTATTAATTTCTCTCACTAATTATTCAGATACTCGCACTGAATCCGAATGCCGATTTAATCATTTATTCCTGCTTTAACAGTGGGTTGGTGCCAAACAGCATGAGCTTCAGGTGAACTCTATGCAGTTGCTGTATTATCAAGCACCCATGTCCTCAGCATTTCTCTTGGTCCTGGTGCCGTTCTTCGAACCCCTCACCGGAGAGGGTGGTATCTTTGGCCCCTGGTCATTTCAGGCCCTGGTAAGAGAGAGCGAGCAAGAACGTGCCTGTTCTTTCAATGGCTCACACACTCCCTCTGCACTTATCCAAAGGAATTTCTTAAATATACAAACACACAGTCACAGAGAGCGCCTTGTGTTATTGCCTAGATTTCCTTTGGGGGGAAAAGTAAAAATGCTGCTGTTTTTTTTTTCCCCCATCGGACCAAAAGCTCACAAGTTCAGTTTGTTAAATATTTTATATATGTGTATTAATTTAATAAATAAGCAATTGAGTTGAATTGTGTTTTTCAAACGGCTGATTCTTTCCATTTTGTTTTTCGTGTAGGTCATGGTTCTGCTGTCTGGTGTCATTGCCTTTCTGGTCAATTTGTCCATTTACTGGATCATTGGGAACACGTCTGCTGTCACGTATCCTTTCTGCTAATTCTTTAAAATTTCAGCTGTGGCTACTTCTTTTTTTTCTATTCTTGGTGCAGAGCACAACCTTTAGACAAAACTCTGAATACAGTGCTTACTATAGCATGACTTCATTGTTTGTTAATTGTGGGATGAGGTCTATAATTCAAGCAAATGTTAGTTTAAAGAGACTTGACAAAGCTTGGCAAGTAGTTAATATGTAGTTACACAATTTTTTAATAATGAAAGGGGAAGCTGTAAATCAAGGAACTTTTTTTTTTAAGCCCTGAGCCATACTGAATCATTTTATGATTTTGAATACACCCATTGAGTGTGATTTCCTAAGCGAAACCTTTCTCAAATTAAGCAGTAGAGGGAGCCATTTACTTCCACGTACCTTCTTTTGGTGCCACTTATTATTAGTGTTCTCTCAACCAAGGGTTTTCAAACGTTTTGTTGTTGTTTTTTAGACTCAAGGATGTGGAAATATGATGAGCTGCTAGCTTAGGTTCTGTAATCCCTATTTCTAAAATATATAATTTGTTATGTGTAAAATGTAATACATAAATAGATATTGAATGAAAAATAGATCACCGAGGTCACTGAGTTACAGTCAAGCCATTTCTCAAACTCACTCATCTAGCACTTATCAGAAATTTACTAGTAAATGTACATTTAAGTTGATTTATCAATCAATCAATCAATATAAAAAATACCATACTATTTTATTGACACCTTTTTATTTTATTGTTTTTACATGAACTCATTTACATATCACATGTACACAACTCGTATCCATAAATCACTTTTAAAAACAGCATTATACTTATTTATACATTTTTATTAATAACTTTTCTTTTTTACAAGGCATTTTCAGGAGACTGATATATTTGTAAATCAATATTAAAAATAAAATTAACAGATTTTACTTCAACATATTTATTAACTATTTGTACATATCATATATTCATATATATATATATATACATACATACAAGACTGTTGTATTACACTTATTTTTAATAGATTTATTAACGTTTTTCAAAGACTGATATATCCCTAAATTAATATTAAAACTTTATATATATATGTGTGTGTGTATGTGCAAGACTGTTGTATCCATATATTAATAATAAAATACCATCTATTTTTTTCTAACCGATTATACTTATTTACTTCAACCAATTTATTAACCTTTTACATATTCACAAATAAAATCTAATGCTATATCCATAAATTTATATTAAACTAACATCTGCAATTTTGTTGTTTTTTAAATTTCTGCTGCATACTAACACGACTGATATATCCTTAGATCAATATTAAAACTTACTTGTTATTTTATTAACAGCTTTTTTGTGTTATTAAAATTTATCTTAAAATATCTTATTCACAAGCCTAACTAAAAAAAACACAAAATCCTAACTGTGAAATGGTCTAAAGAATATTAACTATAGAAACGTATGAGTCCCCGACTCATCTCTGAAGCTCGAGTCACATGTCCTCAGTCTGTTACTCAAGTGCAAGTCATAAGTATATGCAAAAAGTCATTGTCAGACAAGTTCCCTTAACATTTCCCCCTCACAGCTACAACATGTTCGGACACTTCAAGTTCTGCATCACATTACTGGGTGGGTACGTCCTCTTCCAGGACCCTTTGTCCTTAAACCAAGGTCTGGGCATCCTCTGCACCCTCACTGGTATCCTGGCATACACCCATTTCAAACTAGCAGAGCAGGAGGAGGGCAAAAGCAGGCTCACACAGAGGCCATAGGCCCGCTGCAGTGCCAATCAACAAGAAAGCCAGTGTTCAATGCCTGATTTCCTCAGGAATAGATAGCGATGGCTTCTGCACAGGAGCATGAAGAAGACTAACCAAACATAGACTGGAAGGAAGTAGGTTTAAGCCATAGAGGCTGACAACTTTAATAGCATTTCAATTTTTTTAAGAGTTTCATTTTTATTCAAAGTATTCAATATTTGCAAATAAACATGCAAAAACGAAAAGTGCTGATTCAGAGAAGAACACATTGCTGAAGCATTTCCTTTTTTATTTTGTAAGTGTTATTTAATGATGTATTTTTCAAATGGTCTGTACAAAAATAAAGCATTTTATAGAAAGTAACCCATGAATGGAATGTTGTCTTATATTGAGTCTAGTCGTGACTTTTAGGACAAGGGTCACTGCCTACTTGGCAGATAGACTTGAGTATCTGTGAAATGGAATGTCAATCATTTGTTCAGTTCGTGATGAGGGCTATTCAACTTGTTTTTCTCTTTTGCAATGCGCAACTTAAACATTAGTCGCATTCCAAAGTCCTGTCTCCAGTCTTAACAAATCTAGATGTTTTGCAGCTTTTTTGTGTGAATATTAGACTTGTCCTAATTTTGAAAAGGATGTGGTAAACAAAACTTTTGCTAATTATACTGCTTAAAGGGACAGTTCACTCAAAAACGGCCTATTTCATGGAACATGTAAGAATAAGGTTTTAATATATCCATAAACATGAAAACGTTTTGTTCTCCATACAATTAAAGTTGACATTCCTTTAATTGGAACAAGGCTTGTTGTCCTATTTAGTGAAGAGCAATATTTTAGAACTAAATACAATACTAAGCATGTAGGACAAGGAAATCCTTTGCAAATTTGTACATACTTGCCTGAAAGATCATGAATGAGATATATATATATATATATATATATATATATATATATGTAAAATACATTTATATTGATATATATTCTAGCATTAAAAAGTTTGGTGTCAGTATATATTTTAAGTAATTAAAAAAATAAAGTTCACCAAGAAATATGAAATAATTTGGCAATATAAAATTACTGCTTTGAATTTTAATATATTTAAAAAATTTAATTCATTCCTGATTTGCTGCTCAAGAAATAGTTAGAATTATTAACAATGTTGAAATCAGTTGCACTGCTGAATATTTTTGTGGAAACAATGATTCATTTTTTTCAGGGTTCTTTGATGAATAGAATGTTCCTTTGCGGCGTTATAAAACATCTGTTTCTATCAGTTCAATGCATTCTTACCAAACAAAATTAAGTATTTCAAATCTAAATCGAAAGAAGCCAATAAGTGCCTAAAAACATGGCCACTCCTTCAATACTGGAAGAAGCACCTCATAAAGTGATTAGAGAGAATCAACAATGAAGTAATCTATACAGAGTGGATTTTTATCAAACTGAAAACAGTTTAGATTTTTTTCCCCGCTCAGACTTCCATTTGTGTTGAATAACTTTACCATAGATTATTAACTTTCCTGTATCCTTACTTCCATTAGTAAGGCTTTTTTCTTCAGCGGTCCATGGAATTTCCTCATTATTACAGACGTACAAGCCCAAACATGTTGAGCTTAAAGAAACATGTTGTGCTAAAATAAACTCTGAGTCACTCTCCTGGGTTATAAAGACCAGATCCTGTCTCGGGCACTGTACAAGACATGTCTTCCCGGCACAGTCCATTTGTCCCCTTCATAAAGAGGTAATTTCACTCGGCAAACAGGACCTCCCCTAAATAGCAAGTTTCTCTGTTGGTGAAAACCAAGAGCCTACCATTCACACACAATGGTGCGAAACAGTCATATCATGACAACAGACTCTCTTTACAAATGAATGTTTTCTGATGTGGGTTTCACACACAGCTAGTGTATTTCCAGCATTGTCATCAAGCAGGAACAGATCATCGCTACTCATTATGAAATCAAAACAGATAAAAGTTCTTTCAATTAGCGCAATATAGCGTAGAATGCAATCAAAGGAGGAATTAATTAGCTAGTGGCGATTAAAGTGATGCATTTAATAGTATCACGCTTATAACTTCAAATGGTATTACCATAAGCACATCACAATTAGTAAGTGATAATGTTGTTAATTTCACATAACTATTAAACAATAGACTGAATGCGATCCACAAAGATTAGATTTAAATGTACCTACTAAATATTTCAAAAAATGTGAAAATATATTTAACATTTAAACAAAAAAGCAGTATACGCTTAAAATGCGTAGAGATGACATTTTTAAGATTTTAAAGCATTTAAACATTATAATATTCTAGTGCTGCTTGTCACCTAATTTAGGTCTTTTAAGTATCTCTAAATTTGAGTCAATCTCTTGATTGAGATTCAATTGTTCATTTCCATCAACAACATGCAATATGTTTTGTCCTTACAATTCCAAATAATAGTCATTTAAAAGTATTTAAAAGTATAGTGCGAACCGTATCCAACTCTAGTACTACGTGTATTGTGTAATGTTTACACCGCGCGCTTATCGCACGTGCTAGAACGTTTCAAATTCAAACACTCGCCAGTAGAGGGAGTTCGCGACGCTCAACGGTCACCAGCAGGTAAGACATTAACTTTCAGTTTAGCAATTTTGCGACTTTCTCATATATTTATTACGCCTGTAAAGCTGCAGATATATTAATAACACTGTTATACACTCCAGATAATTATTTTAGCACAGTGTGAGGCTTTAATATCCGTGTGGTCGCTTAAATAATTCGCCTCAGTTAGCCTTGCGCTAGCTCTGAGAGCGCGGCCTACTGCAGCCTCGGGTTTTCCTGATGATCAGTATCGGGAAATAGACAGCATGGAGTGCGCAGGCGTTTGTGGCGTTGTTACTATGAATAAGCTTAGTTTTGTCGCTTAAATGCGCGGTAATCCACATTAGACAATAGTCGTTTAAGTTGTATATTTAAAACTACTAACGTTGTTATTATTCTACTTGTAACGTCATGTGTATAAATTAGTAACGTTATTACGTAAACAAACACAACCGCGGCTTATATGAAACATGTTTATGCTTTATAACTGGAGAAAAGCACACTACGTACCTTTTGTTATTTGTCATAGCATTTGTCAATATTGTTATCTGTCATACTGAATCCTGACGTGTCAAAACAACTAACTTAGCGTAACGTAAATCTCATAACTTTACGTAAAACGACAATATTCACACGTTGATCTGTTATCGTGTTACCTCTGAGGGGGAACGCATTTGAAGTTCCAGGTTTTACATAACTTATGTGCAGTTAATTTGAATGGACATATTCCCAGGGATATAGAAGACAGCATGATGGCAGATATATGAATCCCGAATACGACAAGCTTGAGGTTGTTGTTGTAAGTTATTTTGTGTGTGTGTGTAAGTTACTGAGCATTTCAGAAATATAAACATGGCTCTGTCGTAGTCCAAAGACATTTGGAGCTTTACTGGAAGGACATCCATGCATCCGCTGCACTTCTAATGAACAACTTTTGGTGTTTTTGGCTGGAATTTGTTTTAACCGAGTAGCTAATAATCCACGAGGGTCATCGCTTTGGTCCGAACACTCCGTTATTTCACCTGTTACTGGGCTGATAAGCCCCCAAATCCAAGTGCTTAGCCAGCAATGGGCGGGTGTGTAGTGAGACGGGACATGCCCGGACATGATCGCGGAGAGCCAGACAACTCAGCAAAGAGAGTCTGCCACCGCTAGGCGTCTGAGAGCCAGTCACGCTTTGAAATGTCATGCCCGAACCCGCCCAGGACATGATGATCTGTACGGTGGATTCTAGCCCTGACATGCCTCTGTGTGTCTATTTAAACCATAGACCGGCTCTCAGCCGGCTCCCACTCCACACTAACCCAGAGCTCAAGCACTTTATGTACAGGTAGCAGAGTATATATAGAAGATTCTTAGCTAGAATAGCCAATTTACCTCTATTTGCACAGGTAATGTTCGTTCTGAAGCTTGCATGTGTACTAAATTGGCTTTAAATTGTTGCGTGTGAAATCTAACTCTGTTTATTTTTTTCACAGATAACTACCAAAATGGCAACAGAAAGTTGTTTAAGCAGTTCTCAGATCAACAAGGTTGACAACGAAAAACTGGTAATGTAGCGTTCAAGGTGTGCCTTTTGTGTGTTTAAGTGCGTTTTTATATCTTGAAATGACGGAGTTTTATTAAATGTAACTTTAGGTAAGACCAAAAGTGCAGCTGAAAACCCTGTTAGAAGATGCAGGTGCTGATAAAGATGTTTTCACCATGAAGGAGGTGAGGAAATGTCTGCTGACAGCAGATTAAGTTCTGTTTCATTTGATGTGAACTAACGTTCAAAAGTTTGTGGTTGGGAAGATATCCTATGAGGTCTCGTAAGCTTACTAAAACTGCATTTATTTGACCAGAAATACAGCAAAAAGAGTAAAATTACTCTTTAATATTTAATATTTTGTACTATTTGAATATTTTTGTTAAAAAATGCCATTTATTCCTGTGATGGGAAAGCTGATTTTGCAGCAGCCATTACTCCAGTCCTTAGTGTCACATAATCCTTTAGAAATCATTTTGATATGCTGCTTTGTGTAGGAAACTGTAATTCTGTAATTATTATTAATATATATATATATATTTTTTTTTTTCAGAATTTATTTGAACATTTATTTGAGAAAAAAACAACAACTTCTAATATTATATATGTCTTTATTGCATATTTGCTCAAAGTATTTATTTATTTAAAAAAAAATCTTACTAACCTCAGACCTTTTGAATAGTAATATACATGTCATGCTTTATGGCTTTATTTATAATTGGATGTTTGGCGATTGTGTTATTAATGCTAGAATGCTGAATATTGTTGTGCACTTATGGCAGTCACACCTATTTAACAGTTTCTGAAATAATGAGTTTGTGGTCAAATGCCAGTGGTGTTTGACATAACAGGCTAAAAATAATCATCCTTCTCCAGTTTCACGTGTTGCTCATTTCTCTGTAGAGTTAAACTTACATATATTTTGTAAATTATGTAGGGCAGTGTGTGTTGAATTATATTTAGTTGCTGCCTTTGTTCAGTGACGTTTCCGTTGTGTTTGCTAAGGCAAATTTTTATTTTTTTTTTCCATTGTTCATTTCTATGGTTAGGGATATGAGCTGACCCCCTAACCCAAAGGCTTAAGCTTCAGTTTTTGCTACAGATGAAAACAATTCAAATATTGCAGCTTATTACTTTTGTAGTGATCAGACAAAAAAAAAAATTTTTAGGATGATGGAATATGTAAAAAAAAAAGTATTAAAGGAAAAAACTTAACTTAAAGGAGGGATATGAGTCATTTAGGGTAAGCTTAGACTTGTTAGAAACCACCACCGTCACCTTAGCAACCATATATAAAATGCACTGACAGCATGTCTGTAGCTAATTAAACAGATACAAAATTAATTTTCAATAATCATGTGCAACAATATAAATAATTTGTATGCCATTTCACTTTTAATATTTAATGTTTCAAATATTTTCATTTGTTGTCAACTGTTTTTTTGTGATTGTATGAGTCATTTTTATTAGGGGAAGTTGTGGTTGTCTGACTAACAGGAATGTATTACACATCTACATTGAGTGTTTATATCACCACATCTTTACCCTTCTTTCTGTCAACACTGTCTGTTTCAGGAAATGGTTTCCCTGTTTATCTCTAAACAAATTCTCTTTCTGTGATTTTAGGTTATGTTTTATTTGGGAAAGTATATCATGAGCAAGGAGTTATACGACAAGCAGCAGCAACACATTGTTCACTGTGGAGAGGATGCTCTTGGTGCTGTTCTAGGGGTGAAAAGTTTCTCGGTCAAAGAGCCCCGGTGTGTATTGACTCTAGTTTCTCTAAAGCAGAGCAGCTGTAGTACCAATGACCTCTGGGGAATATTAGGGCGGGGCTTTAAAGCAACAGGTGCAGCTTTCTTATTTGACCTACTCGCTCTGAAAGGGTCTGTTGTCACCTGTTTAAAATATGAAGTATCTGCAGAAGATATATGAATGCAAATAGTGGGCCAGTGTAGATAAAATAAAACAACAACAACGAACAAACAAACAAAAGTATACCTGTTTTTTTTTTTTTTTTAAGAATTGAAAGTGAAATTTCCTATATGAAAATGAGTTTCATTTGTAATTTTAACCTATTTTTTTTTAGAGCTCTCTTTGCAATGATCAACAGAAACCTTGTGACAGTGAAAAATCCAGGTACTTTGATCATAAAACTTTTTTTCCCCCGTCCAAAATATTCTTATCTATGTTTGTGTTAAAACTGTCTTTGTTTCCTGTTACAGATACTCATTCTACCTTCTCTGAACCCAGAAGTCAAAGTGAACCAGATCGAGGGCCCGGGGTAAACGTTCTTTTATGCTCGCACACTTAGAACCACAGAGTATTGACCCATTCCAGAGAGTTGCCCTGGTTGTGGTGTGTTTGCGCTTGAATGGGTTTTATAGAGCCCCTGCTGTGTTTGAGATTGAAGCATGACTGAAACCCCACTGTCTGTTCTAGGACACTGATTCAGACTCTCGCTCATCTACCTCACAACAGCAGCGCAGGAGGAGGAGAAGCAGTGATCCTGGTAAGCACACACACCACAGAGCAAAAGACACACCAGCTGTGTCCTGTTGAGTGTGTTTGATAGCGCTCGCTTCGTCAGCTGGGTTAGATGGGATTTCAGAAAGAGCTGTTTATTCTTCTCTTGACGTAGTTCCTGTTTGAACAGGAAGGGCTTGTCCATTTTTTTCCCCAGCTCTGGCTGATACAGTTACAGTCAAACTAATGGGTTAATTTTTGGGGAAAAAAAAGCTCTGTTTGATCTAGCTGTAAACAAACCTTTTTAACAAGTTTACCAACGATTTTGGCATTTAGATTTCAGGATATCTTATTTCTTTTATTAAGAACTTCTGTCTTTTGTGAATCAACCAGTATACATTATATCAGTCTCAGGTATGTGGGTAAACATGTGGTGCCGTAATGACTGCTCTCTCTGTCACTGTAAACATCTCAAAAGGACACTGAGATCTGGAGGCTGTGCAGAATGTGCTCAGATGACTGCTACTCTTCAATGGCCCATTTTAAAAAGTCAGCTATGCACACAAAGGCAGTTTGTTGAGCAAGCAGCTCTAGATGCACCATTAAAACGGGGTTATTGCTCTGAGCATTGCTCCTGCTTGGCTCATAAGTGTCCAAAGTTGAGTGCATATAACAGGAACATCAGCAAAAAAACTGATTTACCCTAATGCAGTATGCAGTATACACTTAAGCTTTTGTTTAACATAATAAAAAAGAAACAGATTGGAAATGTTTGTAAAGCCTGCAGAGCAGTGTGGTTCACTTATGTGAAAACCCTCTTGACAGACATGCAAGGGGACGTGTCCTTCAAAAAAATACTTTTTAGTGCTAAACTTGTTTTGTGCTTTCTATAGAGAGTACTTCAGCCGAAGACGAGCCCAGAGAACGCAGGAAGAGGCACAAGTCAGACAGCTTCTCCCTGACATTTGATGACAGCCTGTCTTGGTGTGTGATTGGCGGCCTTCACCGGGAGAGGGGGAACAGCGAGTCTTCGGACGCACAAAGCAACTCTGTGAGTAGCAGCTTTAAATATAATTTGCATTGTGTTGGTTTACCAGCGACTAAAACTACTTTGTGCTGTCTCTGGGCCATTTCTAACCTGTGTTTTGTTTGTTTTACAGGATGTAGGTATCTCTCACAGTGAGGGCAGTGATGAAAGTGCAGACTCGGACTCTGATAACTTTAGCGTGGAGTTTGAGGTGGAGTCCATAGACTCTGACGCCTACAGTGAGAACGATGAGGATTCGTTGCCAGGAGAGAACGAGGTTTCAACTCAAACTCCTGTTCTATTCAGAGAGAGATTATCTGATGACCTAACTGACCAAACCTGTTTAACAGTTCTGAACTCATCTGTATTTGCTTATTCAGGTGTATGAAGTCACAATCTTTGCTGAGGATGAAGATTCGTTCGATGAGGATACAGAGATAACAGAGGCAGTACGTAACATTTTAGTACCTGATGTTTTTCGAAGTGAAACAAAAAACACAAACTGGAGAACTTTTGTTTATCTATCAAGATTATATTGGATTGTGAAAAGGTTGGGGTGAAAGAAAAAGCATTCGTGAGTCTGCCAAAAAGTGCAGCTGTTTCAGAAATGCTGCAAGTTATTACATTTTGTTGAAAGATCGTGATGACATTTTCTTTTTTCTTCTGAACTTTGTCCACTGATTAATTGTGCATGATATGACCAGGAATGTGTATTAAGAAATTACATGCCATGGTGACTATAATGGGACCATATTTTAAACTTTTATAGCAATGCATATATTTTTTTTTATAGTGCACCAAACTCAATTTTTTATGTCCATTTCTATCCTTTCTCTGACCTAAACAAGAAGAATTTAATAATATAAGATAACAATGTGTTCACTCAGGACTACTGGAAGTGTGCCGAATGCAACGAGCTCAACCCTCCTCTTCCTCGGCATTGCAAAAGCTGCTGGAACGTCCGACCCGGTTGGCTTCCAGAAACACACTCCAACTGGGAAGACACCTCCACTAACACTCAACCCATCACAGAAGACACCAGCGTCACCACAACCCCCAGCTCAGCCTCAGATGTCAAGCTGCTTCCTTCCAAACCCTCAAGCCCTCTTCCGGAAACAGATGAAGGAGTGGACGTACCCGACGGCAAATGCTCGCAATCTCCCATCGCCTCTAAAGACGAACTTCTCTCCTCTACTGCCTCCGTCTCCATGACTGAATCTCAGACCCCGTCATCGCAGCCCTCAACCTCTTCCGGTGGGGGCAGCAGCCAGGAAGAGACCCCTGAGCTAGAGCGCTACAACAGCCTGGAGGCCTGCCTGCCTGCCACTTGCCTTGAGCCCTGCGTCATCTGTCAAAGTCGCCCCAAGAATGGCTGCATTGTCCATGGAAGAACTGGACACCTTATGGCTTGCTACACTTGCGCCAAGAAACTAAAGAACCGGAACAAGTTGTGTCCGGTGTGCCGAGAGCCCATCCAGTCAGTCGTGTTGACCTATGTGAGCTGAGGCACAGCAGATATACCTCTTCTCCTCTCACATGAAGTTTAAGATGCTTATGTTGCCTTGTCTTATAGTTCTAAAACTTTTGAGTTCAAATTCAATATTTGTGATATGTTTCTTATCGATTAATACATTTTATTTATAATACAACAAGCGAGGTTTCGCTCACATGCTGGGTAGATTCACAGATCTGTGATTTAAGGGTTGAGTTCAAGGGCTTAGAATTAAAACAACTACTTGCGGACTTGCAGAGATTCTGTACACATTGTATCAATTACTAGTAATGTTTGTAATAATTTAATATATGTAAATGCAGATGTATAGGTTTCATGTTAATTTGAGTTATGTGCTGCACTGAAATGTGTTCCTGAGTTGTAGCTCTTGAGACACCACTTTTTGTTCCTCCTCTGGAAGGAAATGCTCTTCTGCAAAGTTTTCTGCTGCATCGACTTATTTTGAAGTGAGGCATATAATAAATGATTATTTTGAGGCTCTTCTGCTTTTACAGTACAATTGAAATTCTGTCTTTCTGCCACTTGTTTTTAATGATGTTCTTGGTTTCATTATTGCGGTCTAAATGGTTTTAAGGTAGCTGATTGGCAGTAAGAAGGTGGTTGGTGTTAGATCTGGTTACTAGGGACCCACTTTTCAGTCAATATTAAGAAACGTGTTCCGACTTGTTTCTCTCTAACGGCAACCTGGCACAAACATCAGCCTCCATGTGTTTTTTTATTTTTTTTATTAATCCCACACTTTTCACACCCAAGCTCTTATACAACGGATAGCTGATGTATAGCTGGTTCAAAAAAGAGCAGCATGGTGAATCATTTGCACTCTATGGTAGTTGTGAATGTTGTGCAATATTCCTTTCAACATATTTAATCATCATCTAGGTTACTTTTGAAAGAATTCTGCATTTTGAAATTGCACAAGACACTAATGGTAATTAGTTGATTAAAATGTTGCTGCAGAGGGCATCTGAAAACATTTAAATGGATCGATCCAGTTGTTTCTGCGAGATGTAGTTACTTCGTTTGAATTGTGCAAAAAAATAAAAAAAAATAGCAGCAAATGAACCTGGCAGTTTCACACTAATAATGTTCCCTTTTCTAACAGCATTTCTGCCAGATGTTCTACAAATGAACTGCAGTCAGAACTTCATTGCTGAAACCAGATGTTTTCAGACTTGAGGTATGTAATTTACTGCACTCTCTTTATACTTGCAGGAATTGTAATCGGACCAAACTTAAACCAAAACATTGAGTGTGTGTATGGATGAGCAATGGATGAAACAAGTGCATAATATATTTTGTCACATGAATTGATTCTCTTACCCTTGTGCTTTGATGGATGCTCTATAAAGGTTACTTGCATTTTTAAACTTTTTGTAATAAAAGTTTATGAAAAAAAAAAAAAGCTGTGCCAACACCTTTTGACTGTCAATTGCTATTTTATATATATATATATATATATATATATATACAGTAGTCAACATTTGAAGTGGATCAAAAAAGTTAATCAAAGTTGTCCTAAGATAAGAATGCATTTTGGTTTTAGGTTTTAGGACAACTTTGATGAAAGCTTTCGATCCACTTCAAATGTTGACTAGTGTATATATATATATATATATTTTTTATTTTTATTTTTTTCCAGGAAATTGACTGAAGAACCCATATGTGTCCACTATGTTTTTAACACATCTGCACATCTGTTGCTTGAAGCTCATATAGCTTAGATCCAAACCCATTCCCTCAGAAACAAAGATTAACTTCTTAACTTTTCATAGCAATTTTAACATGGAATTAAAATCTGTAGATAGAAGAAACCCGAGAAATTAGCTTTTTGTAATAATATTAGGTTGCATTTGTGGGGTTGTAAAACCTCATTGTGCTCAAGTTTCTTTAAATACAATTAAAAGAAAAGGTTTCATTGACAGAATTTTGATCAATTAATATTCTGACATGACATCAATCCATTTTGGTCTCTGTATATTTTTACAGTAAAAACAGTAATACTGGGAAATACTATAACAACAAATATGTGTATATCTATATATATATGTGAATATACACTTTCCATGTCAAGCACATTTGAATTGTCAGCAGTCATTACTCTAGTCTTGATTTCTTTTTTGGTGCTCATTCAAGACATATTTCTTATTATCAGTGTTTAATAAATGTGTTTTATTATCTATCTTTGTACTATTTAATCATTGAATTTTTGAAAAAAATCTGATCATGCGATTGTTGTGCAACCTCCTATTTGCAGTTCCCTTCTCTACTGCCAGTATCTTTACAGCAGCAGCACATTATTTTGCTATTGTGCCATCTGCCAGCTATAAGACATTACATCATAAACAGCCTTTTAGCCATTATATCTAGTTACTGAGCCTTTAATCTGACAGTTCAGATCAAATCAAGACCAAAAGCAACCGTGCACAAATGAATTTCATCAGTGTGTGCTCATCTAAGATGCTTTTAAGACTAACGCTGGGAACATGAACCTGTCATCTGATATAAGCTATGCAACACCCATACCATACGTTTTTTATATAGCCTACAGTGCATACAAAAACTATTCAAATCCCTTCATTTTTTACTTTGCAGTCATAATGTGAAAAAACCATGACCCATCATCCCATAGCCCCCAGACAGATTCATTGCACCACTTCCTCTTTTAAAAATCTGCCTCAATGAATTTTTAGGACATGTTGAGGTTACAGGGAGGAGAAACCTTAGTAAAATAATAAAAACACTGGCGGCTATATGTCACTCATATTTTTTTTTTGAAAGTGCTTGTAGGTCCACAGCGCGACAAAGCATTTTCTCGAAGCGATGCAAATGAATCTTTGATGTGTGCTCATATCCAGTGACACATAGATGCTGTCAGCCTGCCAGAGTTTTCTTCCCCGCAAATGTCACTCAAATCTCAGAGAGACGCTGCATTTCAAATATTAACTAAGTCCCACGTGAAAAACCAACAGCTATTGTCGCGCGCTTCGATTCCAGCAGGTCTCGCAGTCAGTGAGGTAAAGTAAATACTGTTCACTGGCGATATTCACGCTCCCTTTTGTAACATTTATGAAGTTCTACATCAACAGCACTACGAAAACTCCAACATATGACTTGTTTTATATTGTATAAAGCACCTGACTTGAGAGAAAGTTGAACTCTGAGACGAGGTGTTCAAGAATTACACCGCTAGAGGGCACTGTGACACTTTGTTCTAATATCGCATCTACATTCTCATTAGTAGTCCACCCTAGCACAATAATTTGTGCCTCCTATTTCAATGCATTAGTATAATCAATACGTAATTAAAATAACGAACTATATTTTCACATGGCAATTAAAGAATCATCTTTTTTTCATTATTTATGAAACGGTAGTATTGTTTATTTCTTGAAATGACCCTCACACTGACCGTATTTTTCCTTCACCGAAAGCTAGTTTCACCTCGTCATTAAAAAGACAAAGCTTGGTTCCCCTGGCAATCAAAAGGCTGAACCTTTGTCTGTAGGTAAAACAGTTCAAAGGGAATAAGTAACTCGTATGATATGTTGATGGCATGCATATGGATGTATAAGGAAGCTGCCATTAATTTATAATAAGATCTGAGCTCAGTTTTCTTTCCTTTGCTCTTGTGCATCTGACTGTGATGATGTTGTGGAGTGGAAAGTGTGTGTGTGTGTGAAATGAAACGGCTAATCTCTCTGTTCCTCTAAACGTACTGGGAACCCAAATCCATAATCCTCATAAATGAAACCAACTGTGCTGGAAAATTGGGATTTTTTTTAATATATATATATATATATCTGTATATTCAAAACCTAATTTCACATTTATAACTCATGCCTGAAACATACAAGAAGCAGACTTTAAACTAGTGCACAATCCATTTGCTGTATTCTGGAACAAGAATAATGATAAAATGTTGGCACAGTTATGATACACAGCTAAAAAAAATATAATGCAGCAGTCATCGGACTGAAATAAAAGGCTTTGTTGTTGAAATGACTATAAAGAAAAACAGACAGGCATTCTTTATTTATCCCTGGAGGAAAATTCATGGCATTTGTCACAGGGAAACAAAATGGCACGACAACAAATCAACAGAAAAAGAACTGTTTGCGAATGCTGAACAGCCATCCGTTAGTATCTTGCTTGACAGCCTCACTACACGTGCGACTGAGCTTTTAAATCCACAGTTATCACATTCCTACAGAAGGGTCGGATGAACTTCTTGGCCGTGGGCAGGCTGAGGGTCACGTCTCCAGCCTGACGTGTCGGCCTTGTTCTGGTTCGGTCACTCGAATACAACTGGATCCTTGACAGTCATTTGTTCTGTTTGTCAGCTTAAGCGTTTGTTACAGTCAAGAAACAGTGAAGCTGTTTATACACCGGCGTCTGGAAACACTGACATGTGATGTGCCAGCCTGCAGCATGCCTACAGCTCCCGTCATTTGTTTCTGGTGATAGCCAGTTTACTGTGCGTCACATATGCATTATCTTTTTTTTTTTCATGCAGTTGCTTTTTGAGGCCAACCTTATCAGAGATTGTTGCATAACTGTAGGTGTTCATGGGCTACAAGTATGCTATTATTACTAGCAATGCTTCCATGGAGATTGAGAGCAAACTGATTTTGTACACAAGCGATTACATTATTATTTTCATTCCGGAGAATACTGCTTTTCTCTCTGTATAAATGATTGAAAACGGTTACTCATTGATGCCCTTTTTGGGTATGCAGTCTGTATGACTATACCTCAAGATGGCCCAGTAGTGCACAACACAACGAAATCACTGCAACACAGCAAAATTAGTACAACACACATAAATAGTCAAATGTGTTGTGGCGATTTTGTTGTTTCAGGTATTTTTTCCATAGTGTTACGGCTTCTTTGCTTTGCGTTGTGGCTTTTTTACTTTGTATTGCGCTAATTCCGTTGTGTTGTGACTTGTTTCCACATTGTGTTCTGCTAAATTTGTTGTGTTGCAGCTTGTTTACTTTGTGTTGTGCCAATTTTATTGTGTTGCGCTTATTTCATTGTATTGTTGCTTGTTTCCGTTGTGTTGTGCACTACTGAGCCGCCGTAGTATCTACTTCCTGTAGCTCTCTACAAATTTTAGAATCACCTTTATTCAAATTAAAAAGAACTAAAGTGAAATAGCCTTCACGGTTATACATATTTTATAACCATAGTCACACTGCAAGACATAATGTAGTAATTACAACAAAAAGATACCATTTTTGGGATACAACGTCACATTGTAGTCAAAGATGGGTAGTAACTGATTACACATAATCTAGATAAGCAAAAATTCTCAGACTGCAAAAATTAAGTATGTGTAATTAGATTAAATTACATTTAAAAATACTCAGAATTAGACTTGTTACTTTACATTCACATACAGCTACATTACACGCTGCATGAAAGGCAATACTGGAAATGGCATAATAGGGGCACTTTAACAAAGACCTGTCACTAGCCAGGTGCCTACACAGCATTTGACCACTGGATTTACAAAAATCATTTCAGGTTTAAGAAGTTTTTCAACATTACAGCAACTACTGATGAACACATTAAAGGGACAGTTCATTCAAAAATGAAAATTTGATGTTTATTTGCTTACACCCAGGACATGTGACTTTGTTTCTTCAGTAGAACACAAACAAAGATTTTTAACTCAAACCGTTGTAGTCTGTCAGTCATTTAAAGGAAGTCAATGGGCACAAAATGTTCCAAAGCTTTGATAGTTAAAAAAAAAAAAAACAGACAGTCGAAACCAAATGAAACCCTATGGCTCGTGGCAATACACTGAGGTGTTATGACATGAAACGATTGGTCTGTCCAAAAAACTGAACAGTATTTCTATAATTTTTTTTTACCTCTTACACACCACAATCTCCGACTGTCCTCAGATCATTCACAACATCCGGCATGTGTCACTGTCCGGAACATAGATGTCTCATTAGTCACTGTTTCTATACATATATACACTACCGTTCAAAAGTTTTAGAACAGTAAGATATTTAATGGTTTTTAAAGATGTTTCTTCTGCTCATCA
>JAUMHE010000046.1:11887706-11900576 GCA_032359235.1 Enteromius mattozi
GTTTGTGTTCCTCTAAAGAAACAGTCACCTACATCTTGGACGCCCTGGTGGTAAGCAGATAAACATTTTTTTTTTGGTGAACTATCCCTTTAATTGTTATTTTAATTTTTAGAGGGTTTTTTAACCATGGATTACTGTCTTTGGAAGGCTTTTGTCTTTTGTCACATTAACACAAACACATTTCAAATTCATATTATTTCTTCTAATGCAGGAGTTCCCAACCTGGCATTCACAATTTTGTATAAATATCACTATAATATGAGATTATCCAACTTAAATCAATGCAATAAACAAGTTAGATCTAAAGTAAAATTCATCCAGCTCTAATTGTGCCATATAAAGTCACAACTGGAAAAAAAAAAAAATTCTTTGAGGTAAGAACGTATACCCATAAATATTGTACTGTAAATCTCTCTACAAGTCTCACTAATAGCAGCACGTTTCAGAAGGATGCGGCATCTCTTTTGTTTTCCATCTTGTACTCATTGAGTTCCTAAAGCATGACAGAAATGTTTAACAAACCTTCCTGTAGAAATGATCCAGGAATGGTCATGGATATGAGGCTTTTTTCAAAGAGCGATGATAATAGTGATGCTAGTCTTTAACAAACACCACTCATTAGTCTTTGCTACATTAGAGGGCAACCATGAAGCAACGGAGCGCTATATGGAAACAGCCTCGCAATTTCACGGCTGGGCTATTTTATAGTGTATCTCCTATAGAGAAGCAGAACATTGCAAGTAGAGCTCAGGATGTTAAAGTTGAGAGGCGTCTTTCATCCCAACATTCAACGCGTTACTGCTATCAAGGCAGCAAAACAGGGTCTCTTATAACATTGTGTCATTCTCATTTCATCCTTGTTCCCCTCACTTGGCAAACTTTCCGCATTTTCTTTTATCTGTTTTGACAGCTACCCCGTAACAGGATGAAAGGACTGAAAACAAATTGTCTTCGCATCCATTTCTTGTTTATTTACGTACATCAGCAAACAAGCTGACAGTTAATTTTCCAGAGCAGAACCTGCTTGCATAAACATATTGATATTGCGAGGCAATTAAAGGGCACGTCTAAACTTCATTGCCTTCTGATTAGTGCCTAATAGCACAAGCCAAATAAATTCACTTTTTTTTTTATTTTTTAGATAGATAGATAGAATGACACTACGATAGATGGATGGATGGAACTAAACTAAAAAGAGCTTTAAGTCAACTTTAAATTCCAGGTACAAGTCAAAGACTTTCTACCCAATTTGGAAAATGTCCACACCACAAAATTCTGTGGGGAAAATTAGATATATAGATACACAATATGGGCAGCTGTATTTTTATTTAGGCTTGTTTTTTCCCTACCATAGCACAATCAGAACAGACCCGTGACCCACCATTAGAAAACATCTGCTGGATCATGTTCTGACTCAGAACTCCCTCATGGCTTTCCACTTAGAGCCAATGATTTATTGAATACGAGGGACGATAAATCATTAAACCACGGCTGCTTTACATATGCTTGCTCAGTGTTCTCAAGAATAGCAGATGTGTGGATTACATAGCCTGTCCAATAAGAGATTACTTTAAGCAACCAGAAAAATCTGCTCTTTCCACCAGCATCGCTTTCCCTCTGAAACATCTCATTTGACTTAGTGGAGGCTTTAGTTCTTCTGAAGAGAAAATCAATTTCCTGCGTGTAGCTCATTGGACTCACCTGCTTTAATTTGCTTTTGACTATGATGCTCGGCACAACAGGTGCGCCACCCTGACATATATGAGGGGATAAAAAGGCTTGTAAGGAACTAAGATAATCAAAGGTTACTAAAGCTTCAAAGAAACAAACAGGAGTAGAGAGCAGAACAAAGAACTTTACGAGATCAAATCACAAATGGAGCTCTCAACCACTCGATCTGTATTACGGTGTCGAATTCGAGAAAATGTATGAACTTGCACAGCTACAAACCAAATAAAACATTTGGAAGAACGGGTCTCATTTGCTAACAACCGCATGGATTATTTGCATTTATATGCACAGGGGAACTCTGAACATTTCTTTGTGATTCACAACATGTCCATACATGCATAATTTGTTCGTAACCTCGTTCTAATGTTAATGAATTTGGAGCATTCTGCAGTAATTTGCATTAACTCGCCTAAACCATCTCTGTATGAGGGCTTTCCACACAACCTTTTCCATCTCTCTCAGCAAACATAATGACATTCTCTCAAGACACGCTCGTCTGAGATCCTCCAGCTACAGCAAGTGTCCTAGATTACAGACCTTTATTAACCAGTGTTACATCTGCATTTTCATACAGAGGAACTTTGCAGCTTGGGCTCTAATGCACATTTTCTTACTCTCTCTATATATAGCTAGATTAAGTAATAATTGCAGATATGTGAGGCAGTTGTTTCTACATTTTTACTAATTTAACAAACTTGATTTGTTCTTAAACACATTTGTATGCAGATTTGTGTGTAAGTGAATCAGGCCCAATGTTTAGTGGTCATTATTCAAGGATATTTGATTTTAGAAATTCTGTAAATGGCCAGCCAGAATGAAGTATTCCAGAGAGCCAAGCTAATGTTAGGCCACTTGTCTCGCACAGTCTGGTTTTGCAGTATTTGTGTTTTATCATGATGCTGTTCTCCTCCCATTTATGGTTTCTTGACTTGCTCTTTTATCCCAATACTCTGTCGCAGTGGAATTCAAATTCTTTTCTGCGTTTATAGTCTCTCGTGTAATAGGGTCATTCAGAAATGTGGAATGCATTTTTATGTCCGTTCTTATCATCTGTTTTAGTTGTAGGCTCAGCGTGTGCCTGGTTGGAGAGATAATGGTAATTGACAGTAACTGGAGCACTCTGTCATTTGGACATGAATCCTCATGTGGAATGAGAAGAACTTGGAAAGTGGCGCTTTCATTCATTTGTTCTGGGTAAGGACGGAATTACAATAGACCGGAACTTTAAAAGGTTGGGTGCTTTATAAAAACGCCTGAGAGGAAAAGCAGTTAAACAGTCCTCAAATGGACAGACTTTTCCTGTCTCTCATTTTCTGTCTCTTCTGTAGCTTCTCATTAGATGAAGGTTTGTCAAAGCAATATCGCCCTCGAGTGCACGGGTAAGGCAGAGTGGAAACGCCTGTCAAATCAAAGTTGGGAGATTGGACAGCCATTAATTTACCTCAGGCTGCTCTGTATGCTTCACTTTGAAGTCCATAAACAACACCCTGGAGTTACACGACTGAAAAATGTCTTAGCGTTCCCCCCCATTCGCAGTAGCTGGTGTATGACATCCTGAGGGGAAGACTGAAGTGATGGAGGCATTCCTTTGATTCCCAAAACCGTTTTCCACTTGCACGCATTCTCTTTCATCAATGACTTTAAAGGGAGAACGAGCTCAAAACAATGCGCTGGCTCAGTTTGCTTCAGCTGAGATTTGTCTCAAGCTTCCTGATGCAAATGGCAGGGAGTCTCCTTTTAGGGATTTTTGTTGCACCAGTTATCGTTTTAAGTACAAATTTGAGCAGATGGTTTGTTTTGGGAAGATGGGAAGTTCTATGTTGCCGTAGTCTTGGCAATCAGACTGTATGGATGGTCGTGGCATCGAGGCACTTTGCTAGCGAGATGTATGCTCGTCTGGCTGCGATGTGAAGGTCAGGCTCCAATTTCTTTTGCAGCTTCATCACAGCACTCATTTTCAAGAAATCATACTTCATGTTCCATTTGGCTATAAAATTGTTAGAGTTAAGGTCCTTGCACACCGAATTTTCAAATGCGTTTTTTTTTATGCATCATCGTAAAAATTTGTCACATACAAAAAACTTTGCACACTGAGTTTGATATCAGTATTGAATCAGTTGCAAAAAAAAAAATCACAAAACAGTAATGTGTTTGTCCTCATTTTTGAGTTTAATCTCCTTATCAAGGAAATGGGGATTATCCAGAAAGATTTACTATAAAGTTTACTAGAGCATCTCAGTTTGATGCTCTGCTAGCGATACCACCGTTTCTGTGAACTAATTGATCCTGAACAGATAAATGCATGTGTCCATACCTTAGACATGGTGGTATGCCCATTACAAATCTAAGGCTGCATTTACACTGCACGTCATGATGACCAGTTCTGATTTTGTGACTATATCCGATGTTTTGGATAGCATGTTTGACATCACATAGCAATTTGAATAGTACATTGACTTATTTATTGACATGAAGCTCATATAGAAATGTTTTAAATGCAATAGTTAGCCTACATCTGTACATGAAAATAATTATATATACAGTATAGGCTACAGATTCTTCAGGTGATTATGTAACAACTGCGGAATAGCAGATTAATAACACATTATCAGAACATATATACTGAATAATACTCAGGTGTTAGATATATATTGTTAAGCATGTCACATCTTATGTGTTTTTCACTCATTAAAAACAAATGCGTTCAACAGTGACTGTATTTCAAAGGCTGGAAAATCGTCTGTGTTATATCTCAAAACAAAACATTTCAGTGTCGGATCGCCTTTTAACACAAATGAGCGAAATTAATAACTGCTATTCCTTTCAAGCCGTTTTTCACAAAATTGGTCAGCTCCTGACAGCATCAGGGGTTTTATTAACGGTGAGTAGAATTATTTATTTATTTAATTCAATAAATGTAATCGTAATCATTTAATAATATGTAGGCTACAGTATTATTAGTCCATGAGACTTGCACTTGGACCATAGTATGGCCAAGTGGAAAAAAAAGGTTGAGAGCCACTGGTCTAAGGTATAGACACACACATTCTGGATAACTCTTAATTGTCAAAACACTAAGCAAAACAAAAATTCTTGCCATGGATGCGAAAAATGCAGAAAATATAACCTGCTCTGAAAGTTTTGATGACGTGACTGACACTGTAAGGTTGTATATAATTTTTAACGTGTGAAAATAGCATACCTTTACTCTTTATCGTGTTTTTATGGTGTCAAGATTGCTGCCCGCGAAGCTGTCGGCTCCAGTAGCTTGGACCTTGTATTCCACTGACCCAACAATAATGCTTCCTTTAGCAAGAACCACTAATTAGCACACACCAATTAGCGAATGTGCAAATTCATTTATCTTGCCACTAACTGTTGGGAAACACGCTGTTAGCGTACAAACAGAGCTCAGTGCATCCGAGCATAGTAGATTCGCCGTGATTGAGCAAAGCACACTCACTTGCCACTGTTTATCTTGTTCACTGTTATTTCTCGGCGCTCTTAAGAAAGCATTTTATCTTATGTTAGCGATCTAAACCTTACCGTGAATTACAGAGAGCTGATCTTGGAACAGAAGCTGAGACTCAAAAGCATTCTTGTGAGCCACTTAGTCACAGCAGGACTCCATAATCATTAGTCATGGTGAATCCAATGAGACAATTGTTTACAGAGCAACAGAAGAGCGACACTTAGCTAAGAGGCAGCTCTTTGCTCGTTCCAATTACCTCGCAGCTAGAACAGCTCTTGGTACAAGCTCCAAACAAGAGAGCCTCAGAAGAACTAGATGAGTTTTGAAAGTGGCTGTCGGGCCTGTAAAGGCATCTAGGCAATGATTAACAAGCACGCCATCACCTGAAGTCAACGCATTTCATTGCAGGAAGCAACTGGGATTGAGTTGACTAACTCTACAAGTCCGCCCCCCCCGACTTGTCTAAAGAGGAAAACATGTCACTTGCCTTGACCAGAGCACTTCACCAAAGAACACCCGAATAATTCACCTTGGATCCCAAAGCACATTGCAATCCACGACGCGATATTTACCTATTCAACCTTAGCCACTGTCACACACAATAAACGCCCCTCTGGGGAAATAACACTGAATGTTCGTCTACACTCCATTCTTCTTGCGACAGCCTTGACAGATCAAATAGAAGGGCAGATCTTTCACTCGTACAGAGTTAGCATCCAAAACACTTTCGAAGAACAACTTGCAGGTGGAATATCAATGGGCTTTTTTTGTGTTGTTTGCGATTCCAAGCTCAGTTCAAATCCTCTGGGTCGGCCCACCGTATTCTCTCTGTCTTTTGATGGACAGCCCGTTTGGTGCAAGCCAATTTGTGTTTGAGTAGAAGTTGACGGTTTGTCATATAAAGTTACTTTTGTAGCCCGGTGTGGCCTTGTTGCTAGAACTGCCGTGGACCCGAAGATCACACAAATTAGCTTCTGTTGCACCTCGCGGGAAATCCCAGACCGCCTCTACCTCAGACTGATTGATACCTGATGGCTAAATTGGGTTGTCTGTCAAGCTGATTTCCACAATTACTCTCAGGTCTCCGGATATGAAGAGCATACAGTATGTTGGTGAATGTTTAAAGTATATTGCTGGAGAAAACTCTTGTTCCAGAAGGTCTACCATCTGCCTAATTGCAGCAATTAGCTGGATATCACATTGCTTTGAATACACCTGATGTGCCCTTCTTTAAATCGTAAGATAGAGTTGTAGTTGAGGTGTCAATGTGTAATAATTAGTGTTAGCTGCCAAGGAAAAGTATTTGAACAAATGCTTCAGAGCATTTCTTGTGACTTAGACGTGAGTGAATCTTCAAATCGTGTTGATTGTTGAAAACAGGTGTGCTATTACTTTCGTTTCAGTGGTTAGACTATTAGTACGTGATTGGACTTGGGAATTTTTCTCGGTGGGTTATGAAATGGGTGAAATAAATCCAGCTGGAATACACCACTCATCCGGCTATCCGATCACATTTTCAAACACTAGCTATCGTACGCTTGCCAACTTTGTAAATGGTTTCAAAGTAAAAAATTGGCTCCTAACACTGACTGTGGATCACACACTACCAGAGGAGTGTGTAAAGGAGCTGCTGTAGAAAGAAATATTTACAACAACCAGCATAATAAAACATAGGAAGATACATATTCATCTTATCTTATTTTTGGGATGAAACTGAACACACTTTTACTTCCATTTAGTGGTCATTTGACTTTAAAGCTGTCATAAAGCAAAGAAGCATCTTGCTACAGGCACATCCTTCTAATTTTTTAATTAATCTTCTAAGATTTTGGGTGTTTTTAACTAAGCGTAAATTCATTAGTTATAAGACCATGTTAAAGAGAATGTATTAGGAAAATGCTTAGGGAAAATCTAAAAAGTATGTGAAGCAGGCTTTGTTGCGTAGGCCAAATGAAAGTACATTAGAAAGTACATTAAAATGGACATTGTAGTCCATTTTATGCAATATAAAAAGGCATTCCTGCTAAGATAACATTTTCCCCTTTAACTCACGCTGACTTTCAGTTAATGATGTGTTACATTATATGGGCTGCTCATATTTGGCTAGCAGATGTTTTTGCTGTAAGGCTACGGAATGAAATGAACGCAGAATGAGACTGTAATTCCACACATAATCAATCTTCATTTTTATGTATCTTCATACAAATGATGTGACATTATTAAACCCAGAAAACATTAGCACCATCATGCACTGCGATTTAATCTTCATAACGCAGAAGTTATTGAACACAGAGCCCTCATTTGGCCAAGATAAAAGGCGATCCATTCAACTCTCCGCATATTCATCATCTAACTTTAAAGGTTAGTCGAGGTCTATAATGTCACCCATCTGTCACCATTAAATATCCCCAAATCCGTCACATTAGGGTTGTTCCTGAGGTGGACGTAGTGGAAAATATTTTTTCCTTCTCCAGGCAGAGAGGATATTAAAAACTAAACAGGTTGAAAGAACGGCAGAAGATCACAATGAATCATATAGACAGAATGCGGCCTGCAGTGATTACAGTTCATTTTACCCCTGCTTTAAGATTGTTTCCCATCATGCAATGGAAAATGTGGATCCATTAACGCACTCAGTCCTATAGTGACAAACATATGCTACACACCGTAGATAATGAACCCACACAACAGGATGGTTTATTAATGCCCAGCTACATCTAAAGGAAATATCAGCATTAATCTTACATTTTTTTCATCCTTGTTCACGGTTTCAGTTACATTATATTGATTACTTAGTAATATGAATGCTGACAGGACATCTAATTTTAAAGCCACGGCCTAATGGGACCACTCATGTACATACAATGTATTTTCAACAAGCAAACCGAATATGAAATTTAATCTGTCCTGTATAGCTCCTGGGTGTTATTAAACTAACCTTCTCTGTGTAATTGTAACCCCCGAGGACCTTTTGTAAAGCATGAATTCAAAGCTCTTTTCAGCTGTGTAAGCTCTGATTAAAAACCTGCACCTAATAGAATTTTTTCTCCAGTTTTTCTTCTGTCGGTTCAATCAAGTGCATCATGACTGAGCAGCTATATAAGGACATGTGGCACCAAGATTTTATAACCCGAATTTCATCAGTGGAACAGAAAAGTAGCAATTCTGAAGAATGTTCATGCTGCTCTCTTCTGTACAATGAAATTGGATGCTGCTGAACACCACAAAAGTACAATAACAGTATTCTGTATGGCTGCTAAAAGAATTAATTTAATGTTTTTAGGCACTTAATTGCATGTTTAATGGAAATGTAGTTTTAATTCATATTCAGTGCAATTAGCTGTTTTATAGTAAGTCTATTGTTATATGTAATCTTAAAATAAGTTCTATTGTCTCTTAAATATGATTAAAGTGTACTTCATTATGCAATATACATTTCTACTGAAACTTCTATTTACATATATTTGCTACCGTTTATATAGTGTTGACATTGCAATTTAGTACATTTAAAATATATTAATATTACATGTTAAAACAATTAACTATACACACACTATAGTTAAAATTATAATATACTTGTGTTTAGTATGTTAGACAATACTTCAAAATGAGTGTTTAATTAAAGCACAAGAAAAGACCATTAAAGCTAAGGGGAAGTTTTACTAAACAAGGCAAATTAGCGAGAGAGCACAATTCCAAAACTCAGATGGGTGTGGAAATTTCTGTGAGTGAATTGCTAACAACGCGTCAATTAAACAATACAGACGCAACATCTCATTTACATATCGACCAACACAATATAACAAGAATTAGTGTAGCAGTAAATAAACAAAGAAATAAATAAGCCACAGTACATTGAAAAGAACCGGAGGCCAAAAAATAAAGGGTTGCAACAGGTTTGACAGCTAGACTCCTAGATGAGTCATCTTTTATTTCATAACTCAAAAGAAAAATATTATGGCTTGGCAAAAAATGTATTCTTTTCAAATAAATGAATATGTGTGGAAAAAACCTCTCCCTTCTATCATGCGCTCTCTGTTCTTTGTGGTGCCTCTCCCAGCAACAAATTGCATCCATTTCAAGTGCAAAACAATGAATAGTTCACCCAAAAATGAAAATTATGCCATAATATTCTCACCCCAAAGCCATTTTAGCTGTATATGACTTTCTTCTTTCAGACTAACACAGTCAGAGCTTTTTAAAAATGTATCCTGGCTCTGCCAAGCTTGGTAATGCTGGTGGATGGTGGCCGTGATTTTGAAGCTCCGTAAATTGGATATATATATCCACAAGTACTGCGTCGGAAAACTAATTATTACATGTCCTCTAAAGCAGATCAATGAGTTTTTGTAATAAAAATATTTCTATTTTTTAAATTATATCCTAAATAACTGACTTTCAGCAATGGCTGTTTGCACATTCACGAGAGAGTCGAGTTCTGGCTTCTTGGCTAAATTTTTTAAAAAACGTGTTCGTCTGAAAGAAGAAAGTCATGTACACCTAGGATGGCTTGGGGGTGAGTATATTATGGTCATTTTCATTTTTGGGTGAACTATTCCTTTAGAACATGCTTTTTTGGGCGTTAAATAATGACGCAAATGCCAGTAATTTGATCAGCGCAAACATTAGGAAATCTCGTTGCGTGATTTATTTGAATACTCTACTCCCATCAATTTTGCGTCTGAAAGGGAAACTCCTTAAAAAAGCATTTTCAATAAGTTCAGATACAAAAATAACTGTATCCACACCTTTTCAGCGCTTATACGCCACTGCGCATCTCAGTAAAAAAAAAAGTAACATGTAATTCATCACAAAGTGCACTTTTTGTTTGTTGGGAAAGTCATGAACTAAAGTCATGAACGTGTACTACTCTTAGACTTAAGGTGGTCCTTCATTTAACATTATATTATTTGCAAGTATTTTTTTATATTTAAAGTAATCTAAAATGCACATTATATTTTCAAATCTGCTGTGACATTCTCACAATTTTAAATTCTTGCCAGACTATTTCTTTAAAAACTAGCACAATGTTTTCATAAAGAGCTGTGATAATAGATTCACATGACACTGAAAGATAAAGAAAGTAAATGAGATTTTGATTTTGGTTCCGTGGATGCATCTTGGTTTAATTACTTGTCATACTGGGAAATTTCTCTATTGTATTTCGGCAGACTAATTGAGTTCCGTTGAAGCAGAAGGTCCTTCAGTTATAAATCAGGTAATAATTACCTCTGAGGTTACGGAGAATCCTTTTTCAACATGTGAGGTAGCTGAAAACCACAAAAGAGAAAAGGTAAACAAGAAGTCCATCAGGCCTGTTGTACTTTCTTTTTCTAGAATTAAGATACAAGACATAAAAGATTAATGACCAGCAGCGGAGGGGCTTCTGTTCACTGAAAACAGGCCACAAATTCCCAAATGCAAGTCAAGCAAATGAAAATTCTTTTCAAAGCTCTCTCTCTTTGGGTACAAGAAGCTTAAATCATTTTCTTTGAACTTAAAAGAAGCCACATAAGGTTTGTGCATGACATTCAACAGTGCTTCAGTGTTGATTTGATCACTGACTTCAATATTAAAGTCACTATTAACATTTCTATACATCTCAATGGCATTTGCTCAGCAGGAACATGCCCCAGCAGATGTATGTGGCTGTATGATATTATCTTTGCATCTTTGACAGGGAAATAACAGAAAATAAATAAATAAATAGCTTTAAGAGCCCATTAAAATATAATAGAATGCTTGACCCGTGCACAATAAAACCAGGAAAGCATATTAAGAAAGTGAACAGGCTAAACTTGAATTTATCTCTCTAATTTATGCAATAATCTCTCTCTAATTCAAACACAAATAGCTTTTAGTTATGTTAAATGTCAATAACTGTAATTTGTTCTTTTATCATTTTGACATATTGTCTTTTACAGCTCTTAACAAGAGTGCTGATGGCTCTCAGGTGCAATCTAAAGAGAATCAAGACGCCATGGGCTAGACACTAGCGTGATGCATCTGGTAGGAAGGCAGAAACTGAGAGAATATTAAAAGAGTGGAACAAACAAGTTTACAGCTTCATACCGGCATAATAAGATGCTCAGAAAACCCGGAAAGGGGATCAGCTGTCCGTGACATTTGCTCAGTCTTTCCAGCAGTGCATTCATCTGGAAAGTACATTTTACCAGGGCGATCTTATGAAGTCTGGAGTATTTCTTTTATATAGCGTGATTTGTCTACATTACGACATGTTTTTTGCTCTCATAATATGATTGCCTCAGTGATTCATAATGAAGCAGCGACAGGGTAAAGTAGATACTTTAAAATGTAAAATGTCGGTTGCATAGCGTTTAAGTATCACCCTAATTTTGAGGGAGGAATAATTTTGAATAAATGCAAATTAACATCAAAATGCAGTGTTACTTCAAAGAGAAATTTGCAAAGCTCTCAACAATGTTAGATGCAAAATGTCAACTTCCATTGTTTGTGATTGATGTCAGATCAGGTTTGATCGTGATTCTGCTTTTCTCTCCGAGGAGCCATATTAATCATTTACCAGGTACATGATGAGAATCTCTGGTGTTCATTTTTTACAGCAAATTTGTTAAGGTATTTTCCTCACAGTGCTTCAGTGATAATTACTCACGCCTAATTAGAGGTACGGTTAATCAAAATGCCCAAATTATGAATATTTTCTCCCGCGAAGCACGGAATTTATGAAGTATGCATAATCATTAAGCATTTATTACAGGCCATGAGTAAGTTAGTTATTCTTCTAATTAGAAAATGCATTGGGTTCATTAGAGCTAGAGGAGTGTCAAGGAGTTTCCATGAAACCGGAATCTAGAGTCAGACATCCAACCAAAGTGTAGTGATCTAAGTAGGGATCACACCCGGGTCTCTGGTGTTGCTAGCAGTAGTGCCTACTGAATGATCTATATAAGAGATTTGGTGACCCCAAGCGCAGAGGAGGAACAACAATAGAGTCCACAAAGTTTGAATAAAAAAAAAACACTTTACTGATGAAGTTAAAGTTCACAACAAAAGGAGAATCAAAAACTCAAAAAAAGTACAACAAAATTAAGAGAGCTGAGCTTCCAAAAATATATACAAAATTAAACAGACACGAGGGTCTCAAAACAGTCAAACAAGAGCAAAGCAAATAAAGAAAGCAAAGATCTTCTGAATAGTTTAACTGGACCACTGGGCAAGGCAGCAAGGTTCAGGACTGGACATAAAGCAGAGGACAAAGCAGTCATATATAGGGTGGAGAACAGGTGGTGGTGATTCAGACTGATTGCCGGTGAGCTGTAAGGAGCAGGGTGCTCTATCGCCATCTATCGTTGAGGAGTATAGGGCAATGCTGCCACACCACCTGGTGGCTTGGAGGACGTGACAATGTATTGAGACATTACACAAAGAGGTCAACATTAATTATTTGTATATGTATATGTATGTACAGTGAGGTCAATAAGTATTTGATCACCCTGTGAGTTTGCAAGTTCTCTTACTTAGAAATCATGGAGGGGTCTACAATTTTCAGCATAGGTGCATTTCCACTGTGAGAGAAAAATCCGGATATCACATTGTATGATTTTTTTCACAATTTATTTGGGAATTACTGTGTCAAATAAGTATTTGATCACTTGCTTATCAGCCAGATTTCTGACCCTCAAAGA
>JAUMHE010000046.1:12034588-12053487 GCA_032359235.1 Enteromius mattozi
CTACCCATACCACTAAACATGTTCTTAACTTTACCCGTATCCTACCTCAATAGCAGTAGAATTTTACAATACAATATGAACACAGTAAGTACGTTTATAAAATGTGACTCCACTTTGTACAAAAAGAAAATAAAACTAAAACTTAAAATAATTTTTAGTCCTTATATAATAATAAAGTAGGCATCTGAATAAGTAGACAGGCATTATACAATAGCGCTTATGAGTGTGGTAAAAATTTACTGTGCATTTCAAAGTAAAACTAATAAATGTGCTTTTTTCAATAAATGAACAACTCATGTGCAGTACATACTGAATATCAGGGCTGGGTATTGTTGTGTGCCTTACAATATGTCCCTTTACAATACAAATGATGATACAATATACAGTATAATGATGTGTCACAGGGCCTACTTATGTTCCACTTTTTCAGGATATTTTTCGCATATCTTGTAATTACAAAAATATTTGTTCCCTGAGGAGATTCAAACTCTTGTGGATTTGAAGGAAACAAGTTTGTCTGTGTGTCTGCCAATTCCTATGAAGCCAGCAATCAGAGTGTGATATGTTTTATTTATTTGTTTTTGGCCTGAAAATAATACTTGAGGGGGATGGAGAAAAGAAAAGAAAAGAAAATCTATTTATTTCAATTTTACGTACAGATCTATCTGCATATACTTACTAACCTGGGATATTCTGAAGAAATCTGGTAAGTTCAACACTGACATCCCTGTTAAAAAGTTTGATTGTTGTGATTAATATAAATCTCGCTTTCAGTACATGTGAAAATATCTAATATTTCACAATCACATGCATTTTTAAAAATATTATATGAGCGTTACACAGGCTCACCACATATAATCTACACGCGAATGAGATTCATCTTAGCTTTTTTTTTAATTATTATTTATTGCTGCAGACATATGTTTGCCTCAACAGCTGGATTACCGGCATCACTCCATCTGCTGGCTCATCCATTTCCATGGTTGCTTCATCAAGAGCATCATCAAGAGACTCGACATTTACATGTATTCATTCAGCATGTATTTTCATCCAAAGCGACTTACAAATGAGGAACATCACAAGTATTGCTGCCATTTGACCTCCTGCTCTGAGTAATAAATCTCAGGAGCTTTACAAAGGTCTGTGCCCTTCTATGTCTTCATCAGTATTTGCAGAGAAAAAAAAACTATCAATCCAACTGTGAACAGTTGATGGTAGCCATTGACTTTTATAGTAGGGGGAAAATGCAATGGAAAAGTCATGTGTGGTTACCAGCATTTTTTTTTATATCTTTTTTTTTTTTTTGGAATTTAACAGAAGAAAGAAACTTGTGCAGGTTTGTATAACATCTTGAGAGTGAGTAAACTGCAGAATTTTCAGTTTTGAGTGATGTTTTCCTTTAAAATAATAAATACAAAGTCCTTAATTTAAAAACTGAAGTAAATAACTATTAATCTGTTGTAATTCAAAAGTATGGTCCTTTAAAATATCTTCATACAGCCTTGTTTGTAGATACATTTGTATATCTGTTTATCAGTAAATAAGAGTGTTGACTCATTCTTCTGTGTTTCACCTCTCAGAGACATAATAAATCCTGTGATCTGTAAAACTTCAAAAAGCCTCAGAATATAAATAAATAATTATAATCTACCAGAGAACGGCAAACTTTACAATTGTGCTGACATTTTAGAACAAAGCACTACAAGAGTCCATAAATCCTTTTTGTGCACTGAATGCAAATTAATATTTTGCCATTTCCACAATACCTACAATCAGAGCGCTTTCACATTTAAATCAATGGCGGAAGTCGGAATGGATTCTGTCTTATCACAGGGCTTTGTTTCATGTAGTGGTAGAAAAGATTAGAGCATGGGGAAAATAAACATCTTAGTGCCACTCCAGCTTCCTTGCAGCAAGACAAATCACAGAAAATCACAGTCTTCATGTGCATCATCCAATTTGTCTTAAGTATTCCTACAAAGTCAACAAAAAAATGAAAAAAAAAACCAACAAAAAAACTGTCTTTGATCATTGAGCTTCCAAAATAACTACTGATTCTCATTTTTACTTTCGCTGTCGACATTTTCATTATTTTAAGCGGCATGCTTTTCTTTATATGTGAGAAAAAAATTAAATATTTTATATTTAAATTGCATTTTTTTTACTTCTTTCTATATTTTGTCCTATATATGGGTCAAAGATGGAAAAGGGTTTAACCTTAAAAATAAAAATGTTATGCTGCAGCATTTACTTTCATATAATGTGCTTTCTATGAATATAAAATCATATATATATATGATATATATATATCTATATATATATATATAACAAATTTGTATAAATTCAATTGTGATGAGTTGTGATACAATAAGAATGGTTTTATGAATGATTGTAGTATTACATTGTGCTTGTGTTTCACGAATAAGTTCCAGAAATAGAGTACTTGCTGACATACAGAAAGATCTATATAACATACGCTTGTACTAAATCGATATCTTTCAAACAGAAATAAATCTCTTAAGTGTCACAAGCACACATATAAGTCGACTCCCTAGTGATGACGCCACCAAAATGCAGCAAATGTTTTGACTTGTTCAAAGAAATATACAGTACACTGGGGAAGCTTGTACAAGACTTACAGACTCCACAGAGGACAAGACAGAGCCAAAGACTGGCAAAGGAAGCGGTTACATTTGCTGCGGGGCAGGATGTGAGGGCATACGTTTGATCTTTAAAGGCCAAACCCCTTGTGTCACAGGAATCAATAGCAATCTGCCAACGGTAACAGCAGCACCAGCGACCACCATTTCCCTTTGTACAGTACATCTAATAGTGTCCCAGACCAACTTGTTCGGTTCATTTTGATGGTTTTTTTTTTTTGACCAAAACAGCATTATCACACCATACCACACATTCGCCCCTTTACCCTTCATTTTTGTTTGCTGTCAGATTATGTGTTCCCAATGTTTGTGTTCTGGTTTATGGACTTCTTCTGTTAAGCCCTGTACTTGTCACTAGAGTATTTACTGCTGATTTGCGGTGTTTACTGTCACTCAAGGTCATTGAATGTTTAATTGGTTATTTAGTGTTTTAAGCAAGCATAGCATTCATACCAAATGTTATTCCACTGTGTTTACTTGACAACTCTCATTGAAGCCAATACCAGGGTTAGTAAAATGATGATATGAACAAGAATTAAACTATGTTCCCAGATCTAGTGAGCTGCCTTTGGTAAACTGTCTACATAGGACTGATGAATTTTTGGAAATCCATGAGTTCAGGAATTCATTGATTTTTGATTCATTGTGTTGCCCAACAGAATGTTGCTTGGTTTGAAAATAACTTCCATCTGAGCTGTGCTTTATTCGTATCTGAGCTATTGAAAATAGACAATGAACAATTTGGCCGCAAATATTCATTAATATTCATTATTTGCGAACACCTTAAAGGGATGGTTCACCCAAAAATGAAAATTTGATGTTGATCTGCTTACCCCCAGGGCATCCAAGATGTAGGGGACTTTGATTCTTCAGTAGAAAATGAATGAAGAAATTAAGAAAGTTACAGTCTGTCAGTCATAATGGCAGTCAATGGGCAGCAAATGTTCCAAAGCTTTGAGAGTCAAAAAACATACACAGACGAAAGCAAATTAAATATATATATATATACAATATATATATATATATGTGTGTGTGTGTGTGTAGACACGGTGTAACCCTTTAACAGAGAGATTTGGACCTTAAACTAATGTGTGACTGGAAATCTTTCTTCAAACATTATTTTTCAAAACAGTATTGCAGTCTGGGAATTCCATTGGGTAAACTAGCAATAGTAACTTTTTCATTGTTGTTTATTTGTTGTACAAGTAGGGTGTGATGGTTGGTCTGTGTGGTATTAGTCCTGCCCATCCTCCACTGCTACTTAAAAGTGACAGTGAAGAGCCATTTAAAAGGCATGGTGCTCCCTTTGAAAACAATTGGAAAAATATGCTAATCTCTGGCAAAAAAATAAAAAAATAAAATAAAAAATTTGGTGGACACAGCCTTTATCCTAATCCCACCCTAATTGTATAATTATTACTTAATTATTGGTTCATCTTCATCTGTCCTCCCTTGTTACTCTCCTTGTTTTCTCTCCTAGTTATTTCCCTAGTGTTTTCTGTGCTGTTCCAGTTTGTTGTTAAATGTGTCCAGTCCAGCTAAGCCTTGTCCTGCCTTGTTCTTTCTTGTTCTGTCTCGCTAATCCTGTTGCCTTATCTTCAAATTACATGCTTTGCTTTTTCTTTTTTTATGATTCTCACTAAAATGCCAAATAAGGCATGAAATCTTGATGTCTGCTCTGTGGAGCAACCTTTACATCATTTCAACATCTATGCTCCATCACCAACGACATTCCACAGGGACCTTGTTCTCATTTCCCTCTGGAGCGATGCAGGTGATCAATGGCTGTCGGCTACACTGGTTCCTATGGGACATCTTCGCAAAGCAGCAGATACTCTGTCTGAGAGTCGTCAGACAGACCTCAGATCGGTCTCATTTATCTGTAAGGTGATTATGTGACTGTGGAGCTGAGATGGTATTGATCAGCGGTCAGAAAGCCATAGGACCGAGATACACATTATCTAACCCTCTTTGAAACCTCACCTTAATCCATATGGCTGAGTGTAACACCCTCTGCTGATGCTCTCTTTTAGCCCAAGACGGAGAAGGAGAACAGGAGAGATGATTTATAAGAACAAAGACTAAATGAAATGAAGGGAAAGAAGACTTGAAAGAGGGTAGGGCTTGAGACATAGAGGGCAAAGGTGCAGCTATCAGTGGGTGAAGAGAAACTGGCTCAAGAGTGGAATTAGTTGTAAGAAAACAGACAGCAGATGGCAGGGAAGAAGCCCTTTAACCAGAACAGCAGCCAAGTTCAACTCCCTTTCCCAGCTCTCTGTATTATACTCTCTTGCAGTCATGTTAGGTCAGCAAGTACTTTTTAGATTGGTTGCAAGGACTATGTGGTTTTAGAAGGAGCTGTGAGATAATTGCCTTGTTATAAAACCTGACCTGCCTATGTAGGCAGCTTTCTGAGGACAAAAATAAATCTTACATCAACATAAGCTGGTATTAGTTGTGTCCTTAGCTTGTTTGTTGACTGATCTTTACGGAGATTTTGGCACTTTTGTGTTTAATTGCATCTAATGTTTACTTTCTATTTTATAAAAACTTTTTTGCTTTATTCTTAGTAAAAAAGTCATTTAATTAAAATGTATTTATTTAATACTAAGTATAATTCAAATCTATTAACATATTTACTAAAAGATAACTCGAGTTAAAATTAAAAATTAAATATTTAATTGAACTTTCTTTGGAGTATTACTTGTGCACAATGCACATTTCTTACTGATAAGCCTAAAATGTGTTTATGTCACTTTTAATGAGGATTGTGTAATATTGTCCTTTAAAAGCAAAATATTTAAGGTGTACCTAAAAAAAACTTTAACACATTCAAATATACTATATACTCCTACAAGTATGTTTTTATTTGGACTTCAACACTACTTCCACACAATTAAAGTGCCTTAAGTGCAAAGTTTGTTATTCCAATTTAGCATATTTATGTATACGTTAAGTATACTAAAAGTACAATTGCACTGCATTTTATTAAGTACATAAATATGAAAATGTACTTATAGTATACTAAGCATGAAATAAATGTAATTCAAATACATTTATATATATTTATATTTCACCAACGATTTGAAATTATATTTTAAATCATAGTTTCAATCTTTAAAATGTTTTAAAGAGTACATTTATTTTGCTAAATTATACTAAATTTAGCTATATTATACTAAAGTGCATCTAAAGCATCTTTAAAGCATACAATTTCCCTAATAAGTACCTTTTTTTATGCTAAAGCAGGTGTTCTTAACTCTGGCCCTTGAGATGCTGAAGTTTAACCCCAACCTTGATCAAATTCAAACCTGTCTGCTACTTTCTAGTAATCTCAAAGACCTTGATTAGCCTCTTCAGGTGTTTCTGATTAGGGTTGAAGTAAACTCTGCAGGAAAGTAGACCTTGAGGGCCAGAGTTGAGAAACCCTGAGTTGAAGTGTACTTTTCCCAAAGGTAAGCTGGAATCACCAATTTATCTATTTTAGCCAAGGTTCTAAATGTCCTGTAAACAACTGAAATGCTTTCTTGATTTGATCTGATTTTTAGTGTTTTAAAGCACCATTACTGCATCCTTAAAAGTAATTTTAGTGAATCAGTTAAGGTTTATCAGAAAATACTGTTGGATGGTTTGGTAATTATTTATGAGATATAAGCACTGGAGAAAGCAGTTTTATTAATGTAATTAAAGGTGTTCCACAGGGATCAGTCCTTGGTCCAATTTTATTCATTAATAAATATATCAAGGGATGTAAAACCTGTCTTAAATCCAGGGAAATGAGGTGATGATAAGGTGGTCTACTTGTAGATACTATGTAGAGTCAGTATCATTTAAGTGAAGATTCATTCAGGATGTTGGTTTAGATGGCAGCTACCAATTTAGACAGTTAGGCAACAAGAGAGCTCACTAGGTTTTAAAACAGTGCTAATGAGAAGGAAGCAAGAACAGCAGGTGATGTTCTAACTGTTAAATGTTAAATAGTGTATCCTGCCCCCACTGAACCAACTATTAAAACCCCAGGCCTTTTGATAAAGGTAATTAGATATTGATTACATTGCTAATCCAATATCCGCTCGCATCTTCAAAAGAAGGACTGCTCTCACAGGAAATTCACACAGGAGCACTGGCTTGTTTACAAAGAAGAGAAATGAGTGTGATCACATCAAGTATTTTGTATCTCACCTTACCATATCAAACCCTTTACTTATCTTTTCACGGTTACTGACTGGAGTTTAAAAAAGAAAAGTTAAATATCTAGTAAAATATCTCTCTGTGAGAAATGTTGGTGTGATTATCCAAACAAAACATTCAGACTCTGTTCAGTGAGCCGTAATTAAACCCTTCTCTACAAATATTTTAAAATGATAATGGGAAATGAAAACACGGAATGGAGCATTGATAAGAGTAATGGAGCTTTTGAAAGTCAAAATCACAGTAAGGTCACTATGTTGTTATGGAGATTAGATTTGTCTCCATTTCAGAGAGGTATAAAGTAAAGGACAGAAACTCTGGGCGGCTATTATTTCAGCAAGCTGATATTCAAATGGGATCATTCAAGTTTTGAATATGTAACAACGATTTATAGATACATATTCAGTCTCTAGTCTTTTTCCTTTAAATAAACCTTAAAAATCCAGGTGCAATGCTTTTTATCTTCCATAATATGGTGTATTGTATGAGTTGAGAACACACAACCTAATAGTCCGCTTTTTGTTTGTCCTTTTAGAGCAGCGTGAACTTTCTTCAAAACATCTCCTTTTGAGTTCCACAGAAAAAAGTAAGTGATTTGGGTTTTGGAGAGGGAGGGGTGAGATTTTTTTATTACTGAGCAAATTCCTATGAATAAATAATCTGAATTAATTATTAAAATAATTATTAAAAGTATTAATTGTAATTGCATTAAAAAATAATAGAAATGTAATTTAATCTAATACATTTTTTACATTTGTTTTACCTTTACCTTAGTCACTCTAAAGCAATTTTTTTTTCCGAAAGAAATTAAACAACAGAAATGTGGGTGGAAAAGAATATTCATGCCCTGTGAACACAATCTCTGCTGAGATTTGTTCAGATGAGATGTCCTCTGTGAGTTTTAGCATGCAATATCAGAGGGTACACGATGACAGATTGAATGCTGTTTTTCCCCTAAGATGTTCAGTCAACCCACTGTTTCTTTATTTTCCCCTTTGATTCATTAAACCGAAACATCAAAGCCATTTCCTCTTCCAAACTTGTCAAATGCTTTGAATTCATTAAGATTTGACGTAAAAGGATTCCCCCCCCCCCCAAAACATCGCAGTCCTCCTTTGTAATTAACATTGCGTTTGAGTAATGCGCAATAGATTTATTTTGATTGATCATTAGCAAAGCTATTGTTTGATATTGTGAGAGATTTGCATGCATACTAAGTATGTGTGGCTGTGTGAGCGAGAAGAAAAATTGTAAATGTATGCAAAAGCACTAAATCTCACTAAAAGCACCACTTTTTCACAGAACAGTAAACATCAGAAAGAAATATTCATTTTCTGTTTTCATTTCTCGTATTTTTGAATATGAGCTAATACATGATTAATATTGGTGGCCATTCTGACCAAAACACTGAGCATCAATAATTCATATTGAGGTGATAGAAATGCTTTTCGCAATTTCACTCTCTTTCTCTCTATCCCATCAGCATTTGGCACATGTTATTGTTTTGATCTGTTGTCAGTGTCTTGCAGCACTATTCCAAATGGAAGATTGTAGGGACAATATTAGTGTACTTGGCAGTGATGCTACATTAGAGCCCAGAGCGGACCAAATGCCTGGTAAAACATCTTTGCTGATAAAAGAAGGACTAATGTATTTCCATTTTGTTGATTTAGCTTTCATATCCAGAAAAGAAAGTAAGAAAAAATCAATAGCCTCCAGTCACCTGTAAATATAAAGCACAATTCAGTTTGAGGTAGTAGGGATAGAGGGAATATAGCACACTCAGAAACGATACCTTCAAGTACACAATTATATAGTCTTTGCAAAAGGTGACGTTCCAAACGTTGTCTTTCTTGTTAGAAGTATCGAAAAGCATTTACATCGGTAACTTGCACGTCTTTTGAGGCGTCGCGTGGCGCAGCTCGCATCCGTTTTGCACTCTCTGCCAAGGAAGCACTCCAGGACTGCGAGAAAGCGTAGTACTGACACCTGCTGAAGTATTCTGGTAATAGTGAGGGATAATAGTATGTATTTTTGTGATTTCTCCAGTTCTGCTTCCCTGTTTCAATTTTATCTTTGACTCACCGCCAAACTTTAGTCATCCTTAAAAGAAATACATCATTTCACAACCCTTTGAAAGCGTAAGGGCGAGGTTTATATGGCGTAAAAATTGCCTTGAAGGGATGTTCTGGAACTTTTGTCATGGTCCTTGATGTTGCCTTATGGATCAGAACAAATTCTCCAGTTATGCTTCTGGGCTGCTCTTCTGGCTTCAAGTGTTCATTTTTAGTGCCTTTCTTTAGTATCTGTATATACTGTAGCTATAAGTCTACAAGTACAGTATTGTATTCATAGAAGCTGCTAAATAAAGTCTATGGTTCTAATTTACATTTTATAATATATAGTCTACAAGTACCTCATAATTGTAAAACATGAAAACATGATTATGGAAAATAAACTCCATCTATCTATCTATATTAGTGCTTTCAAACTATTAATCACACTATTAATCACATCCAAAATAAATGTAAAAAATGTATTAATAATGTACGGTGTACATTTATTATGTATATATAAATACACACCCATTCATGTATATATGTATTTAAGAAAAATATGTTATGTTTATATATTAAATATATTTATATATAACATTAATTATATGAATATAAATGTATACATGTAAAAACATGTATATATTTATAATAAATGCAAAATATAAAAAAAAGTATACTGTGTGTGTATTTATATATACATAATAAATAAGCATCATACATACAGATATATTATGCAAATAAAAATGTTTCTTTTGGATAGAATTATATTGTATTGTTGTATAATAATACATACAGGTACATGCACACACACACACACACACACACACACACACATATACATATATACAGTGTATATGTGTGTGTGTGTGTGTGTATTTATAGATATACCTGTATGTACAGGTTTTATTTTGTGAAAAACCACACTGGACAATTGATAAATGGAAAATTGACAACCACACTGGACAATTGATAAATGAAGCTGTGAGTAGATAATAAAGCTATTTTAGATGGCAACATTAAAAGGAAAAATCTGTTTAAAAATGCTTAATTTACACATTATTGTTATGCTAGTCTCAAGTGCGTATTATGACTGTTTTGAGAGCCACTGGGAGTGTTAAAGAGTGGTGTTGGCTGCAATTTATCAATCCAGTAAAGGAGGTCATTCAGAACCACGGACAGCAGCCACAAGATCGAAATGAGAGCATATGGTCTGGAGGCAAAAATGAATGAAGGAAGACAGACAGGACTTATCAGTACTTCAGCAGCATGATGGAAAGGTAGAAAGAGTATAAAGGTGCTCATGTTTTCAAGAAATTCTTGTCACTGTCTAGCTTTGCAGACACTGTGAAGGACTGATTCAATCAGCCAGTGACTGGTAGATTTCCTTTTAGACAGAACCACTCCATATTGCTTGAAAAAAAACTTCAGTTCAGATTTGTCTTTTTTTTTTTTTTTTAGACCATAAGTATGAATTTTCATTATAGAGCTGACATAAATGATGTTGGATAGATTTTTTTATGGTACAGTAATGTTCTCGTGTTGTGACTGATAAAGTGAACTCCTCGTACTGAGAAAGAATAGACATTGCAGAATTATTTTGGCATCCACAGTAGTGCACAATAGAACCATTTTATTTGGTTGACTGTGTCTACTTTTTCTTCTGTCATTCTTTATACTTTATGTAGTGACTTTGGTAGTAACCGTCAGAGTCTGCATAACACTGAACACTTCATCTTACTGTGTCGACACCTGTGGCTCCAGCTGCTTTTATGTAAGCTTGAAATATTTCAAACCTGCTACGTCTGTAACGCTTTATGTTGTTGTTTTCAACTGTCACTGTTTAGTTTTCGTTTTCGTTTTCTTACTTCCTGTGTTTCCTTATTTGGTCTTGTTCCTGTTCTCGTATAGTTGATTAGTTTACCCACTCCACCTGTGCTCCTCACCTGTCCTGAGTTTTCCCTAGGGTTTATAAGCCCGTTGTGTTTTGTCTTGTGCTGTCGATCCTCAATGTTATTTAGACGTGTGTGTGTGTACCCATGTTCTGCTGTCTTATTAAAAAGAACTTTTAAGTTAACCTGCAACTATCGTCTCTTCGTCTGCCTGCCTACACAACGCTGACAACGTCTGACTTGTTTGAAAAATCAGACACCAAATCATGGAAATGTTTACGACAGGTTTATTTAAGGCACTGCCAGTCTTTCTAATTGGAAAAGGGTAGTGAGGTAGAAAAGGCACTGATAACTGATATATATTTTTAAGCTTTTCATTTTTACATTTTATGCCTGCAACGTATGCAAAACAAATAAACAGACACAAATTAACTTGAGAGGACATATCTACAAAATGTAAATGGTGAAAACTGCTTTGTAATAAGTATGTTTCTGCACAAGAGTAGAAAAAAATATGGGTCGATTATAAGGGTGTATGTAAACAAATATTTAATAAAAATGTCAAGTAGTGCAACCACCAGGTAATAAAAAATGATTCATATATATATATATATATATATATATATGTTAGCAAAATCAGTAAATAAATGTAATATGGACATCATTAATTCCAAATACTTTCAGGTTATACCATTTGACATCTGACAACCTTTGCCACATAATAAAAAGGTCAAATTTGACTAAAATGCTATATGCTGGTTATACCACAGTGATTTGGATATTAATATGGCTTTAAAAAAAGTAAGAATAAATAATTACACTATATAATTAAGAAATAATTAAACATAATTATGACAAATATTTTAAAATAAATGGTTACAGCACCCTGACACGTATTATTTTAATATTTACAAAAAAATATAAAAATTCATTTTAATTTAGAATTTAAACATTACAGAAGTTCAAAATATTTAGGTCATTGTCTGTATAAACTGCATCAGTATACAGTACATTTAAATAACTTTATAGGATAGTTCATCAAAAACAAACTATCATTTGCTTTCAAGTTGTATGACATCCACTGTGGTGTGTTCCTGCACGTCTAGCACACAGTTGAGATTCTGTTTTGAGTTTCTACCATACTAATGAGCTTTATTTTTTGTTGATCAATGGGTAAATGGGAATAAAAGCTTAAATTAGTCTGTTTATCATATAAAGCAATCGTGCCTCCTTAGAAGACAAAAATCATAAGAAAATATTTAAAAATATTTATTTTTAATTCCAAAGACAAAAGGCACATGGGACGAAATAAGGGTGAGTAAATGATGACAGAATTTTAATTTTTGGATGAACTATCCATTTGATTAAAAAAAAAAAAAAAAAGCAAACAAATAAAGAAAATTCCACATCATTGACCCATATGTTATTTAACTTTGTATAAATATATACACATAAACCAGCATACATGTATATGCATATCCTTCAAGTTATACACACTCAGAAAGAAAGGTACAAAAGCTGTCACTGTGGTACATGTACAAGGTACATGTTTGTTATTAGTACTTAAAGTGTATATATTTAAACCTGATAGGTACAAATGTGTACCTTTTAAAAAGGTACCACCACAGTGACAGTTTTTGTACCTTTATTTCTGAAAGTGTAGAATTATCATGTGTAAATATTATAGAATCTCCATCTTCAATTCACTACTGACCCAAGACAACAGAGATAGGCACCTTTAAGAAATCCTTAATTAGCATCGACCCATAATCAGACAAGTCTGCATGTGTTTGTCCATGATAACAGACAAATGACAACAACCTGTTCTGGATCTTCTTTTGACCTGCAGTTACCTTTGTTTAACTGAATGATGAAGGTAGATATGGCCTCATTTGATATTGTACAAAATATAAATCAATAAAATGGTGTGATTGTGCAAGGAAAGCAAAGACCAGCTTATCACTGAAATTTAAACCAGATAAAATTGAAAAGCGTTTCTGTTCCATCTGAGAACAGCAGCAGTCTTTGGGGAGGGAATGCAGTGAGTGTAGACAAAGTCCTTTCATAGACATTGTCTTTCTTTTGTAGTTAATAAACATACATGTGAAGTTCCTAAATTTGACTGAATTGGGGAAAAACTGCATTTTTCAAAAACTGCTTGTCAAGATTATGCTTTAAAAAGAATTTATATTTCATATTAGCAATAAAATTTGGATACAAGAGGGTCAAATCATGTCAAAATGAAACTGTTTCCTGCTAAATCAAAAGTGCAAATTTCATTCCATCAGTTATTAAGTGATGCAATTTTTTTCAATTCATTTTCTACAATTTGTCCTTTTCCTCCACCTTATATTGTCTATTGTGCAGTGACTGTGCTGGCCAGCAGGGCGGCGTTGTTCTCTGCGAATTCGTCTTGGTCTGTCAGTGCCTGGTTGATTCATAAACAGCAGGGAAATAGAAGTTCAGTTTTGCTGTTTCTCTGAGTCCATAAATGATTTTTTTTAATTTCACATAAGTGTCCTCACATCTCTGGCCTGTAGATGTCTGATAGAGTTTCAATGCAAATAGAGGCTAACCATCGAGAGATTTCCGCAGCCATCGGTAAAACTGTTGCTGGAACAAGACGTGCCATTTTACATTAGCTTGAACGATCTCAACGGCTCGAGCAAACGCAGGTGCTGACTCTCCCCCGCTGGTCAGGATGAACTCTTTCAGCTGAGGAAAATAAGATAAACAACAGAAATGATTAACATTGTCAGGTATTGTGACTGATGTATAGTAGAGAATTGCGTGTAAGTGGCACTTTCATTAGCAAAACAGCATCAGAATATATCATGCAAATGCCTGACATGTATTTTAGCAGATAAGAGATATGTTTATGATAATGAGGTGTGGGGAAGCATTTGTAAGTAAACAGAATTATCAGTGTTTTTGTTTTTCTGACATCAAATGACAGTGTCAAAAAAAAAAAAAACTCCGCTATACTTTAACATCAATTAAAGGCATAAAAAAAAAAAAATCTCAGTTTACCAAACAATGTTATGAAGATGATTCCCAATTCCTGAGGTCATGAGGACTAGATGGATAAACATGCACAGGGATTCAGGATTAAAGCTGCTCTATTGCTCTTGAACTATTACAAAATTGCTGTTAGTTCATAGAAACTTAATAAAAGCCTTTTTCAAACCAACTGCGTTAAACATAGCACTGATTGTTCATGAATCTGTGGATGAAGTGCTCTGGCAGCAGCTGATTGTCAATGACAGTATGCTAATGCTCTGTTTAAGAAAACACTGAGGGGGTTCGTATTATCTCTGTATGAATGATAAATTGTGGAAGGCGAAGTCAGCTGGATGAGAAAGTGCTGCGCTGCAGTGAGAAGCATCAGCAGTCTGTGTCCTCTGGGACTGAAGCTGAATGAATTTAAATAAGTGAATATACGTTCCATTTCCTGTAATAAGGTTAAGCAGCTACAATGAGGAAATAACACAACGAAACGGTCCTGAGCACAATTCTGCAATCTTTAGAGTTTACTTTTGCTCATTTTCTCCGTCTCAATAACTTGCTGACCAAAGTTTGTTTGTAAATATTAATGTTCCATGAAGATTGATCAATAATTCATTACTGTTTTAGTTAGAGAAGAGGTGTACAAGCCTCAGGATGATTTAAAAGTTCAGCCTCACCTCATTCAACTCGATTTCAGTGTTGAGAAACTCTGTCACGCCGCTGATTAATTTTGAGTTCATAAATAAGGCCTCTCCGTACCTGCCAATGAGAAACAATGTTATAATATAATAACACTGTTATTAAAAACACTGGAGCACCGCTCTAATGAGGCCAGAAGCAAACAAACACAAACCGATATTTCCCATATTGCTCTCTGGTTCTCCAAACCCAAACAAGGCACAAAATAATATTCACCAATAAATATCTTATGAAAGTGCGGATGCGAAATTCATATCAGGGACTGAGAGAGGAAGGTTAAAGTCACTGATAAACAAATATAAATAAAGCCACATTCACCTGGAATTCAATATGTCCCACTTCTCGCGGAAATATCTCCATGCTAAATGTCTTCCCAGCGGATTGCGGCCCACGTGTATGATGACATCGATCACGTCCTGATCCGGCACCAGGTCAGAGGTGAGGGACAGATTCAGGAGCCTGTGGACAAGACAAATTAATGTCGTTTAGTTTGTCATTTTTATGTCTTTACTAATTATGCTTCTATGCTAGTTTTAAGCTTGAGTAAATCAGCAATAAAAAACACATTATTCTTCGCCGTTTTCAGCAAGGACAGCCACTTACAGGCCCTGCGAAACAATTTTTCAAATATGTCAGTCAGCATCCTCAAAAAGTAATTAACCTGAAAAGCCCAAATCAAACGCAGATAGACCTATTCGCTTCAAATTGGTGCGAAATGTCAAGTAGATGAAAAAGGAAAAAATAGGAAATGAGATGTTTCACATAAAGATGCTGCCACGGTGCACAAGATTCAATTTGCAAAAACATGTGGGGTAATTGCTTTGCTGTTTGTCTGTCTCTTATTTCAGTTCAACCGCTCTTCTGGGCTTTTGACTTCGTGTTGCCGAGTCACTTGTGGCACCCTTTTTAAAGCTCACATCTGTGTGCGGACCGCAGCTTCACAGCTCGCAAACATGACATCTTCCCCTAAGGACAAGTGTGAACAAGCTTTCAGAATAGTTTCTTTTGCTGCGCTCATTCTCGAATCACTTTTTTAAAACTTCACACTTCACAAAATTTTTTATTTCAGACTTATGTAATTGTGACAGTGTGAAGACGTCCGATGTTGTCAGCATAGCTTGCTATTTTGTTTTGTTCATGACTGATAATGCCACCATAAACTTTAGCATGTTCAGATTAGCATACTAGCATACTATTTATCAGTATGTACTCTGCACAGTATGTACATTTGCTATAGGCCTATGTAAAAATAAATACTACACTGACCGCAATATGGTACACAACCAAAGGATACCGTGTCTTACAGTATTGACCTTGACCTGAACTACAGTGTCATCAATGAACAGGAAGTGATTACCATGGTGATTTTTCCCCTTTTACTGAGATTTCCAACCTGGTCTCATAAAAATATGTACCTCTGTGCACATTTTGTGCAACACCATTTTAACCTGCCTTACTGCAAGTTTCGCCGCTGTTTCAAAGAGAAACACAGGTTCAGCACATCAACCCTGACATGTTTTTATTACATTGATATCGGTATGTATTGCAGCGGTTTAGAATTGAAATATCTGTGGACTGTTGCTAAAAGGTAATGCTCTTTCATGTTGAAAATATGCCCTACACCAAATCTGATAACTGATACAAAAACGCATTTGTTGATGCAACAGAACCATTTCAAATTACTTTTACACAGATTTGAACTGTTTTGTCGAACCATAGTTTCACAGGAATCAAAATCAGAGCTCTTCACCTCTCAAGTATGTCTCTGTACTCCGTGAGCTACCGAACAAACCTACCATCTATGAAAACCCATATATATAAAGCTGGATATGTATGCTGCAAACGTCTAAAAAGCATCAGTTTTTCAAATATCCCAACATAGTAATATTTTACATGATAATCTTTAAGTAATTGTGTGAAAGTTATGCTTTATCTAAACTCTGTAAATTAGTTTGAAAAGAAATAAAAGGTGTCAGAGTTTTACTGTTCATTTCTTTTGGAAACTGCACTGATATGTACTTGTTGGTACATATTTGTGTCTCGTTAAAAAGTGCACCCAGGTATGAGACTAGGTAGGCTAAAACAAACACACGCATTCCAGTAGTGGAGAGGAATTATTTTCGGCCCACTGGATCATAACATATATCATTGAAAGAAGTAAAAACATGGAGGAGGTACATGCAATTCACTTCATGCAATAGAAATCAATACTAAACACAGACCCCATCCTTCACTCCAAACACAGGGCTGTTTTCTCTGTGGTAGATTAAATATCACAAACACACACACTCGCACACATACACACAGCTCATCTGGGACGGTGGGTTTGCTTGTGCATGCTGTGTGAAATTCAAGTGTGGCTGAAATCAATGAACTGCTTCTAGAGGTCTTCTCCTCTCTTTTACGTCAGGCACTACAGCAAAGGTAGATGGCTGAATGTTGTAGTCATCAAATATGTCGAATCTTCCCAGTCTTTGGGTTCCTGGGGAGAACCGACAGCAGCATCACTTCAAATACAGACAGATACCTGACAGATTGTGTTTTATACTTAATAACGATTATCCTTTGAAAAGACATTTAACTGTGTAATTTAGACTGGATTAGATTTAATCAGGGTTTACAGAAGCCTTTGAGACCTTATTGGAGGAAAGTACTTAGACATTTGCACCTTTGAATCACGATGGTGCTGTTAAAAGGTGCCTGATCTTTCTGAAGTCACACTGATCATGTAGACAGGAATAAAGGCATGTATATGCCAATACCAATCCAATTGGGCATAATAGGGCTGGTAAGGAGTGGGTTCCTGTTCATTTATACACACATCTAGAGATAATTATAGGGTGTTATGAACAACATGCCACAGATAGGAGGTTGAAAAAGGAAAGTATTTGAAACTTCCTGATTAGACATAATTTACTTCAGAAGCCAAATACATAATTAGATCTTCATTATCTGACACAAAAACAAATCTCAGTAATGAGAGATATTTGAAGTATATACGTAATACAATGCCAAATTCCCCTAGGCAGCAATGATTCATAAAGTGCTGCCTGCATTCCTAAAAACATTCCTTGGTAATTGTTAAAAACTCTCAGAGGACAGTCAACAGCTGCAGTTTTTTTTTCTTCTTTGAGCTGAATTCAGTTACAGTTTCTTCACACATCGATGTGGCTATAACATCTCGCTAACGCTATGCATTGTAGCACTAGGTGCCAGTTCCTAATTAGTATGTGAGTATTGTTAGCGACTGAAATTTTCTAACAGTGATATCTGCACTTTCAACACCATCACATCACTACCGCACGCCACATAGTTTGCTAATATTCAGATAATTGTGTGTTGTGGGGAGAAAGATTTATTGGGTTTTTCTTTACATATTTCTTTAAAAAATAAAGCTAGTCAATAACTAGGTTTCCATCACCCTGTTTTTATGTGCATTTTGAAGTATCGCATCAGAAAAGACTGATGGGAACGGTGAATTTCAAAAACAAATTCCCTGAAGTTGCATAAAAAAGTTTTTACATTTGCTTGAGGTGCTTTGTGTCTTGTGAAAAAAGAGTTATTGCGAATAATGGTACTGTAGATAGAAACACATTTACTGAATAAATTCCTGTATGCCCATCAAAAAAGTAGTGTGACTTTGTGCAATGGGACTGCATAACTTAACTAGCCAACAGACCATCGTTGCAAAGCATCTGACACGTTGTTATAGTCATTCTGAAAATGATTGGCTTTTTGACTTTATGATTTTGGATTCATGGTTTAGCTGCATGACTTTCAGATGTTGTGTCTAGGTGTATTGTGTATGATAGCTGAGTTATGGATCACTGAAAGTGAGAAAAATCATTGATTTTACCTTCAAGGAAGGCAATTACCACTATAAAAGACAATTTTAACTTTCCTTGTTGACCTTGTAATATGATGAATAGTATCTTAACATGAAGATGAAAACGCATGGATGTAGAGCAATGAGATGTGTGCTTACTAAGTGCAGTGCTATTTATCTTCTTCTTCTAGTGAGGTAAACCAGATCCCTCTCAACAGACAACACAGTGTTGAACACTCGCCACAGAGAGGGGTCATGCTGGGTCTCTTTATATGGGAATGTTTCTTTCTCTCAGTGCATCCATAAAAAAAACGACCAAATGCAACAGAATAAATGGAGATGTCGAACCTGCAGTGAATCTGCTTTAGAATATGCGTGGGCTTTGAGATCCTCGTCTATCCTGGACGGGGTGTAATCCGTCACCGTCCTCATGCTGCTATTGAGTTGGGAGAGGATTTAAGACACCGTGGAGACTTGTGGGAAAAGCTCCTACGGCAGCCATTGTCTTTACTGCCAAATCAGAGGAGTGAGTGCAGCGAGTGACAAGATGTGGAGGAATGGGTTGAATGGG
>JAUMHE010000046.1:12161132-12171355 GCA_032359235.1 Enteromius mattozi
TTCCGTCTTCAGAGACGCATCAGTAATGTTTCATTACCTTTTCAATGAATTGTGAGGCTGTTGTTGTTTCATCTGATCAGGTCGGTACTGCGATAATGAGTCACATGCCGCGTTTCGTGAAAAATATTGTCCTTGTGGAAATGATGACGGATCAAAACAACATGAGTTTACTTCACTAGTCTGAATAAGGCAGAATTAAATGAACAGTTAATAAGGCTAGCTAGCAAAGGTTTAAAATCCATATGTCGAGTCTCACTGAGGGATTCAGACCGAGTTCACCTGACTTGAATGTTGAGTTGTTTCACTCTGACTGGAAACTCATCTTATCACCCGCCACACGAGTCCTGCACCTGAGAGGCATGTCAATAGTGAACACCAACCATCGAGTTCCTGCTCAATTTAACAAATACAGCCAAGCTAGGGGCTGATGGGTAATTTCAGCAATCGGCTTTGCAGAAGCAAATGACCAGCATGTCTTCAGTGGCCAGTTCATAATTCACATTATTGTTAGACAGAAGGTAATTAAAATGTATAAAGCCGGATTATGTTCAGTGTTTCATTTCTGTGTCTGTAAAAGGCCTGTGGTGAGAAATGTCTGCTCGTAGAGAGCTTATTTTCTCAGATAGTTCGAATTGTACCTACTTTGTGCTTTTGTAGGTTGATAAGAATAGCTTCTGCTACGAATACGAATGTAAATAAACAGTGTGAAGGATATTTTGTCAGCTCATGAAGGAGAAATGAGAAGTTACTTATATTTAAAACTGATATGATATGAGTGGCAGGCTGACATCATTCATCTGTTGCAGAGGTGGACAGTAGTGTAGTACATTTAACTGATTACTGTACTTAAATACACTTTTATCTGTACTTTACTTATTATTTTTTTCCTGGAAACGTATGACTTTAACTTAACTAAATTTGAAAGAGAATTATTTTATTGTGATTTTCACTCTACTACATTTCTGTCAAGGTCCTCAAAGCAGAAAGTCATTACTTTTAAAAGTCAGTGGGTGATTTTTTTCTTCTTGTCTAAATTGTGACAGGTTTATGAGTAATCACTCTACTAATAGCATTGTGGTATATTAGACTCAATATTGTCTAATTTTGCCAAATTGTGTAAATTAAAATATTGCACATAATACCAGGGAAAAACTGTTGTGCGTCTTCTAACAAAACATGATAGGTGCTTGACTTGAAGCATCACAACATCAAACTACCACCAGAGCAATTATGTCAAACAAATATCATATGAATTCGTACGAGTGAGGTCATACAAATTTGTATGAATTAGCCACCTCGTAAAATATGTACGAACTGTCGTGAGATTGGGCTGGTCCATCAAATGTGGATGAATGACTGCACTTTTTATTAACAGTTCTATATGTTTTAACATTCAATGAGCTCTTTATTCCAAAGATACTACAAGCTAGTCATTGTATTCTGTAGGCCTCATGTATTTTAAGTGCCCTAATTATGGATTTTTATAAAAAAAATTAAAAAAAAACTTTCATGAAGTGTGTAAGTGAATGAAAACATCCTGCAAAGTTTTAAATCTGAAAGTTCACCGTGTATAAAGTTAAAAAAAGTGAACTCTGAATCATTGAAATGAATCATTTTTAAAACGAATCTCAAGCCATCTCATGTTGACGTCAATATGGAATATTAGCATACTGGCCACCCACTTGTTGGTGTTTTTGCATTGGTCTGAATGAAAATGAAAATTCATTCTTTGCCACCGATGTACCGCTTTTAGAGCGTTAAAATATTGGTTTAACGCTGTACACAAAGCAGCACTGGTCTATCAGGCAAACACTGCTTTATCAGGCATTACAGACATGATGAAAATGAGACCAATTACCACAGATTATCATCAATCATAGTAGGGGTTTGGAAAAACATAATTGTTTAACGAATCGTTTGGGAGTCGTTGATCAAATAAGGTAAAAATAAATCAGACAATGCAAGTTTTTTTTGACCTTGCATGCTTGTCAACCTGTTGTTGGGGACTCCTAAAACTAATATGAATGTTTCATTCAATAACAGGGGCACTTTAAGTTGCTTCAGAGGCATAAATATGACATACACAAATAATTACATACAAATAATAACATTGAAAAAAGTAATGTAATTTCACTCAAGTAACAGAGTTGTGTACTTTGTCCATCTCTGGTCTTTCTGACCGTGAGCAAACAGTCCCCCGCACACCGACGTCTCTCTGGGCTTTCTGAATAATACAGGTGTGTGTTTTCACGTCCAGCTCTTCTTTCTGATTGCTGCGCAGTCGACTGCCAGACGTCCACCAGCCAATGTTCCCTGCCAAAACAAATTGACTAGATATCCTGCCATTTATATGCATTTGATCTGCACCAGACCGCAGCGGGACCTGATCTGGCTCTGGTTTTTATTTGGAACAAAATAATATATTAAAACATACTCCATTAAAATCACAAACTTTTCAGCCTTTCAATTTATCACACACAGAAAAAGTGTCCATTAAAGTACAGCGGCCATCTGTTTGAGTGTTAGTGAACTAATCTATTCCACCAAAGTCTTCTCTGTTTAAAAGTTTGGCTGAGCAATAGCTATTTAATAGTTTATTTAAATGAACCTCTTGAACGCTTGATTCTTTTTTTTTACTAAATCAGTGTCCTGCATGTTTCTTGTAGCACTTTCATACATTAAATTTAAATTCAAAACAACATTTAAAATCCAGTTGAGGTTATTTTAATGCAGAATAAACAGGATGATGGCAACACGAATGAAAAATCATTGTAAGCAACTCATATGAGATGGCTGGCATGCACTTTTGAGTCGTGAAGGTGTGGATAAACACCGTCTGTTGGGCACGAACCCAAATTCTCAAGCCAAATAAACTCTTAGGCCTATTTAAAACCCAACACATCTTTTTTGTTGATTTAAAAAATGCAGTGAGACTGAGACTGTCAATATTTATTTGGATCAGTCTAAAATTATACATGAATAACAAAGTTAAATGTTTTTATTGTATATTGTACACTCTCAGAAATAAAGGTACAAAAGCTGTCACTGTGGTAGTACCTTTTCAAAAGGTACATGTTTGTAACTAAATGAATCATATTAATACTTAAAGTGTATATATTTGCACCTAATAAGTACAAAAGTGTACCTTTTGAAAAGGTACAGTACTGCCCCAGTGACAGCCTTTCTGAGAGCGTACATAAAATGTTAAGAAATATATGAAATATTTTAATTTGTTTGCTTTTGTGCATCAACAGATGAGTAAAGTGTTCACCTGAGTGTGATGTTAGGGTTAGCGTTTATTTCTGCAGGCCACATACATATTTTTCCACCTTTGATTTTTCTTCATGTTCACTACCTTATACTACCTTCTTTTTTTGTTCCCCTCAGACATTCGTTGGAATAAATCAACTCGTCCAATTTACGTGTAGAAACAAGAATATTTCACGATGACTCATAACAAGTGATGCCTCAGGCTTTAATGTAGTTTTACTTTCCTTGACTTTCTTGAATAAAGAAGAAAATCTACCGCTTCCAAACTTAGTAACTCAAGCTGTCACATTGAATTCCGTCCCAAAAACTTCTTTCTGACTTATGTTTTGGGTTTTCTTGTTAGACAGATTTGTTGATACGCATTACTTGGTAAAATACATTTAAATGAGCTTCGGAGCGGAGGTGGTCCAAATTGTCCAAACTTTTTTAACGCCCACATCTGCTCAGAGCCACAGAGAGGAGCAAACGGCTTTTCTGTTTTTATGTTCTGCGCTACATTAAGAATATTTGCACAACAGCGTGTTCTGAACTCTGAAAGGAAAAGAGCATAATTCACTTTAGGAGGAAGCAGAAGGCATGAAAAGTAATTTTGCCCTAGGCTGTGTGTTCACACAGAAGCAACGCCGTTAAAACATTTAGATGTCTAGTGAAATAGACAGAAAGAATTGGTCCAAGAAATAAGTTTTGGGTTGAAAAAGGCTAAATGTTCATAGATGTGTGACTATGATGATGAGGATGATGATGCTAGAACTTTATTGGCAGTCAAAGTCTGCCAATATCAAACCATATCATTACATCTTTTCAATCTCATGGAACAAAATACAAAATTTCACAACAGACACTAATAATTATTGCTTTGTCCAATTATGATGCAGAGTGTTTAGTCTCTCTTAATTAAATCTTGGGGCCTTATAGATGACAAAAGTACAAATTCATTATGCATTAGAAAAACATAACTGGAAATGATTTGCTTGCCAAATACCTTTTTGAGAGGCTGCCTTACTGCCTAAGATTTTTATATGAAATAATTTAAATGTGTTAAACCAAAAGTATAATCTGATTTTAATAACAATCATATTTTACATTACAAATGTATTATTGTCAAAACAAACAATGTACATGTGTACATTCAAGAAATACATCATATAAAATATACAACATAATTTCATGCAATTTTGTGAGGGGTTGCATATCTAAATATCATAGAAATGATAAATGCATTTAATTTTTAGCATTTATTTGTTTAGTTTTTTTGCCATGGCTTAGTGAAGAAGCACTGTGGAAAAATCTATTTTTCTTGTACGAGAACCAAGAAGTCAAAGTCTGTGAAAAAGAGCAATACTGCCCCCTGCAGAAATATTTTGGTCATACAAAGAAAAGTCAACGCGTGACCCAATGCACAACTTTGGTTATCCTTCCACTTGCTTCATTTCTTTATGGCTTTAAAAAGAAATACATCATTACACAGGCCCTTTGAAACTGTAAGAGCGGTTTATCAGGTTTTTGATAGATTCCTAATATATACGTATATGTATATATATATATATATATTTTTTTTTTTTTCTTTATGACGATAGGTGGTATAATAAATTTGTTAAGCGTATTTATTTAAGCTGTATTTATTGACTGTAATTGTATTCATTTTTCAGCCTTTCTTGTAAAACAGTAAACAGTTATATTGTAGCATTATAAACATGACATTGCTGTGACTTGTCTTGATGATGATGATTTTGCATTCGTAAAACTTACAGAAAAACAGGGAAAAATATGAGAAGAAAATATGTTTTGTCCTTTCATTTCATATTTAATCGAGTCAACGCAGACACTTCTCAGTCTTTTATTTGAGTTGTTGATATAAAAACAAGATACTTTGAATACAAAATGGCATTATAAAGGTAAAAATGTACTTGTGTGTGTTCATTTCATTTCACTGCTGACCCTGGTTTTGAGTTACCCTAGTACTTTGAGGGTAATAGTCTCATGCTGCAAGTATACTAACTATAGTTGGTGTGAAATGGGCGTTTCTTTATCGGTGCAATTTGGTGGTTACGTTACAAGGCAGCCTAGACCTGGCGTGATTTCCGCTTGGGACAAACGCACATGGTTGTTTGGCGTGATCCTGAGGCGAGTTTGGAGAGTCGGTGCAAACTTAATTGTACGCCTTGCGTTGCTCGCTTTTTCCCTAGGTATGCCCAGGTAAGTTGTTTGGCTTGATGTGAAATAAGCATAGCGTTGTTGATAACATAAATTCGTTTTTTCTCGTCTTGCTGTAACACACTTCACGCGATCACGATTCCCGCCTGTTTTATTCAGTTCGATATGGAGCACGCGGAGGTAGGTATGTTTCTGTTAATTATAGACTTTGTCGGTCCGTTTCATTTAATAATTACAAATAATTACTTTTAAAAGAACTTGTAACGCTTTGCTTTGAAACAGCGCGTGAGAAACGAAACGAATTTGTCATTGTGGGTTTCACCCAGTTTTCTCAGTATTTAGAGTTGTATGTATGGCTTTATTTCAGGGACGTCCTGGAGAGTCACTGTCCTGAAGAGTGTACCTCCAGCCCCAATTAAACACACCTGAACCAGCTAATGAAGGTCTGGCTAGGCATGCTAGGAGCTTAAAGGGCAGGTGTGTTGAGGGAATTTGGAGCTCAGCTATGTCCTCTACGACCGAGCTTGGACACCCTTGCTAATAATCGGTCTTCTGAAGGAGGGGTGTCCTGAGTGCAGTCCAGACCTGTTTCAGCTGATCAGCGACATCTGAGTTACTCACCAACTTCCAGGCAGGTCTGTTGGAGCTTTTTCATTTTGATTTAAAAAGGGATCCTGAATGGCATTATTATTTTTAATATTGGTGGTGTTTTATGTTCTGTGAAGTCAAACTGTGTTATGATTTTTTGCAATACAATCAGTTTTCTACAGCTATTTTTAGGTGAAGAAAATGACTGACTGACTTACTGCTATGAGTAAGTTCATGTACTTCAAATATTGAGGTAGCCATGACAAAACCAATGACATTAATTCACCAGAGGGAAGCAGCGGTGCGATCATGTGTTGATAACATGCATCAAAAGAAGAAATAAGATTAGATGCAAGCAACGTTTTGAATTTGTGTGTCGATCACCACACCGGAAAGGAGATCGGCTGCTTGCATTTTACCACTCGACAACGACTGATAGCTTCTACACAATAAGGTAATTTAAATTATATGATTGTGTGAGTGAATGTATCTTTCTGCGTGCTACTAACTCGTATTTTGGCTAATTACTGTATCAGACTGAACACTTTGTAGCTAACTGTTAGTAAAAAATGACAGCATGGAAATTCTGAGGATCTCTAATTCAAGAGCATGGCAAAAGTCGCCGAGATGAGTTTTCAGCAGGTTTGTGCCACTGATAGTTGAGTTTACTGTATGTTTTCCAGCGTTTCCTGTTCAATTTTACAGAACTGATGCTTTCATCACTTTTTTGGGTGAAAGTTATTATATAACTGAAGAATAATTTTTCATATTTAGGACAGTGGCCTTCTCAGAACAGCGCTCCCATCACACAGGCCTCAGTACTCTGGAGGTGAGCTATTTTATGAGCTGTTCTACCCAGCAGTAGAATCATTGTGCTACACACTTTTATAATTGCAAATAATCTCTTAATACAGTACACCTGTAACCACTCAATTAATTTTTTTCCAGATGTAAGAGGACATGTTACGCTGTAAAACCCCTAAAATGAATGTCGCTACTTTAATACTTTCATAATGTTATGGTTGCACCACTGATAGCAGATGGAGTATTTTGATTGTCTTTCATACTTTTGCATAATTTGCTTTGTATTTTCTGAGATTACTGAGATGTTTGCATAAAGATGAATGTTGATTATATATCTAGTTCACCCAAAAATGAAAATTATGCAGTTTAATCTTTATGTAATTCTGTCCCATAAAACTTGTTTATCTTCGTGGCACAAATTAAGGTATTTAACCCAAAACTAACACTTCAAGATGTTGCTAAAGATACCATAAAATCCATATTAATGGTGGCGTTTCATCTACTTTTCGGCCAAACAGTTTCAGTTAAATTTCCACTTAAACTTGGTTAGTCTAATTACAAAGCTACCTTGATCTGGGATTCTTAAACGCGCTGTTCAGGGTTGGCTGTTTGCCTAACTAACAGTTTCTCTGTAGCTAGCAAAGCTTGCAATTTAAGCAAAATTAATAAGTTAATAGTAAAAATAAAATAATTTATTTACATCTGGTACCGTATCTTAAGTCTTGCAGGGCAACGGCTGACACATTTGTGTTGCATTCCAAAGAGCTCTGTTAACAGCCCCCCAAAAAAATGAAAACCCATCTGGATCCGCTTGGGCCAGATTTTCTTTAAATAAAATCTCTCTTTTTGTTCCGAAAAGAAAGAAAAGTCATGGTTGGGTAAATGAGGACATAAATTTTAATTTTGGGTAAAGTGATAAACATTTCCGTACTAATACTGTATTTATTTTTTATACGGTATTTTATACAGGTGGTTTTATGTACTTGTCCAAATCTTCTCTGCCTTGACCCTGTGTCTTCTGCCATCATTTTTAAGGCTGTAGTGCTCCAATGAATGGTCTCCAGGATGTTCCTCAGCCATTTGCTTCCGGACTGCCATGTGCTGCGTTTGAGTTACTGCAAGGTTTGATTACCCTTATAGTGTGAAGAACGCTTGCAGTGTGATTCTTGACTTGGGACAGAAAGTAACTTATTGACAACTTGTGTGGCCAACCAAGTCCCACGCTAAAGTCATCGTACTGCATTGTTTACAAGCATTCCTCAAATCAGATGTTTTTGTTTCAAAATGTCTGAGATACAAGTTGTATTGAAAAACCTTAAATTTAACTTTGAAGTGTCATTACCTTGACATTTATTTGAAATTGTATGTGTAAGGAACATGTAGATGTTTAGATCACTGAAGATTATTTATTTTTTTAAAGTAATCGGTTTGCGTGCTTTTAGCAAGTAAATTAGACTGCTGTTTAAGTAAATATGAGTAAGAAATTCCTAGTTGCTGACAATGTTACAAGAATTTTGCTCAAACTTAAATGAGTTGTTTGAACTACACACGCATTAGGTTAACTAATTAGACTAAATTTGAGAAGTGCACACACTGTAAATTCTATGTAGTGTTGATGTTAGCTATCTCGCTTGTCAGCCGTGAAATTTAATTTCAATTCTGAGTATATTATCATATACAGCATGCTTCCTTTAAATTTATTAAAATCTGTCACTCATCAATTTCTTACAAAGATCTGTTTTAACCAATGTCATAATTTTTATTGTATTATATTATTGTCACTCCTATAGCTTTGAGTCTGTCTGTCATTCTGTCTGCGTGTGTGTGTATATATATGACTCATTCTATAATTGCAGGTACGTTTGATGTCCCCATCTGTCACAGTTAACTGTTACCTAGGTAGACGTAGAATGGAGACAATAGTGTAACAGAATTGACATTTTTATTTATTTATTTTTTCCAAAACTCCACTTGCTGGCATAAATGCTAAGAAAACATACTTTATGAAAACATGATTAAAAGAGCTTTAAATAACCCAGTGTGAGAAGTAATAAATTCTGTTTTCCTTTTGATATTGTGGTAACAGAATTGACGTTTAAAAAATAACTCAGTCTTGCTCTTTCAGAGGTACCTTCTCTTGTACCTCTGAAAGAGCAAGACGTGTTTTACTCCTACAAAGTGGAAAAAATTTGTCATTGTGTAACAAACCATTCAAACTTAAACATAAATTCATTATTATATTAATGCGGTATATTGTAGAAAAGGAGTGCATCATGGTACATTAGCGTATGTATGTGTTTATTTTGAAGTGTTGATGGGACGTGGCAACTGAGTTGTGTTAGAAAGTGTGGGTAATGTCCATTTAATATAGATGTGGTGCGCTGTGGCTGCCGCAGTTGTAAAAGGTGTGCAGGATAAAGTATTTTTGAAATGCTGTCTATATGAGTCTAGCATATTTGTACCTGTAGTTTTTTGTAATCTATTTGTGCAAAATGTTAATGGAATATTCAGTTGTACAACTGTTGTATCAAGGCAGCATTACTCTGGAAATGTGGTGGTTTATAATATAATGTAAATTTTAAAAAATAGGATATAGGAGGTCATATCCAGCTAGTCAGCCAAAACTGCCTGATTTTGGTGGTTTATTTTGAGCAGCTAGCTGCATATTTGGTATTGAATTATATGTGAGAAATGCATAAATGTAGAGAAAAGATGAGTTTTAATTGAATATGTGGTACATGTATAAGATGTGTAACCGTAGGGTGGCAAATAATGTATGTAAAGATGTGTTGATGGTTTTTTTTTTTGTTTATGTATTTATTGTATATATTGGGCCATAATTTTAGCGAGGGAACTTTTTTTTGGGTCTGTTTTACTGTAGTTCATCAGTAGTAAATGTTTGTCAAAACATTCATTTGTGCATTAATTGCAGTAAACCAGTCAGGTTTTTATTTGCACAAGGAGTCAGACAACAGCCAGTACTCCACATCCACTGCCACATGTTGTTGTTATCATCATCATCCAGTCTGTCAGGAATGAAGAACGGTCTCAAATACTTTAACAAATCTACCTGAAAAAGTGAAGTATACCTTGGACAAAAGGTTTTTTTAAATGCAAAAGTGATCAGTGACTTGATAAATTAAAGTGACCACGCTGTCCAAAATAATGGCAAACACAGCATTTTCAGCATTTAGAAGCGCCTTAAACAGTACTGTAGTTTTTGAGGCATCTTGGAGATGTTGCCCCAGTTGTTCTGAATGTAGCCTTCCTTAGTTTGTTGGTTATTCATGCAATCAGAAATGGACTGGATGATATCAGGTGTGTGTAGCACTGGCTGCTGTCAGATTCCTTGTGCAAAGAAAAACATACGTACACATTTTATATATATATATATATATATATATATA
>JAUMHE010000046.1:12215635-12226136 GCA_032359235.1 Enteromius mattozi
GGTTGACCTCAAATTTAAAGGGGTCATGAAATGTCACTTATAAGGGGTCCACTTATTGCGTTATCAAGATTTATACAAAAAAAAAAGAAAAAAAAAAGTAATGGGCTATTTTCGGTCCTGTTTTAACCTCCATCAGAACACTGTTTGAATAGGCATGGTGGAGTGAACACTCACTGATATGTCTGGCTAACAGTGCAATCCTTCACTGCTTCTGTGTTTTAAGTTAAATGATAAATAATCAGTACATACTGAACCAAACAATCTGTAATAGACCAAGCAATAGTGATCACATAGTAAAAAAATAGTCACACTTGTGTTGTGACATTACTGTCAGGTCCAATGTAGTCGGCAAAGCATTAGCTTATATTTTAAATGAAAATCCTGCTGCAAATTGTGCCCTGTTAGTAAACGAATCTGTGGTAAAATGAAGTGAACAAATTCTGAAGTTCTGATATTTACAGCATGTTTTTAAAAGCACAATGACTTATTAGGGGTGTAACAATACACATTTGTACTGAACAGTTTGGTACAAGGCTTTACGTTCACTATGCATTACAAACTGATAATTTGTTGGACAAATCCTATTACACTTGGAAAACAGAAGAGCAAGAAGTGTGTGAGATTACATTTTCTTAGTGCCACTGCGCTAAACAACAGGCAGCATCATGCGAAAGTGGCGTATAGCTGCATATAGCATGCAGGGCACAGCTGAGTTGCTTCAAGATCTTGTATCAACTATGGTCAGATAAATGGTAAAAATGACTGGCATGTTATATTGCCTGTTATATTCTTGTTTTTTATTAGGCCTATTATTGTTATTAATATTAAGAAGTTACCTTTATTATTAAAACATGATTACAATTAATTCGCCCTACAATATTTATAAAGCTATTTACTCCCCTATTACAATGTTAAGAAAGAGGCCTTTTAAAACAGGTCTATTATACAATGACTTTTGGCCTATAATTAAAATATTAACACTGCTGTCATCAATATAATAAATAAATGAATGACAAAGCTTTTAATTGCAAACACAGACTTTCAAAACAACTCGATTAACACAAAATATTATAAAAATAAACATTTATTTTTTCCCCCACTACATACAGGCTTCAAAAGAGAAGTATTAACAGAATAAATCAAAACAGTTAGCTATTCACCATTATCAGCATATGCTGAAGTACATTCGTCTCTCGTCATCTCTGAGAGAATATGCAGTGTATGCAGAATATGCAATTAACCAATTACCCCACCCCCCCCATATCGAAACCATACTGAATTATGACACCACTGTATCGAACCGAACAGTGAGTTTTGTGAACCGTTACACCCCTACTCCTTATTTTAGATTGCTCAGTTCCAGGAAAGAGACCGAATGATGATTTGGGAAAATGATTTTCCACATTACAAGGAATTATTTATGGAATATGTTCATTAAACTGGAAGAGTGGATCACAAAAGTACAGTGTTTGTTGTCTTTTCCATATTGTTACTGTGGAAAATAAAAAAATAAACTAATTCCAATCAACAGAACACAGCAGACTAAAATGTTCCATTATATCCTTCTGTTCTATTGTGTTTATGATATGAATGTCACATTAAAATTCCAAGCATTGCATTATTTTCCCTGGTGGATGCATGTGTTATTTAGTTAAACCAAAAGATAACAAACTTCTTTAAAATAAATTCAGTTTGTTTAAGGGGATGTGCCCCTTATGATATAAAACCTGTACATAAAAGGAGGATGGTCATCACTGCAAATTAATCTGTGATTTTAGCCAATAATCTCTCTTTAAATATCTCCCAGCCCATTCAACCAACAGCAATTTAAACCACAGTTTCTCTTCAGCAAATGTAGTTGAGTCCCCCTCACAAAGACAGGAAGTACTGAATTCGCAATAGGCATGGGGGCGGAGTACACTGGTGAAAAGACCCCCCCTACACCCCACCTTGGAATTTTTTTTTTTTTTTTTTCCCCGGTGAAGGTCACAGTCCACTGCTCTTCATTGGCGTCCCGGCCGGTTCCTCGGACTGTAATGCTTTTGTGTAGACCCTTTTTCCCACACACCCCTTACCAAATACGCCCCTTCAGACCAGCACTGGCCCCCTTTGCCCAAACAACAAGAAACAAAACCAAACAAACGCAGATCTGGATCTATTTAAAGACGCCTCCAATTCCAAATTTAGCCTCATCTAAAGAAAACAGACATGCGAGGCTAAGATTTCTTTGGAAGCGGTTCAGTGACATAAAACCTGTTCACATAAAAAGTCCTAGTGACCTAGTGAAAGCATAAATTAATTCAGCAATAAATAACCAAGTGAAACAGCCTTTACCTCATTTCCGTGCATGTTGCCCACGTATTTGAATTCCGGGATGCCCGTCCGGTGTTCTCTGGGATGTTGACCCAGTATTAAGACCCAGAGTTCTCTTCCTAGAAAGACAAAATGTAAATGTTAATCGACTGCAAACAAATGTTTCAATATGTGAATCAGTGCATTTGCAACTGAATTAAGTGCTGTGGATCTTGTGCTGGTCACATGATTAATGTCTCTCTGTTTTCTCAGTTAACCAGACACTCAAATAATGTTTTTGCACAGTTTGGGCAGGAACCTGGCAACCCAATCCCATGTAATCTCACGTCTAGCTCTCATTCACTCTGTCTGCTTGTCTCTGCCTCTGAGGACTGCTGAGAAGATCTCATATTCACTGCGCAAGTTGAAGCATGCTTGCTTCAGAACAACTAAAAAAAGAGAAATTATCAAGATGGACTTAAAAAGGGAAATGAAGTCTTCCAAACATGACAGATTACCGTTTCTTTCTCTTATTTAGAATTTTTTTTCAATGAGTAAATCTGATCAAAAATCAGAAGTGTAATATTATTCAATGTAATGTAGTTTTTCAACTTAAATGGTCTGATAAGCACCCACAATATTCTTAGCACTTTTATATGTGGAACTTGCAATTATACTTCCAAAGTAGACACCTGGGAGAATGCTTTCCATAGTGTACCTTTACAAAGATCATCGAGGGCCATACTGAACATCCCCAGGCGCCAAAGGTAGGGGTACTATTGTGCCTCCTTGAGTAAGCTGTGGTGTGTGTGGTCCATGTAAAAGTTCTCTAAGGTGTGGACCTTGAGATACTTGAAGCCTTTCAGTCTCACCACAGGGGCCTCTCTCCAAGTACACAATAGATTCTTTAGTCTCATTGACCCACTGATAGAAAGTGTGTCAGGTTCTCTGTCTCTAACAGATTAGCTACTTTTACATACATTAAATTCCTGTCAAATTACTGGATTAACTGGAAATATAATAGAATACTAACAATTCAAGAAGAATTTAGAGCTGAATACACAATTTAGTTGTTCCAAGAGGCGTCAGTTCATAATCTAACAGCGTCAAATTCTGTGAATGGGTCAAACTATTAGAAAGCGAACTTCTTACAGTACGCGAGAACATCCTGTACATGCTCAAACGTGCATGCCAATATGTTCACACATACCATATATATATAGAACGTTAGCAGCTTATTTTGGCATTGTCTGCACTGATTTGACAACATTTTGACAGTGAGTCCTACCAACACACATGACCTTAAAAAAGAAAAAGCAGATTTACAGCCAAGTATCTGTGTTATCAGCCAAGTCAATAGTCTTCTAGTCGAATACGCTTCAATATAATGCAATAAGCAGACCTTGCACCTGGACTTCCCAAAGCCACAAAAGAGTAGGTGTGATCTTGGATGTTTTTTGTAGGATTTAAATATGACTCCTTAAAGTCGCATTTAAATGAAACTTCTTTCTAAAAGTTATAACTACTGCTGTGTACTGTGTATTTAAATACAAACACATGCATGCATAGATTTAAGACAAATGTTGCGTTTATAAATTAAATGTATTTACATAAATTTTTTCAGAATATGAATATAAATACACACGCATAGTATATATTTTGAAAAAAGTCTATATACACATAATAAATATACACAGTACATGTAGAACTTTTATTTTGGATGCAGTTAATCGTTTGACAGCACTTGTTATAACAGAACCAAAAGAAGAAAAGATCTGTAGCTACTTCTGTTTCATTATGACTTCAACAGCAGCCCAAATCATAAGATCTGCTCCGTTCCACCTTCCTTTATTGTCAAAGTTTGTTTCTGCATTTCCGTGCAGATCCGAAATCCAATTACTTCTGTTTATCAAACAAGACAAAATGATGTGCAGAATTATGAATGATTAAAGGATTTCTGCAGAGTAATCTTGATTAAGCCGACACTGTTGCCAAATGACAACTGGCATTTGTCTGGGTTGATAATCACCATAGAAGAGCTTTAGTTAATTAGGCCCAACTAATCAAGCATATGAAACATAATTTTACATCAGAGATAATCATAGCCCACCCCCACCTCCCCTTCTTGCCCCGGTGGGCAACTGTAACAGGCTGAGACGGGGCGGTCAACAAACAAGGACGGCCTTCCAGGCTAAGCAGCTGGTGTCCTAGATTACCTCTAGTCAGCTCGGGTCTCTTATTTCCTGGCCTTAAATAGGCGACACAGTGGGATTAGGACAAGGGGTTAGCCTGACGGGGCAAGAGTGTACAATGGCTACACAATCTCCTTGAGGTCTGAAGTGATTGGAGAAATGGGCTTTACAATCAGCCAGTAAAAAAGGTTCCCAAGAGATGGAGATGTGTGCAACTTCATTAAGGGTTGCTTTTTTGAAGTGCGACTCCATCAGCTAAATGAAAAGATACGGTACCACAGTGTCCTTGGATTAGCTTTGGACACTGCTTGCATTAGTAGAATGTGATCTTTAACTGGGGAAGCAGAGGTTTACTTGAGGTTTTAATCAACTAAAGTGGGCCCAAGGGTCAGCCTTGGGGCACACCGCTTGTCTAGAGATGAAGAAAACGAGATTTGGTCTGAAGCATATGGAGGACCACCCTTATAGAAACAGAGGTTGAGAGAATGCGTATAGCGTGATATTAGCATCTAAATCAGATGGCGAAAAAGAGAGTGAGAGAGAGACTTGGCAGCGGATGTGTTCTACTCAATGATGGTTTTGTGCCGAGCCAAAAGAGCAACCTGATCCACAGAACGAATTAAGTTGAAATGTCACGGACTAGCAGCACCTTCAAAGATAAGCCAATGTCTCCATCACTCTGTAATCTTAAAACACCATTGCTGTAGGTGGCCAAAGCAACTCAACAAAATTAAAAGAAAAAAAAAAAAATGATACAAACTGCAAGTTGTGGTAGATTTTGATGGAAGAAAGATCTCACTGTGGCCTAAAATTTCTCTTTAATAGTGGTTAAGTTTTATGCTCCAAAATGCTAAATCAAATAGGATTATCCTTTAGTGCCTGACAAACACTTTCTTTCACTGTTAAACGTACTGTCTTGTCTGCTTCCCACATGCAAATTCAAAGGTCAGGTTTATTTGTTATACCGATCTCTAAACACAGGAGCTGCATTGTGCTCCTGTGCGGGCAGTATTTACCAGCTCTGTTTAACTCTGTCAGATTGACCGACTATGAAAAACAGCAAATCTTAAGCTGCGCCGATTTCCCTTTCAAATAACAAATGGGATGAGCAAACTCTCCTTTCAAACATCCCCAGACAATACACACTGCTTCAAAATGCTCTTTCAATATGACCGTATAGGCGTAGAATAAGACCTTTGAAGCAAAGCATTGTAGCTACCCTGGATTCTTTTGTTGGGGTAATAGAGTAAAACTGGCTGGTCTTTCCAAGCACCTGAGTGGAACCATGGGAAACTAGTGTGAGGTCTATTCAAGCGAGTTGTGTTATCTCACTGGATTTTGCCACTGATATGATTCGCTTTGCTACACTTTAAGTGGCTTGGTATTTGGGGCTCGGAAACTACAAAACGTGGAGTTCAGTCAGAGGCCAAGATCCTAATCAAATGTTGTGTCTAAATCATTAAATTAACAAAATACAATTTTCTCTGATGTGAACAACAGAACAAATATATCAACTGAAACATTTCAAAAGGTTAATAGCACTGTGGTTTAAATATGCATAAATGCTTCTGAAATTGCAACAAAACTTGTAAATACTTCAACCTCAAGTACTTGTGTGTCAACTATGATCAACAAGTAGCAGGAATGAAAGGACTGAGGAAATTAACTTGGACACCTTTACATAGAACGCTCCAAGGGAAACATGTTTGTACCTAAAAGGTCCATTTTGGTACCTTAAAAAGGTACAAATTAGTACTTAAAGTATTTGAACCTAAGTATTTGAACCTAATAGGTACAAAAGTGTACCTTTTGAAAAGGTACTGTCCCAGTGACAGGTTTTGTACTTTAATTTCTAGGCAGTCCAGCACATTAACAGGGAATACTGATGTGAATTTCACACACAGTGAGAGATTTATATTATAGTTCCAAATATTGAATTAAAAGTGGCCCTAAACAAATTTTGGACATTTTTTCTACAACATTAACAAAAAAAAAAAAAAAAAAAAAAAAATGGAAGAGAATTTCTCAAAACTAGTTTGTGGATGTATAAAGTAATGTATAACTGCTTTATGTGGCAAGTTCATTGACACTTAGTTTGTTTAACATTTTGTTATCTAATGCAATGCTGTTCAAGCCTCACACGAGGGACCAAATATGTTTGATGCCAATGTTCATGTAAACAACTGTCAGTTCGCAACAACTCACAAAATCAAAAAGGCGTCTGCTTACGAATCCATCTATATAAAAATTCAAAATAAATCCAAAACTTTTTAATGAAAAACACATGAGCAAGAATGCTATTGATTTGGCTGTAGATACACAGCCTTAGTCGAGGTATTTAACAGAAATGAAAACGAGGCTGTGAGGGGTAGAAATACAGTGTGATTTTAATGTTGTTTAACAACATACCAATTGCTCAGCTGACAAAAGTCTTTCTGAAAACAACAAAACTTTTTCAGTAGACGAGAAACCAACCTCCCCCCTGTTTTCTTCGAAATGGCTTATGATTAACCTGATTAAGGTCGAGTCAGTTCACAATAGTAAATGATATTGCCTTTCCACGAATCATGCAAAACAAGTTAATACGGAGTAACATTTTTGATCTATCAAATAAAATAGCTCCAAAAAAGCCAGTGTGCAATAAAACACACATCTTCAAGCAACTTGCTCTAGCAGTGCTCCTGAATGAATTAGCGTGCAAACAAATCAGCAACAAACTCAACGATTTACCTAAAAAAAAAAAAAAGCCAACATACATATGTGAGGGTGTAACCTACAGAAATATTAACTGGAAATCCTACACTTTTCATTCCATTGACTTTCATTTCTTTGCAAACAAATACAGGAGGAAAAAAAAACAAACAAAAAAAACTTATATACATTATGATGTGCGATCAGGTAAAATGACAGTACCTCAACCAAATAAGATGCATCAAATGAATTTGAATTTTAACTTGTAATGGGTTAAATTTGTGTTATTAAAACAGTGTGTAAAATGTGTTATATATATATATATATGCGCCCTGTTTGCAGACTCATTTGCTTTAACTTTATTGCTCTTTTTTTTTTGTCATATCCTTATGTGCTCCGGCTGTCTTTTTGAACTAATAAATAAAACACCAAATATACACTGCAAATAATAACATCTTCACAAGACTAGTGTGACCACGTCTTAATACGCAGACTGACATTATCAGTCTTGACCTTGCAAACACAGACAATATAAACAGAGAAAAGTCCCATAACTGAGGGACTGTATGTCAGGCTAATCAAATTACATAACCAGAACTAACTGTTTTACGCACGTATAAATAAATACCCAAATGGACTCCCCCAAGTTCAGTTTTCAGTCCCACAGAAGCTCTCTCTAAACTTTGCTGCTGTATTTGGCTCAGGGTACTGCTGCTGCTGTTTGCAGACTCATAAAAATATTTGTTGCACAATAAGCTCTCTGATGGACGGCCAGGCAATACGTTTGAACCTGCTGAATGCATATGCCTGCCCTCAAACAGTATAGAACTGTGTGCTCATCTGCAGGAACACATACTGATAGAGAAGGATGAGAAATATTGTCAGGTGACTGCTGCACCACAGCTGGTTTACCTTCAACGGACCGGCCGATACTGTGTAGATGTGTGATATCAGGGAAGGACCTGTTGATGTCTTTCAAGTACTGCTCCATTTCCACGCTGTTATGATAGCGAAACTCCAGACCGTGAATGGATGACAGCCAAGACCACAAGAACAGGCAGAGCGTGAAGATGAACATCCTTTGAGCCAACGCAACTGAAGAGTGAGGAAACCCAAACAGAAGACAATGACGTGACGTGCTCTTATCTTAATTCCTTGCACTTTTATTGTGGCGGTCAATATGGATACATATTTTTTGAAGCCCCGAGGCTTGGAAAACATTCAATAAACATGTTTCATCGTATGACAGGTGCGTACTATGTCCAAAAATTCTATGTAGATAGGCAGCTCGCTATAATGCTTGCTTTGTACGCATCATTGCTTAGCACAATTACAATTGTATCGGTTTAAAATGCCCTTACAAAAGGTGGCACCATGCTACAATTAGGATATTAATTGCACCGACTTTACCACACTTACACGGTATTTCAAGGTACTTAAAATATGTTAGTGTTCACGTCCAGAACATGACCGTAGTGTTGCATCTAACAGGTGAGCAGTAATCTAATATGCTTTAAACAGCAGTAATGTAATATGACTTCAAGTCAAGGTTAAGGTTATGTTTGTTTTTAGATTAATGTTTGCCTTTTCCAGGAGCGTGCAGTATATTCCTGATAAAAATAAAAGAAACAGAAACATATAATGGGTATTTGCTCAAGATAATGAACTGTGATGACCATAAATGCAAGTTTATGAAGATTAGCAGGTCACTTTTCGTATGTTTGTGCTGCAACGATGCTATGTAACATCATCAATAATTTTCATTACAATGATATGTAGGCTACACAACTGTGTATAAAACCACCACTGGGCACTTACATTATAAATAAAACATGATATGACTTCTATAAAAAAAAGAAATAAACCGCATTACTTCATAAGGTAGACTACTAATTAACCAAACAACTTTAAGACGTTGCACAGCTTTACCTCTCGTGTGTTCTCCGACCCTGTTTAAGCCCTTCTCCTGTTTGTTCGGTTACTCTCTTTTCATAATACCATACAATATGTTGTTAATAAAGTTCATACGTTGTCGTCCTGCCCGTGTCATTGATGAAATGAAGGTGTCTTGTTCCATACCGCAGTGAGTTCAACCGACTCCAGCCTCGTGTGTGTTTGGTGCAGCTGTAGTGAGTAATGAGGAGGCGGAGCGCTTAGACAGACAGAGAGAGAGACAAACACACACACACAGAATTAATGACACTTTACCAGAACTTATTCGGTGTGTTCGGTGAACTACTCTTCGTTAATCTGTACTAAATACCTTAAATTTAAACGTACGTCGTAGAGCGACGTCCTGAATGTTATTTGCATATTCCAGTACTGCGTGATCTCTTGACCAATCCAGTTTGCATATTCTGCTGCTACTGTCTGTCACAATGACCGTCATGAACCTATTTTTTTTAGTGAAAAAGTTTAAACTTAAAAACAATGCAGATATAGAAGATGACAGACATGGTCAAAGGTAATCATCCATTACGGTTTGGATGTCACATCACATACTACATGGTTAAAAATGGACATACACCTGAAAGTTAACATAAAAGTATAAAAAACAGTATATTTGTAATTTGAACCATTGCTATGAACAACATATTTATTCTGCAAACACTATATAAGAGAGCAAAAAAAAAATTTAGGTGTAGCACTCATCTCCAGCTTCCTGTACCTTGGGGCGACAGTGCAACCAGATAAATGGCATACCTGTTACTGCAAGCTCATTCTTTACTGCGGTTTACACTCATCTACTTTAGATTTACGCATTAGTGAGATTATTCTAAATAGATGTGTATATGGTCCGAAAGCTCACTGCTTATACTGATCTAAAAGAGTGCTTCAGCTTGGTCCAGTTTGCATTTCTAGGATTACAAACTGTAAATGTCTAAAGAGCGCTCTGGAAGGAAAAGGTCATTTATCAACAAATTTAAACTAGACATGTACGTTTTAAAGAAAACCAGTGAAATAAGTATTTGCTCGTTTTTTCATTTAATGGAAGGTGTTGTGCATTCCAGGCTCTATTTTTGGCATGAACATAATAAGCATGATATGTCATCATACATGAGTCATGTCAGAGGAAGGAATCCACTTTACCTGACCTGTAATCTCATCAAACACTCCAAAAAAAAAAAATTAACAGTAGCCTACCATTAAGGTTTGGTCATTCACGGTTGAAATCCAGACATTTTAAAAGGATTCCTGGGAACATGAATTTGGCGCACTGGCCAACAGGAAGCTGAAAGTGACTTCTGCGTAAACTGAAACATTTGGCCACATTTACCCTTGTTCTGATTTTTTTATGGGCAAAGTCCAGTCATTTCAATAGGTAT
>JAUMHE010000046.1:12235910-12256803 GCA_032359235.1 Enteromius mattozi
ATATTTTTTTTTTTAAGGGGGGAAATGAATCATTCTAGAACTGAGAGCTCACTGTGAAAGTATATTATGGCTAAAATGTAGGTCATCCAGGTATTCTATAAATGCAAAAGATTCACATATTGTGCACAGTGTACAAACAGCAAAGACAGTGAAAGTACTATGGTTGTACTGGATATTTGGAACAAAGCCATATGTTCTCTCTCTCTCACTCACACACATTTTATTGAGTGAAAGCTTATCGTTCTCTTTTATCCTCTTTCTAATCCATTCACATCAAAGACTGTCTCTCTCACACACAAATAATTCATTAATCCATCTCATTATTTATTAATATTGCCTTTTATTAATTACTGTGCCCTTTAATGAATCCCAAGATGGCATTTCTTTGTGAATTCTAAGTTACATCAGTGCTCAGAGTTGGCCAGCTGCTTAAGTTTATTTGAAAAAAGAAAAAAAAAAAAGAAAAGAGACACCATTACACTGACCAATAAAGATTACAGGCCAGAAATGATGGAATATGGGCCAAAAACGAGACTTGGATATGAAGCTTTTCAGACATTGTGAAAATTTGAATTTAGGACACGCAGGACAAAATTAATATCAACACTATTAAAAAAAAGTCTTAGATGCAAGTAATGTATACCATGAAGCATTACAAGAGAAGTGGTTTAGCAGATGTCCCACTTTTTGAATGTAGTACACAATGTTTTGGAGGCGTTTGTGTGTCTTACTAGATGTTGTTTGAGCTTAGGCATCATTTTCTGCAGAATACGGTCATGATGTTCCTGGAAGCGCATGAGTTTAGGGAACCCTGGGACAAAGAAACCTAAACAAACACAACATTTTTCAATTTAGCACAAAAATCACATGCAAAGTGCATGTTTACAATATACAGATCACAAAATGAATGTTGTAGCTCAGTGGTGTTGCTCATTTTGCTTTGGACATCAAGTGGTGACTTAAATAAAAATGCATTAATGACTAAGATAAAAATTTATTAAGATACTAACAACTCCACAGCCTATGCTCAATTCATATGTTTAACTAAATAAATCACTAAATACTAAAACTAAATAAATCTTAAGGTTTAAAAAAATTAATAATCATACTAATAAAGCAATCATTTTCTTTTCCTTTACAAAACTTACATTTTGCCATTTTTTTATATCTATTATCATTAATATATTAATATAACACCAGCTGAGCATCACTGTTCTAGGATGAGTAAAAGTGTGTGTACCATGCATTGCGTGTTTCTGTCCAGACAGCAGTTTGACCAGTGCCCAGAAAGCATCTTCCTCATTCATATAGATGAGTAACAGAGCAGTGATCTGACTCATGCCCTGACAATAGCCCACCTCCTACACACACACACAAAAGAGAGAGAATCCATAGTGTTCAGGTTCTTTCCACACATAAATCAAGCGCAAGCACATACTCATAAAAATGCCTGCTACTGAGGTAGCGTTTTAATTCAGTATTGTGACGTCAACAGGAATCAACATGGCAATTTGTATGGGCATATTTTACTCACCGTGTTATATACAGAATACGCTGTGAGCACATGAAACAGATCCTGCTGTCTGAAACACACAAGCACACACAAAACAATTACGGTCAAATAATCAATTTTGTTTTTCTGCCTTATATGTCATGGGTCATTAGGTGTAGCACATTTTTGCATGTTCTCTTTTTTTCTCTCTCATTGCTTTTTTTGTTCTTATTGGATGTCTAAAGCCACACTGTGAGAATGATCTGACCCTTTCAGTTCTCCACAGGTAAATGTCACATCAGTCAATATGGGCGCTTTAGCCCTGTCACAATTCAATACACCAATAACGCGAAGAGAAATGGTGGGCAGTGAGCGTCTCTTTCGCGCCATTGCATTCTCAACTTTTCCATTTCACATGCTGGTTAAATGTAGCAGTTTTATGGCCATGAGAAATGGAAGCATCTCCGAGGAGAAATAAAAGAAATATATATTTTACACAGACACAGATTAAAGGCCTACATAAAAAAAATCCTCCCTTAGCAAAGCAATTTAGTACAAAAGCCTTATAAACACCAACATTTACTAAAATTTGTTTAGATATATAACTGAAATAATTGTTTAGAATTTAGAGAAAGAAAACAGAACAGAACAGAAAACAAAACCTAAATATATATATATATATATATTGCTTTGTTTTGTTTTTTGTTGCATATATATATATATATAAACAACAAAAAACAAAACACTAAATGTTTAGATACTGAAACATCTTGCTCAGAATAAAACAAAACAAAACAAAAAAACAAAACATTTGGATTTTTGAACTAAGAATAAAACAAACTAACAAACAAACACAACAGATAAACAAGCAAACAAACAAATAAACTTCTTCTAATTGTAGTATTTTATTTTACTTTATATCTGTACCCACACACACACACACATTTGTTTTGCTATATTTGTGAGGACTAGATAGATTTTTATTGTTTTTATACTGACCCTACCCCTAAACCTACCCATCACAGAAACCTATATGCTTTTTTACATTTTAAAATAAACTTAATTTAGCGTTTTTAATCATTTAGTTCCCATGTGAGGTCTGACCAAATGTCCTCACAAAGTCAAAAATGTCAGGTTTTACTGTCCTTATAGGAACATTTGGTCCTCACAACTGTAGCAGAACAAACACACACACACACACACACACACACACACACAACCAAATACATAAACAAAACCTTGCCTATAATAAACAAATACAAATAAAAAAAAGTTTTGAAGAAGTTGCATAAATGCATTATATTGCTGTACATTTAGTCAAGGGCCCCAGAGCTTAGTGGTCAGCTTGCAGGAGGGCCTAGGTACCATATGTAGTGGGCAACTTGTGCCGTTCATTCCAAGAGGCTTAGATGAAATGCAAAGGCCTGGAGCACTCAGCAATAAGCTAATGCTATATTCACAAAGAGGCCCATGGGCTCTAATGGTCAGATCGCATTGCCCATTGTGGCCAGCAGCATTTAAACCTACTGTGTGTGTGTGTGTGTGTGTGTGTTTGGATGCTCACTTGACATCGTAGCGGTGCATGAACATGATGTGATCTCTGTATGTACGATTCACATCCAGATCAATCTGACGGACGTCTGGAGACAACCCCCTGGCTCTTATCTTCAGTATCTGGGAAAAGAAAGAAACAGTTCATGGAGTTCACAATAAATATTATTAACTACAAAGTCAACACTCTGCAGGCCACAAATGCATCTAACGACACGTTCACAGACCACAGCATGATTTCTGCCACACAAACACCTTCAGTTAAAAGGGAATGCAGTCTGCAAATTATTATTCTGTCCAGTTGGATGCTGCAGGGCTTTAGTAAAGCTGCTATTGTCCGTTTGAAGTGATATTTCCCTCTGCGGTGTGTGTGTCAAACCACGTAAGTGTTACATTGCAAACCTCAGGGGTTGGCTATTTTGGAAAGTCATATTTAAGCAAAGAGTTTGTGATTTCCTCTCTCTCACACATACACACACAGACGTTTGTGTGGAATAAACTAGCTCTGAAAAAAGCCATGACTATGCTGAAATGGAGAAACTGCGTTTACCTCATAGAAGTCCTTTTTCTCCTCCTTAATTTTGGGGACATCGAGCAGCAAACACCAAACCTGACCTCTGAGCTGCAGAGGAATACCCTTATAGACCCTCCTTACCAGCTAGACAAACACACAAAAAACAGTGTTACAATTCAAGAAATTAAACCTCAACTAAGTGAACATATCAAAAAAAAAATAAAAAAATAAAATATATATATATATATATATATATATATATATATAATGTTTTTGAAAGAAGCCTCTTACACTAACCAAGACGATCAAAAATACAGTAAACAGTGATATTGTGAATTTTCTCTCTCTCTCTATATATATATATATGTTTTTTATATTTTCATATATTTATAATGTAATTTATCCCTGTGATGTCAAATGTTTAATTGCGATTAATTGCATCCAAAATAGGGGGACAGGGTATATAAACACAGTATATAATCTAATTTTAATGATGTGGCCACAGATGCCGCTGGCCTGGTTATTAGGACACGCTCAATATTGTTAATCACGCTGTCTAAACACATTCAATAGCAGAGTAATGGAATACATCTGTGTGTCCGTGTCTCTCACAGGTAATTGTGCAGGCAGTAAAGATTAAACTCCCATCAGAGGGCAGATTAAAAGCTCAAAAGCAAAATGCTGAAACCACAAAATCTAATGGCCGGCGTGAATCGTCTCTCAGCTACAATTAAACTCGCCCGCTGGAACAGAGAGAGAGAAAGAGAGATGTACCACTGTGGAGGGGTTGAGAGGTGAAAGAGAGGAATGAACACTCTTCCGTTTCCTGCACTCATCTGTCCACATTACTGCCGCTAAGTGATTTCCTGAACGTCTCTTCTGCCCTCAGGGCCAATCCATGTGTGTGTGTGTGTGAATTGATGGCTGCAGAGTAGTTCACTTACTATAATGGTAACGACGATATTAATATTCTTTGGGAGGCTCTTGAAGAGCTGATTATTGACAGACAGCAGTGGGCACATATCCCACAGCTGCAAACCTAATGACTGTGTGTGTGTGTGTGTTTCCGCCTCTATTCTCAGCAAAATGAGGTGATTAAGACTGTTTGTTTATTTGAATAAAACGAGACATTACAAATCGGCAGGTGTCTGTGTGTGTTTGCTTGTGTGTTTAAGTGTGTTTGTTGATGGGGGATTGGTTTTGTAATTGCGGACGTGTAAGAAGTCAATGACTCCATCTGTTCTACAAGAAAAAAACTCTTTGAACAAGATGTCTTTAGAGTGAGCGTGTGCAGTACAGTGAAATCAGAACCCAAACAAACATGCAGATCCAAAATATGTAGCAGGGTACCCCAAAGTGGATTATATAAACTAATAATTTAAATATCAAAATGTAAAATTGACTGCCAAACAATTACCACTGTCAAGGTGCAGAAAAGTATGAAAGACATCGTTTGAATGCTCCATCTGCCCTCAGTGGTTCAACTGTAACTTTATGAACCTCCGAGAATATTTTTTGTACGGACAGAAAACAAAAATAACAACTTTATTCAAAGATTCGGCACTGTATCATCTGGACAACATCCGTTGGATGCACATTACATACGCAGTTCTGTATTAGAAATAGAAAGCTACGCTGTTTGTGCAAATCAAAGCGTAACTATACGTACGACACGTACCTTCCTTTTGTGTCAATTGGACAGTCACAAGCCTCCCGGTTATAATATCTTAAATTGTGTTCTGAAGACGAATGAAGCTTTTACAGGTTTGGAACAACATGGGGGTAAGTGATTAATGACAAAATTTTCATTTTGGGGTGGAGTAACCCGGCATATTAACGGAAAATCTCATTGCGTAAATCAAGTAAACATTTTAGGTTAAATGGGTTTAGCTGACAAAAAAAAGTTGAGAATCCCTGCTGTATACGCTCAATTAAAACACGCCAATTCTGCGAAAAAAAAAAAAAAACATATCGCAAAATAAAAAAATGTTTTTATGCTTGCTTTAGGCAGCTTTTCAGGCAATTAGAAAATTCATATTTTACAAAATTGCAATTTAAATAGTTTTTTCGCATTTACAGGTCATCTGGGGGTATGCAAAAGTCACATGATCATTCGTCGACAGCCACTGCCATGACTTATCATGAGAGAAAAAATGTTGCATAACATTTCATTGCATGACAGTGGCTAATAGAAATTGTGTAATTTCACAATTTTCACAATTTATAAAATATCGCAAAACTGAAACAGTAAGAGGTTACCTAAATATATTCATAGCAATCAATCCGCACAGATATTTGTAATCTGAATTTCTGATGGATTAGTAAAAATAAAATGGCTGGAGTATGTATGCAGTAAAAAAAAAATAGACAGTTTGGTTGTGCTATTGATGCACTGCAGCGTGCTGCTTATGCTCATTTAGTTCAGACGCAGTGTGACGGTCTAATCAAACTAATTGGACTAATAATATGAAGTAATAATTAGTTCTACTCAGAGTAATAAACTGCACAACGGTCACGCTCCACCTCAGGCGACACGAGGATTTCTCATTTCACACAAGGCACTGTTAATGGACAGAAATGCAATTTAACAGACTAACAGCTGCCTGAAGATGTCCAAACGCACAGACGAACAGAAACAGCAGGATTTTGTTCAGCTGAAGCAGGACAGAGGTTTTCTTAGGGGAGCAGTCCAATGACGGCCAATACACAGGACAGAGACCGCCAAAGGGAACTTCAGCCATTTACACACACAAGATGAAAGACTGAGAAACTGACTTTCTCAAAGTCCTTCAAAGAGTTACAGTCTGTTTATGAAGGACACGCACCTTGTCACTATTCTTGTATTTCTCCCAGCTTTTCAACATTTTCAGCCATTTTGTCGTTCTCTCCACTTCCAGATGTTTTTGCTAAGCAGAAAAAGTGCAAACACACAGTACAATAAATTAAACAAAAGAGACAAAACTCGCATAAATGTTTAATCCAAAGCAATACTAGGTGGACTTTAATGAAAACGGATTTCAGTGAGATCTAAAATGCAATATTAGAACAGGCGTATTAAAATGTAGAAAGTCATTGTGAATATCTGCCCTGCTTTTTCTTCCACATGAACATAATAACGACCTCTGAGGCAGCAACGTAACTCTGTTTCTCCAATTTAGAGCTCATTATTACGTTACAACATGACACTTAAAGTGCTTTCTGTCATGAAGATAAATGCGCGAACAAGAACTAAAAAACTTAATTTAAGTCACTTTTCTGAGTCATTTTTGCATTTACATTTAACCAACTAGTGACAAAGGGATTTTTAGTACATGTATAAAGTCCATTGTGTTCAAGCTCAGACAGGTGGCATAACTTTCTTTACAATTAATGCAACTAATCCAATGACATGCATTTATTTTCTATATTAAATATTGTGCAATTCTACACAGTAAATAAAGTGATTTCTGAGTTGCTACAGTGGGAATTTATTTTTCCTATGATAAATTGCAAACATAACCCTGATAAAATCTATGGAAGACGATTTCCACCACTGAATAAAAAAAAATGTAATTGCAACTTTTATCTCACAGTTCTGACATTTTTTTCTTAGAATCGTGTGATACAAACTCACAGTTACAAATTCAGTCCAGTCTAGTTCTTAGGGGGAAAAGACTGGTATTTTCTCCAAATTGAGTTTATATCCACTACTGACCGTTCACAGGGAGTTTGATTGACAGGCGCTCCGATCAATCAGCCAATCAATGCTATCTTTTTATTACACTTTTTAATATAACTAAATATAAAAATGGTCAAGCACTGCTGTTGTTGGCTGCCACAGTAAGAATACTAAGCTAAAGAAATAGCTTTAAAGTACTTGTTTTGCGTGTCACTGTATGTATGGTTTGGAACACTCGGCTGTTTTTGAAAATAGGCTCATTTTCCAACTCAAATAGAGTTAAACAGTTGAGCTTTACCATTTTTGAATCCGTTCAGCCAATCTCTGAGTCTATCGGTAGCACTTTTAGCTGTAGCTTAGGAGAGATCATTGAATCTAATTAGACCAGTAGCATCTCGCTCAAAAAAATTACCATACAGTTTCAATATTTTCCCAATTTAAACTCTTCTGTAGTTCCATTGTGTACTAAGTTGTGATTTTCTAGGCCAATATGGCTAGGAACTATACTCTCATTCCGTAATAGATCATATTAATGGTCTAATAAGATTCAATGGTCCATGCTAAGATGCAGCTCAAAGTGCTCTGCCAGACCCTGAGATCAGCTGGATGGATTCAAAAACTGTTAGAAACTCTAGGGGAGTTGAAAAAAGTTTGTATCACCGAATTCTGAGAATTCTTGCAATTGCAAGAAAAAAAGTAATTGTGAGATTAAAATTCGCAATTACCGTTTTTTTTTCTTTCTTTTTTTATTACTCTGTGGTAAAAACAAGCTTCCATAGAAATCAATCAAATCTACTTAGGACAAAAATCATAATGGATGAGTAGTTTGTTCTATTATCTTGTATTGCTCGAAAAAGAATAAAACTGTACTGTATTTAAAAGTATTTTTCTCATCCTACTGATGTATTTGCTCTAGTTTTGCAGTTGAAACACTGTGAAGTTTTCACAAATGCACTATGAAACTATCAAGTTGGCTTTAAACTTTTCTCAGTTTTGGTGTCACAGACACAAATACAGCACTTGACTCACCTTTTCCTCCACTATGTCATACATTGGAAGCTCATTCTCACTGTGAAGGACAAATCACATCAGATTATAACAGGGATACAATTACAGCAGTCTTGTATACATCTTGTATACATCCGTATACAATTGGACTAAACTGTATTTTCTTCTGTTAAAACAGAAGTGTTTAGTCAGACTACTGGACTCAAAAAGATTTATGGTCTCAAATAGCCAGTTCAGTTCACATAACATGATGGCCGTAAAGGGAGAGAAATCGCATCAGTAAATCATACACTGGTTTATATTGCTGACGTCAAATCTTGGTTTCTCGCATGTATTACTGAAAAAGGAATTACTTTGTTCCACAGGAAGTCCACTCGCTGGATAAATAAACATCACTATTGGTAATGATGGCCCCGTGACCCCCACCCCTGAATCCGTTCAAAGTGTGAGATCTTAGTCGGCTACACAAACAGGAAATAACTGTTTCCATGGCAGTCATTTTGGATCTGATCTGGGATATCCATGAGGTAACCCAGGGAAGTTGTGATGCGTCTGTTCCAAACCCTAGTGAGCTTAATTTTTGTCTATATAGGCAGCTATACGTTAGTTAAAACTCAAGATTACTGAAGATTTAATCAGAGTAATTACTGATTTGTTCATATGGTATTTATATAGCAAAAACATTAAATCAAAGCAAAAAAGCAACAAAACTAAACAAAACAAACAAATTAAGATAAAGAACAAATGAAAATAATAATAAAAAACAAAAACAAAAAAGCAAAGTAAAACAGAGCACAAATATGTGCATAAAAAAACTAAATAAAATTTGCAAACAAACATAAGAATTAAACAAACAAAAACCCTAAAAACATAAGGCAACTTATTAAAACTTACGCTACACATAAAAAATAAATAAATAAAACACAGGAGAAAAAAAAGTAGGTCAAAGCAAAAAACATAAACAAAAATCTAAATAAAAAAGCAACACTAAAAATTTTAACAACAACAAAACTAAAAACAAAAGTTCATAATAAAATAGGAAGAAAAAACAAACAAACAAAACAAGCAAAATAAATCAAATACAGACCAAAAAACAAGTACAAAAAAAAAAATAGATCTGTTTGAAACACTGGCATGTGTTGCCAATCTCACATCTGCATATACTTCCTTGCAACTTATCTTTCAATCTTTTTCAGTCTCTTTCTCTTTCTCTCATTTTTTTGCAGATGTTTTTCTTTCCTCCTGTCTCTCTGCCCCTACAATTATAGAGTCATGATCTCCCAGACACATGTGGCACCCTATAAATATCGCATAGTGCACTGCTGTTTAAGGGGCCTGGGTAAGCCACAAATCTCCCTGCCAGGAGTAGAGAGTAGAACTGAGAAGACAGGAGAGGCCAAAGGAGCAGACAGACACCAAGATAAGGGTGTACAGTGAACGCTCAGACTCTTTTAGCTCTCTGCTGGGTTTCTTCAGTACCTGCATCTCCTCACTCATGTAAGATCTCACAGAACAGAATAATGCATTCTTCTTACTGCAGGAATCCGAAGCGGTCCACTGCTTTGTACAGATCAAAATTGGCCTCCTCCCACGGCTCCACCTCCGCACTTTCTTTACCCTGAAAGCACAAATAACACAAAGCTGTGAGTACAAATCAGCTGAGACACAGTTTTAGTGTGTGTGTGTGTGTGTGTGAAGTTGCTGTAGGCTTGAGTTCTCAAAGCGTATTGCTCTACTGATCTGTGAATTTGTTGTTCATACATATTTAAGGCAGGTAATGAGGGGTGGACAGGTCCAGTATAACACAAATAAACTATTCAAACAGCAGAAATAAAGAGAAAGAGATGCCTAGGGCAGAAACAGATCATCCTTGAGTAAGAACAATGTGTTTACGAAAGTAGAAAGACACACAAGTCGTGTTCTGACCACACATACACACAACTTTATTTCATTTATCCTAAACAAACTTTTTCTAAGGTTAAACTTGAGCAGTTAATTCCGAGCCGCTTGACATAGAGACTTCATTTAAAACTATTAAAAGGATTCTGTAGAGGAGCTTGTGTGACTTGATTACTTTACTTTAAGTGAGGACTGAAATCTGACACGCCACTTCACTCTCAGTTCCATTCTGTAGCTGCTTTAAGAACTATTTTCGTTTGCAAAAAAAGACTGACCTGCAGTACCATGCCTTTCAATGAAAACAAGCTAGTGAGATAAAATATGTACAGTTGACATCAACCATGCACCAATGATAAAATTCATGATCGTAATAAGCAGACGATGATTTTGATAGATAAATAATAAATAGACAATATTAAAATCGTATACTACACCGTGGCATACATTTATGAAAATAAAATAATTCTAAATAAACAAATAAAATTATTATAAAATATAGTAATAAATGAATAGTAGTAGTGGCAATAGGAGTAGTAGTAGTAATAATACTAATAATAAATACATAAAAACTGTGCTGTCAAACAATTAACTGATTAAAACTTTTTGTTTACATAATATATGTGTGTGCTGTGTATACACACACACACATACACAGCATATATTTTGAAAATAAATACATGCATGTGTGTATTTATATAAACAAAATAAATATAAACAGTACACACACATATATTATGTATATATTTTTTTTTTGGATGTGATTAATCACGATTAATCGTTTGACAGTACTAAGAAAAATACATAATATAGATATAATTTTCAATACTTTACATACACTATGCGCATCTAGTTTGACTAATGACAATTTTTGTGTCCCATTTTTTAGATGTGTCACATAAGCACGTGAAAAAGTGAAGCACTTTCCCCACTGACAAAATCATTCACCCCAAAAGCCATTAACCTGTCAGGTCAATAACTAATGGTCTATATATGCCATATGCAATATGTGCACTTTATTATGTTGACAAGAAACTCTATAATTTAAATGTAAGGCAAATGTGAAGGTCTTAATAGATCTGTGGAAGCCTGGAGAATGAGAAAAAGAACAGGAGGAATCAATCAGCAGAAGCGAGAACAAGAGTGGGAGCCATAAAAAAGAACGAGTAAGAAAGAAGTCGAGAATCAGAGATAAAATATGAACCGGCACAGAGAGAAGCCATATCAAGGGCACACACACACACACTCATTTATCTCTGTCTCACCCTGTGTGTGTGTCACTGGCATAAATCTACAGTGGGATATGATAATCTGATAGCATGTCACAGTGACATGGCTGTGGGAAATATTTCGGCCGGCGACACGCACCAAGGACGTACCCCTCCTCCACTGTTTCTTCTAAATTTAATTATCCCTTTGGAGAAAATGACCTCACAATAACGATATTACATGCAATAACAAGTTTACATTTGATATTTGTCTAACATTTGACATTTAAACAATGATTTAATGACATCACTACCTGGCTCAGAGGCATTCACACTTCCCTTTGGTTACTTCCTTCTGAAAATGTTCCACGAAAATGTGACAACACCCAGAACTAGAGTCTAAACAACATGAACATCGATGCATAATAAAGTTTGTTGCAGATGCACAGCTTCGATGGCTGTAAATGCGATGCTTTTAGGACACATCTTCTCAGAGAGGGTTTTATTGTGCTGACAGCCCAACTGTTACTGTTGGGAAGGAAGTTGGGCTCTAAATCCATCGCTTTTAACACACCCCTCTGGGGAAAAATCAGTTATATTCAGTAAGTCAGTCATTGTTTTTGTTAAATCAGACTGAAGTGAACAAGTTCATGAATCAGACAACTTTTTCTGACCATGTCTATAAAAATTCATATGATTTTTAGTGAATAAATACTTACATTTCAGTCTGCAAAATATATAGTTTGGCTTTTGAAAAGACATATTATGCATTGCTTTTATGCTGTTTTGTTTGATCATTTATGGAGCCTGAAAGCTCCAGTCTTCTTTTTCTTTCAATAATAAGGCACAAAACAAAACCCTAAACCAAACACAAAAAGAAAACCAAACAATACAATACTGAAACATTAACAAACAAACAAAACAAAAAAAGAACCTTAACCAAACCAAACAAAAACAACTTCAATAAAACCCCCAAACAAACAAAACCCAAACAAAACAAAAACAACTTTATTTTATAAAGTCCAATCCCTGCTATTTACAAACCATTAACATTCGGCTCAATGAACTCCTAATTTGCTGCTCATTAATAGTTAATAAGGTAGTTGTTCAGTTTAGGTATTGGGTAGGATTAGGGGTATAGAATATGCTCTTGTAGAATATGTGTTTTAGAAGTACTAATAAACAGCCAATATGTTAATAGAGCATGCTAACAAAGAACAAGTTAATAGTGAAAATTGTTCCCTATATTAAAGTGTTACCAACAACACAACACAAAACAAACGAAATAAACAAAAAGAAAAACAAGTTCTTCCAACATGTTTTGTGTAACATAAAAGGTAAATATACAGCTTCTTTATAAACAGAATTTATTTGGTCGAACTACTAAACGTTTTTACGGCATTAGGAGCTAATTGTGCAAAAATGGGTAAAACTAACATTTTAGAGGGCAAAAAAATAGCAAAAGCAAAAAACAAACCCAACATAAGTGCATATGTGCTTTCTGAGTCATGAGTCGAATCCCAGTGTACGGGAGCTTATCACAATCCAATTAACAGACAGGTTACAGAATTAGAGCCCCCTAATGAGAGCTCAGATTACACTCTGTTTAAACGATCCATTTACAAACTGGACACGCGCGAGAGATTCTATGAGGGCGAAAAAAATTGAAACAATTATGAAACCCTTTAGTGACAACACACATTACTCTTACAACAGTGACATGAAGTCATAACGTTCTGAGCTTCTATTACATAATCATTATTGCGATCATGCAATATAAGGTTTTCATTTCACTTTTTTTTCCGGGAAGCCAACACGCTTGACAAATATGTATTTTAACAAGTGTATCTTTTGGAAAGTCTGTAAAGATACAATGCCAGACGTGACCTGAGGATAAAAGTTGGCATCCCAACATGAGTGATATACACGACAGCTGGTTAACAGGTGTTTCACATGATAGCTGTTATAATAAAACATATTCTAACGCTCTGTTGACGCCCTATTCTCTGTGGCATTCTAATTTAGAAACATAACAAAAATGTTTGCTAAAAATCTGATGTTTTAGCAACAGATGCAGAGAATTCGTTTCTAGCAATGAACACAGAGGAAAAGTGAGGGTTGTGTTTTTCTTGGAAGTGGATTGGAGGGTATTTGGCTGGTGAATGAATGGCAGCTGTTTTCTCTCACCTTGTCATATTTGGCGAGTATCTCAGCTCGCTCCTGTTCCAACTTCACTGCAGCATCCTGCTCTGAATCAGACGCTGGAAAGAGAAACATAGAAAGACCAATTAGCTGCAATTTTCACTGTCCACTATGTGAATCATCTTTAATAAGCCTGGCTTTTAGAGAAAAGACCTTTTTGCACTTTGAAGCGCGCACACACACACACACATACACATTCTCTCTTTTCTATCGGCTACAGCATAGCAACAAGTGGCTGTTCAAATAGGTCTGAGCCAGTATGTGGCTCTCAAGGGCAAACTGCGTCATTCACATCCAAAGCAAACAATTTTGGTCTGCTTTTATAGGAAGGTTCCGGGTTCAGTACAAGCTCTATGGACAGCGTGGCTACATTATGCACAGAAAACATTGTAGACGTGTCCCTTAGTTTGTGAAAAAAAAAAAAAAAAAATGAGGAATCAGATCTCAAGTCTTTTCAGTTTTTAAAGAAGTAAATAATAAAAGACCAAGTTTAAGAATGGTACGTTTAAAAGAGATTTTGCCACAGATTATATAAAAAACTCAGGGATAAATAAATCAAATTTATATATTAATTTATTTTATCATCCTATGGAACTATAAATAAATATATATTTAAAAAATAAAATGTATTTATTTATTTAGCAGCCTATGGAACTAAACAAAAAAACAAATAATAATAATAATAATAATAATAATAATAAATAAATACAAATATTCTGAGAATTTTCATTTATTCACTCATTCATTCATTCAATAACTCCTATTGAATGAATGAATGAGTGAATAAATGAAAATTAATGGCCGCCAAAACTGGTTACCAACATTTTTCAAGATATCTTATGCATGTTCTGCAGAAGGCGGCAAGTCTTACAGGCTTTTACAAAAACTTTCAAAAACACAAGCATTCCATCTCTGTTTTCATAACGCATTGTCCCGTGACATTAAAAGCATTAATGCAAAAGCAACTGGGCTTATTTTTACAAACCGAGGAACGAGTTGAAATGATTTTCTGTGGTACTTCACAGTATTTCAGCGATGCTGTTGACAAAGCTTAGCTTGCATCGAACCTGGCGCATTCCCACTGAAGCAGCACAGAATAAGAACTAGAGTGAGATAAGAGAATACTGTGTGTTTGAGGGCAATAAAGCACCCTACTGGATCCCGGTCTAGACTTTGATGTTGTCTATGAAGTGTGTTGACACAATCAGATGGAAACATTCTCCTGTGAAGAGCTCTACTGTGGGGATGTTGATGTAGGATTGGGCTTTCTGCGTATTCAATGTGTCCTGCTGCTAGTGCACAAACATGTCTATTTTTCTCATGCAGCAAGCCTATGAAATTACAGCCAATCACATGGAGTGGCCAATCATTTCCTCTCCAGAAATTAGGTTAACGCTGCCACTTCCTGTTTGGCTTGGTTCCCTTTCTGAGTGTATTTCGCAGGCAACACTTACTTACAAAGGCTTCCACCAGCTTTCAGCCCTTGGGTCAAAGCCAGCCAGATTCCCTAGCTGGATGAATAGGCTTTTAAAGTCAATGGAATTTTTATGGAAGGATGCTGTTTGCTTGTGTGTGTGTTCTGTGTTTTTAACAGATCCGAATAGAATAAATAAAAGGACATAGAGCCGATGAGATGAGACTAAATGTAATGTGATGAGACAAAACGAAATAGCATGAGGCAATGAATGAGACTAGACAAGAAGAGTGAAGATTAGATAAAAAGAGACTGGGTGTGAAGAAGAGAAAGAGAGTATATAAGACAAGAAACAAGAAGAAATGAGATAAGATCATGTGTGGAAGGAGAACATGTGTTTGAGAAAAAAGTAACAGGAGAATTTGAGATGACGAGAGTAGAAAGACTATGCGAGATGATAAAAGATGTGGGAAAAGAAACCAGATGTGATTTTTCCTTATGTGAGGGAAAAGATGAGAAGTATGTGAGTATGTAAAACACGAGACAAGTAGAAAAGAGATAAGATGAGAAGATACTAGATATGCAAAAAGAGATTATAAGAAAGAAATGAGCATGTATGATAAAGATAAGTAGCATATGAGAGACAAGACTTAATACTGTGAGAAATTAGCTAAGATCAGAAAGGATAAGTATGTGAGATCAAAAGAGACTACAGCTGTTTAATTAATCGAAATACATTCTTCATATCAATTTTGGCTTGCAGCGAATATGAAAATACAATCATCGAGATAAAACCATTATTTTGCCTCCTTCCAGCCCACTTTCTAGCTGTGCACATTTGCTCCTCCAAAAAAACCCAAACTTAACATGCAAATCATTAAAATTATGTAATGTGATTTTCGCAAAATTGAACGTGTTTGGTTTATTAATATTTATTAGATTTGTTTGTGTTTTTAAAAGCGTGAGAGAGAACTTGCATTTTTCTTTGCATTCACTCTGACATGGAACAGAATGCTCACATATAAAGTGAACTTTTAGCTTTTGTAGACAAATAGAGAATCACTCACAAGACAAAAACAGGCCATGATAGATCATGTAAGGGAAAAAGACAAGACGAGATAAGAAGATTCAGAACAGGATAAGGTTATGAGACAAAAAAAAAAAAGACGGTGCAAAGCAACGTGGCAATCAGTCATTTATTTAAATGCTAATGATGGATGCAAATTCGTCAGAGGATGTTAAGGCAATAATTACATTGTTTGCTTCACTTGCTAATATCTTAGTACAAACAAAAAAACTGGGTAAGACTTTAGAATAACGTTCAGTTGCAAGGGATTCATAAGTGATTAGTTAACGATGAACAAAACATTTACAAAACATTCATAAGCAAGTAATAAGTGATTTGCTAAGAATTTATGTATGTTTTGTTAATTCATTTACAAATGATTAGTTAATGATCAACTAATCATTAACAAAACATGATTATTCTTTCAAATGATTAATAAGTGATATGTTAATATTTTTATCTACTGTATGTTTTGTAGATTAAGTTATAAATAAATTACAAGTGATTAGATGATAATTAACTAATCATTTACAAAACATGACTATAAATGATTATTAAGTAATATGCTAATGATTTACAAATCTTTTGTAAGTTATCTTACATAGCATCATGAAATAATACATGACACTATGATTTAAATTGTTTTCAAGGTAAGTGGTTACATTTAAATAAAAAAATACTGAAAGTTAGTCAACTAAATTTCTTGATTTAAATGTAAATTTAATGTATAGTTACTAGTTAGGTTACTAGTTAATATATTATTATTCACTTATAAATCACTGAAATGTCAACATTGTGCTATTATCTACTAACACATTAATAAATCATTTACAACACTTTCTGCATCCCGTATTCTAAAGTGTAAACAACTCATCAGTTGTAAATGTTTTACACGCTGGGGTGAAAGATCTTTACCGATAACGAGTAAAACATTTACAACTGATGAGTAGTTCACACTTTAGATTATGGGATGCAGAAAGTGTTGTAAGTGAATTATTAACATGTTTAAACAATAGGTTTTCAATACTTTGTAGTGTGTACTGTAATGTAAAAGCTGACTGGTGAGGGTTAGACAGATGTATTCTCTGACACAGATGGAGTATTTTTAATGCTATGACATACAATGCTGACATTTCAATGATTTCAATGATATATAAGTGATTATAAGTGATGATTTATAAATATATATTACTATACTATATTAACTTATTAACCATTAACCATGTTCTCCCGTAGTAGACGGTTACAGTAGAACACCACGAAGTAGCAGCTGAAGGAGCGAATGCGCAATATGACATCGTAATGCCATTGCTGTTCCAAAAGTGGAGCCTGCTGAAAGTCCCTATTATTTTTGAAATTGAGATTTATCTGAAATATTATCTGAATAAATAAGATTTCCACTGATTTATGGTTTGTTAGGGTAGGACAATATTTGCCTGAGATACAACTCTGGAATCTGAGGGTGCAAAAAAACTGAAAAAAAAAAAAAATAAAAAAAAAGAATACTGAGAAAATCGCCTTTAAAGTTGTCCAAACTAAGTTATTAGCAATGGATATTTACTAATTAAAAATTAAGTTTTAATATATTTACGGTAGGAAATTTCAATATCTTCATGGAGCATGATCTTACTTGATACCTTAATCATTTTTGTCCCAAACCATTTCACTTCGAAGTCAAAAAGTCCTTTTCGTGTTGGTCTGAATGAAAATGCAAATTCGTTCTTTGCCATTAGGTGCTGCTTTTGTAGCATTAAAGGCTCACAAACACTGCTTTAAATGAAATGGACCATTGGTGAATCAGGTGAATCATTTGGGAGTCATTGAACAAACTTTTTGGGACTCCCAAAACCAAAATATGAACCTTTCATAACCCATAATAGGGGCAATTTACGTTTTGAGGTCCAGGGTCACATATGAGAGAAGAGAGGATATGAAAAGAAGAGAAAAGATAGTATGTAAGAGACAAATCATGAGAAGAGACAAGAAAAGAAGACAGTAGCTTACATGGCTGGTGGTCTTAAAGCTCTGGGGCCTCCACGGCATATTAGCATTCACTCAGCACCATGTTTCAGCTCAACACTCTCTCGTTCATGCTCCATACATCAGTCTGACAGCTCACGCTGAGCGTATGTGAGCACAAGCGTATTTAGAGATGAGCGAATGTTCTCCGAGGCCTCTGCGGCAGACACGCCATACACGAGAATGAGAAGCATTTCAATCCCTCTAAACGGTCATTTGTCAGATTAACAGCGCTCATTCACATGGATAAAAGTGAAGAAATCGCAGCTCATCTTCCCTTACGATTTCCAGAGCTGCACTGTTCGGCACAGATACTGCAGCAAGCTTCCTGGAGATGCAATTAGTGTGAATTATGAAAGAAAGACTGCAGCAATGATGCTCAATTTTCGAAATTGGACACCTCACAGCTAATATTATTAGATGTGCCTAAATATGTGAATGAAAAAAACTCAAATGTTAGCTTAGCACTTTAAAGTTAAGGCAGGCAATTTCAGAGAGGCTAGGAATAGCAAGTTAGCTTTGAAAGCGTAAGATTCCATTATGCCTAAAATCAGCTAACCAGTGATGATGGTCGTGGAGGGTTAAAAGCAATGCTGTCATATTACCTCATGTCTCATTAGAAAACATTACAGTACAAAGCGCATGGTATTCAAAAATAACGTCTTCTATTTTTGCTCGATCTTACAATAGGGTAATGGAATGTGTTGATGATGTATCATGTCTGCATGAACAGGGTGCAAAGAGGTCTGCAAATACATGCGTTGACAGTCAGATAGGATAGCCTATCATAGCCTTCGGACCGAGGGATATGATTGGACAAACGTTTTATGATCCCATGCCTTCCACAGACATTAATATATTACATTACACATAAATGCATATGAATATATTTCGACCACTTAACTTTGTGATTGCTGTCAGGATGTGAAGAGACTTTCAACCAGCATAATAAAACAAACAAACAAACAAATGCACACTCTTCACACTAAGGGAAGCAAGAAAACCTGGATCATGTACTTCTTCCACTGGGATTCTGAAGTCTACATCCTCTACATCTGATCATTTTGCAATCCCATGAGGGCATGGGACCTACAATTCTGGGAATTTTCAAGACTGGAAACTTTCCTTGGGAATTAACAGGAATTAATGGGAATTAATGGAAATAAACTGGAAATTAGCAAAACTGCAGGAACTAGGAATGTAGTTGACAAATGTAGCTGACAAAAAAAACTCTTGCAGCATAATCTTGGTTAAAACAACTAGATTTAATGCAATTTCAGTTTAATTTCTAGACTAAAAATCCCCCTACATGCACTCCATTTCATGCACAGACCATTTCTTAAATCATGCACAAAAAATATTAAAATTAAATTACATAAAAAAATTAAAATAAAACATTATTGTGCTTTGTGTAACATGCTGGGCAACTAAATTAGACTAAACCATTGTAAAACTGTATAAATACACTGAACATTTAGGTGAGCTAATAATAAAATAAGTCTAAAAATGACCTTCCCCCACACACAATCCTCTCTGATCATCTAAAAGAGGGATTCCTCTCCATTTTCTCAGAGCCACACTTGTATTCTATTCAAGTAAATATATATATATATATATATATAAAATAAATATAATACAACATAAAAGTGTTTATGCAGTAGCTAGCTAGCCAGCAAATCTATATGTTTAGTTAGCACTATTTTATTGATAATTTATGAGGTATGTGCTTGTGCTAGCCACTGTACTGATCAAAAGTTTGGACACATTACTAATTTTAATGTTTTAAAACTTTGCAAATTTTTTGCTCATCAAACCTTCATTTACTTGATCAAAAATACAGAACAAAACAGTTACATTACGCTGTATTACAATTTAAAATAATGGTTTCATGTTGTAATATCCAATTATGTTGTAATTTTTTCCTGATGTAAAAAGGGGTGTGGCCATTTGTAAATTCTATGGGTATAGCTTCCGGTCTCATCCGTGTCCAGCTATTGTTAGCTGTACAAAACAGTTTGTTTTGCTGCTTCATATTGAAAATTAGTCTTATCATATTTTACTGTTGTCTTAATTATGAACACACTGGTTTGTAGTGCAAACAATTTTACCATTGTTGTTCCCTTTACCTTATTATTTACCTATAGCGTATAATGAAACGGAAGCCTCACCCATAGACTTACTTCCACATGTGCATACTTTAAAATACGTATTTCTGCTGAAGTTTGAACATCATTACACCAATCTCCAGCGTCACATGATTCTATTTATTAACAATGATGAAACTAAATGTTTATTTTTATGTTTGTGTATGATACACTTTTATAAATCTTCTCCAAATTTCAAATTACATTCCCATAAATTCCTGGTAAGTTTCAAATTTTGAATATTTCCAAAATTTCCCAGACGAAGTTTCCATGGAAGGTTTCCGTAAAAATTCCGCCTCTTTGCAACCCTAATGGGAGCAGAAGAGTTCTCAGTTACGAAAGGTTGACTAACTAAATAAATATTAATAGTTAACTAAATAAGTAATGGCAAAAGACTGTGAGCTGAGAAACCTACTTCTTTAGCAGAACTGGAAGTTCTACAGGCACCAAGAAAGTTGTCCCCTATGCTTAATTGTTAATGCTTAACATTACTAGTGAATTATTTTTAAGACTGCTGCTAGTGGGTCAACTAACATCCGGTGCCAACAGTGGACGATTTAGTGTATCTGGAAATATATATATTATCATTATTATTATTATTATCATTATTATTATTATTATTATTATATATATATCAAGCTGGCGGTTATTAAGCCTCTTATTAAGAAACCACAACTAGACCCTAGTGAACTGGCAAATTACAGACCCATTTCTAATCTTC
>JAUMHE010000046.1:12256903-12270059 GCA_032359235.1 Enteromius mattozi
CAGCACTACCGAATTCTGCTACTAATTTATAATGTTCCTTGTCTGTTCGATTACGTCATTAATTGATCTTTACCTCAAATCTATGCCATATGTACATGTACAAGCTACTACTACATATACTGTAAAACATTAATTTGGTGTAAAGCTGCTTTGCAATGATATGTATCGTGAAAAGCGCTATACAAATAAATTTGAATTGAATTGAATATATATATATATATATTTATTTATTTTCAAAATTTACAATTTAATATGTATTTTATTGAAATCAAAGTAGATTTTTTTTCCCTCTGTGTACAGATGTGTCCATTAAGAATGCACTAAATTTGAGTTAAACGTGTTTATCAAAGTGTACTCTTGAAGATGACAAGAAAGATGACGATAAATAATGTTGTGTAATGTGAGCAGTACAGCAGTTCCAGTAATCTGACAGTAGTGTGGTGAGGACACAGCCTAAATAAACTGCACAGACACACACACACACGCACACACTCTCTAGTGTGCAGTAACACATGCTCTTCTGTTCATTCTTTCACTCCGGCATCTTTGCCCTCACAGATGATTCCACTCAGATTCAAGAGCTGTCCAGCTTTGTCTCTCTCTCTCACACACACACACACACACGACACTGTCTGACACCATTCAACAAAGAATCATACAGCTTTAAAAGGAAGTCAGTCAGACAGACATTCCCTGGCTATTTTTATCAACACTTTAGGAACTTATTTCTAATTTTTCCCTCTAATAAAACTCCCCCCGCCCTCACTTCCTGCTGAATGTTCTTCTGTCTCTCTCAATCTCTCCACCTCTTTTTTAGTGTGAAAATACACAGAACTTCCTCAGAGTAGTATTTTCAGTGGTGTGATGTCAATGAATGGTCTGAATCTTTATGGCTCTACACACAGGCGCACACACACTCAGCCCTGTTAAGCGTCTGTCATTACAGCTCTCTCACACACTCGTACATGGGCGGCTTCAAGCCGCAAACAGCAAGCCATCATTCAAATCATAGCTTCTGGACATCAAGTTCAGCCCACGATGGAAAAGATGCACTGTACAAATCAGAGCTCTAAAAGCAATGTTCTTTAATATAATTTCAGCTTGTCCCTTAGTTTGTAAAAAACATGAAAATAATGTTTAAATGGGCCATATGATGCTGCTTGTATATTTGGTATAATACAATGTGTTTATGCAGTTTAAACGTTCAAAAACACATTATTTTCCACATACTGTACATTACGGTTTCTGAAGATATTAGCATTCAGAGACTCATTACGCTATCTTTCTCCATCTTTTTCTTAGTCTTTCTTTCTTTCTTTTCTTTTCTTTCTCTAATCTGAGTGCAAGTGAGTAACTGTAATGTCAGGTCTGATTGGTGACATGCTCATTTCCCGCCTGTTGTTCTCTCCTCTTGAGTCATGCATCATTTCATCCTTATTTTATCCTTAATGAAAGACAATATAGAGCAGAGACCAAAGGCGCACACGGTCGAAAAACAAATCGAATGTTTGACAGATCAATCTCATGCGGTTATTGCTGCTATGCTTCTACCATGACACGTTGCTTTCAAATGTAGATGTTGAGAAATAAAGATGATTTGAAAGCAAACAAGAACCCACCACAGTCTGCATCTTTTACGACATACATTTGCACAGACCCAGTCTCGTTTTTTTTGCTTTTATATCAATAAACAGATAAAAGAACAGCTATATAGAGCAAACTACAGATCAAGATTCAGATTTTTTTTTATAGTGTGTCCAATCACAAATTTGTAGGACCTATTTCTGATTTGACACATATGACACATTAAGCTATAGCAGCATATTGAAAAGTGATATTTTATTAAAGGGTTTTATTAAAGACCTTAGTTTATCTTCAGAACACAAACTGAGATATTTTTGATGGAATCAGAGAGCTTTCTGATTCTCCATAGACAGTAGCACAACTGTAATGTTCTCGGGTCCAAAAACGTAATAAGGACATCATTAAAACAGCCCATATTACAATAGTGGTTCAACTTTAATTTAGCAAAGCTACAAGAATACTTTTTGTATGCAAAGAAAATAAAAATAACTATATTCATAAATTCTTCTATCCTGAGTTACCACCTTCTGCCATTTTGGAGAATATCACACAATGCATAAGAATGCTTTCCCCTAAGTGTAAAAAAACGTTGATTACGTTTTTGCGCACACTTTCCCCCTCGAATGTAAAGAATGCCCATTAAACCTTTTTTCTTGGGTACACTCCAAAATGGAGTGAGAATAACTCGGGGGAGAATATTATGTTATTTTTGTTTTCTTAACGCACAAAAAGTATTCTCGTAGCTTCGCAAAACTGAAGTTGAGCCACTGATGTTATAAAGGACTGTTTTACAGATGTCCTTACTACGACCTGAAAACATTACAGTTGCGTTGCTGTCTATGTAGGGTCAGAGAGCTCACTTTCATCCAAAATATCTTAATTTGTGTTCAGAAGAGTAATTAATCACAGAATTTTATTTGAGGTGAACTATCCCCTTAAAGGTTGTTCTTTAATGCGGCATTCATCAGTTAATCCATCATTGATAGACCAATAACCTATATAAGTGGAAAAGTGCAAAATTCTGTAACAAATCAGTAAAAACAACATTAGGTAAACCTAAGAACACCGTAATGATGTCATAGAGATACTGTTTAAAGAGAGAAATGAATGATGTAATCTGATCTTACCTTGCTCAATTTCTTCATGATCTGTTTCACAATTCAGATTTATGGTATGCATGAGTGTGACGAAAACTCACACCAACACTAACACAGTATCAGTTTTCTTTACTAGCCATGATAAAAGTCAACTTTCAACATGAAACTAAAGAAATCCAGTTTCTTATCGCTCTAAGTCAAATAAGACACGACAGAGAGGCAGAGAAAGAGGAGAAAAGAGAAAGTAATGGAAAAAAGAAAGAGGAATGGAGGGCTGAGATGACAACAAGGAGGAAAGGAGGCAACGAGACGCGTTCTGACAATACGTCTGTTTGTTTACTTCAGAGACACGTCACGCTTCAGACCCACACACTACATACCAGACTGACTAATAAACAAGAGCTTCTATTCACACACACACACACACACACACACACACACAACAGATCGCTCATAGAACACACACACACACGCACAGATCTATTACATATCTTAGTTGTTGAAAGGTAAATCTTAACATGTGTCTGATAGTTTCCTAAAATTAAAAGATGGCAAAAGATTGGCAAAAGATTTCAATTTGAGCTCAAACAGTTCTTATTTAGGCTATATATAAAAAAATGAGACACTATCTACATTCTTCTATGCTGTCAGTGACTGTCTCATTTGTCTATTTTTAGGTCTCCTAAAAATTGTAGGAAAAACATCATACTTTTTATATTTGAATGAACTATATCTTAAGACCTAATTAACATTTCCTTTGAACAATTTTCCTTTGAGATGACAGCATGTTTTAGCTTTTGGCTCTGTTACCATATTTAAATAACTGATTGAGTTTTCCTTGTAATAATAACGCAGTGTGGGAGGGAAAAAAGAAGGCAGATTATTACAGAATTGAACAGAAAAAGAAAGAGAGAAAAAGAAAGGACTGAACCAGAAATAGAAAAGGATGAGAAGAGAAGTGGATAAATTATTTAAACTCTTACATTTTCTCATGTTACACCACTGACCTGACTAAACACTTGACTCTATCAACCAATCAGATGACAGAACCAGCCCCTTCCACTTACAAACAGTCATGGCATTATTTTTTTTTATGTAAGCATAAATATAAATCTAATCATATTATCCTAAAATTCAAGTCAAAAGAGAACAATTACCAACTTATCTTCTTCTGCAAGGAAATTTACTAAAAAAATGTCCTTAAAACTATTATAATATTCTTTACAGAAAATAAGTTTGCAAATGCAACAACATAAATAAGCTGACATTATCAACCAGGAACTGTCACTTTCAATCCAATGATCTACAAAATGTGCCCATTTTAAAAACTCACACACACACACACACACACACACAAACAAACAAACGCAAAGAAAGACTAATAAACGGAGAACTCGGTAGAGGAAGTGAACAACAATATAAAGATGACAAATAGCATTTAAATAAGACATAAATACACACACCCACACAAAAAACACAGTGAAATTAGCTCATTTCACACTAATCTGGAGATATCACATCATACTTTCTTAATAAACCCGCCCCTGAGGCAAACATATGTGAGTATGTATCCATGAGCTATATAAGTGCTGCTTGCAGGGGACTTGCGTGGATTGCTAAATCCAGGGTGTAAAGTGACCAATAAAGTTTCACATTATTTTGAAACTGAAGACAGAACAATGCAAAGCAGACATCTGTTTGGCTGATACAAGGTCGCTGCGTTTCACAAGAGTAGATGCTCCATTGTGAAGCAACTGCACACACATAAATAAACGTGCACAGATTGGTAGGTGCAGTTTATGTCTTAAATTAATATGTTCACTTGAAAATCTGCCATCAGTTACATTATCATGTTGTTCCAAACTCATCTGACCTTTTGTCTTTCACAGAACACAATAGTAGAAATTTTGAATAATGTTCATGCTGCTCTTCTGAAAATATATTTTCAACAAATAATGACATGAATTTTTGATCTGTTCCTGTTGGCCAATATCTGGCTGATATCCAACATATGCAATTTTCCATACAGAATGCGCTTAATATGCCATCAGGTAACTTGATATAGCATATACATAACATTAGTTTGAAATCAAGGATTTCAATTTAAGTATTATTCATAAATATCAAGTGATAGCCAAACTTTCTAAAGGAAGATTACCTGAAGGTTTGTGTAATTAGAAAGTATTATATAATTTGCCTTTATATAACTAATAATAGAAAGGTAAATACGAAGACACTTCTCTTTTTATTTATTGCTTACTTTCATTTTTTAATTTGGAGAAACACATATAACATGCAGGGGAAAAAAAGTAAATCGTGCACACTATTTCCCAATTCGTTTTCTCAGTTTAATTAAATCTTTCACTCATTACAATAATGTGTTCTACTTCCTGACCACATTTTCATTAACTTGTTGCTGCTATGTTATAGACAGAGACACTTTAATTGGGTTTTATTTTGAGTTGGCAATAAGTTACTGAGACATTCTCAGAAGCCTTGCAGCGTAGCATGAAACCATTTTAAGCTGTATTGAGAAAGCGGACAGGAAGTAGAACACATTATTTCATACAGACAATTTAAAACGAGCACAAATTATTCCTTTGTGTGCACAATGTTCTAAAAAAACAAGGGAACAAATTAGCATATGGAGTGTGCAAATTACGAAATTGTAAATTGTGCGCACAATTTAGTAAACCGTCTGAAAGCTTCTCAAAATCTTGTCAGACTCAGTTATTCCAAACAAACAAACATACACACCTGCAAATCGGCTACTGGCGCGGCGGCGAGAGGGTGAGACCAGCTCCTTAACAATCTGCAGCACTTGCATGATCGGAAGGGGGCGGGGCCAAGGCGTGAATAAAAGGTGTGGTGGGGGGCGGAGCCAAGGCAGAACAAAGTGTGAAGAGCTTCATTCTCGCCACCCACACACAAAAACCACTGAAAATAGCATTACTAGACTGAATCTAGTTACAAAATATTATTAAGCGTGACTGTCGCTCTGGTTTAATTGGTGGCCATCTTGGTAAATCCTTTGAATATTAAAGCATCATATCAATTTTTTTTTTGTTTAAATTACAAAATATAATAAAAATCAAATAAATCTTTAGCTCAAAATAGGACTAAAAACTGTATTTTTCAGGCTGGTCAAGAGTCAATAAGCAGCCAAGGCCTCTATAAAAAAAGCAGACTGGTTCTTGCAATAGAAAAGTGGGATTTCTATTTCTACAGCCACCATACTGTAAGTAGAAAAATCTTCCATTCATTTTGTCACAAGCCGTCTCCTCCCCTTACACCATCTCTGATGTCATTCTCTTGTCTTTTACATTAGTTTCCAATTTCTTCCTTTCATTTTGTGCACAAAACAAATCCAAAGGCAGCTTCGGTCAGCAAGACCAATTAAAAAACACCACTAATTCATAGCACATAAATAAATCATGCGATATATTATTCAGCATCCAAAACACAGTTTCTGTCTACTTCAGTACTTCATAAACCGCATCAAATCCATTGAGAAGCAGTGTCGCGGGTTAAAATCAGCAATGAATCCTGCAGAATTTGCTTTCTGCAATCCAGGTCCCACCGGTCCAAACACGAGGGTCCGCGTCAGTCTTTTTTATCCCTCACATCATTTCTCGCTGCTTGCCTCTGCCTCTCACACACAGTCTTCTTTCCAAGCAGAGTTGGGCATCTGCAGTTCTTCTCTTGTTTATTTCACTCTTTCGCAGATAGACACTGTCCAGTTCTCTTTCCTGTAACCGCAGTATGTTTGTGTGTCAGGTAGGAGAGACCATCTGAAAAAGTGGCTACACTTCTCTCTCTTTTTCTCTCTCTCTCTCTCTATCGCAGTCTCTGGCATCTAAATCAATACAGCTAGGGCAAGCTGTATAACACAGCTCTACTCTATTCTTCTCTCTCTCTCTCTCGTTTATTCTTCACAGCCCCGCTCGCCACTGACACACACGTTCCAGCTTTAAATTAGAGAGCATCTGTTACAACAGCCCCTCCCCTCAACTCTCTCTCTTTTTCTTTCGTTCTCTCTCATCATTTCTCTCTTCTGTTCCTCCTATTTTAGGTTTTAAAGTGAATATACAAAGTCTGGTTTTTATTCAGAATATCACACAGATGAGACTGTAAACATGGAATCCTTCAATCTAGGATAAATTATGGATTGGAAACTAAATGACTTAGATAATCCTGTTACAAATTATTTTTGCAATTTTAAAGAAACAGTGAGAAGCCAGTTGTGTGTATTGGTACAGGAATTAAGACATTTTATTAGAAAAAAAAAAAACTGAAAGTCATGAAAATCTGGCAGACAGACAGAGTAACATAATATGCAGAGATACACGATAGACAGCCAGACACATAGACAGACAGACAGACAGACAGACACACAGACAGAGAGACAGAGAGACAGACAGAGAGACAGACAGATTGATGTACATACATAGAGACAGACAGACAGACAGACAGACAGATAGATAGATCGATGTACATACAAAGAGACAGACATACAGACAGACAGATAGACAGACAGACAGCATATAAGCAGATAAGCATACAAACAGATGTAGTATGTTGCATTAATAATGCACAAATATAAATCATCTGAGAAAAGGCCCAAGAGAGAGTAATAAAAAAAGAAATTATATAACACAAACGAATAACCAAAAAAATATCATTATTTGATTGCCATCACATAATTGCAACAGGCCTAACTGGGTTCATAAATGTGACAATTCATCATTCTTTCTAATAGTTCCCACAAGAGTAATTTCTGTACAGCATGCCAACAACCAACAATACAGAAATCAAACAGATATTTGAGAGAGAACTGAAGTCAGGTAAACACTGTCGATGTCATTTTTAGTCATTTCGTCTTAACACACAACAAACCTGCAAAGCGCTGGTATAATCATATGCCAAACCCCAGAGTTAAATCCCAAATACTCATGCATGTCTAACTGATTACACACACACACACCTCCAAGCATGCTATTCATCTACCTTTACATTTCACAGTGCCTGATCTTGCTCAAGGACAGTGTGTTATCATGGTTCACTGCAGCAGTGTGTATGTGTCTAGTGCAGACATCCAGCAGCACATGTAACCTCCGTTGTAATCAATCTCTACATAATGGCCTCATTTGGATCTAATTACCCTCTACCTCCCTGAAATGTGCTGAAAGCATCAAAAACACAAAACAGCCTGACAACGTTACATCAGCATTACATCACCACTGCTCACCACAAAATAACACTAGTAAACCATGTTTAAACCATGAGATCCTTGTGACTGGATTTAACCTCAGCTATCATGGGACTGTAGATAAAGTACTGCACAAGCCTGAGCTAACCAATCTGCAGTGCAACGTTACTGCAACCAGTAAATAATACTTTTACAATGTTCCTGGAATGTCCCTTAGAGGTACTAACCTGTGCAGCAACAGAACTCTGAAATCTTGTTCAGAACTGCTCAGGGATGAAGACAGACAGATACTTTGGTACTCTGGTAATTTTGTGGTGTTGAAAAAAAGATTTTGTTCCCCTACACAGAGCTTCAATTACAATAATGTTACACAGTTAGACTGCTGAGTAGACAACAAACACAGAGACAAATAAATTTGTGGGTCTCTGTCATTGTGGCCTTGTGTGAAATTAATGGGTTCGGCTTCCAGACTTTCTAACCTAAGAATACTCTAACTTTTAGTAAAACAGATCCAAAGAGGAGATAACAAAAAGAAAGTTACTGTTACCACGTTTTGGTATGGATCATGGTCTTTGCTTTTGGTCTCATGCAAGGTAGGTCACAGTTTATTGCTAGCATTTAATGGTGGGAATTTTGTCTGACAGGTGTTAGGTTGGGTTGTAGACAAGGTCGGGGTTATGTTACTGTTTATGTTTCTAGGCCTTAAGAGTTTAAAATGTGATCCATATCAGGGTCTTGAGAGATTTTAAATTGATTTCGGTCTTAAGGAGTCTAATTGGTCTGGGATTGGTCTATATTTGGGCCTTGAGGGGTCTAGTGTTGGTTTGAGTCTTGGTATTGGTTTAGATATGGGTCTTAGGGGTCTGGATCTAAGGAGATCTGTATTTTCTGGGAGCTCTGATATTGGTTTGGCTATGGGTCTTAGAGGGTCAGGAATTGGTATAGATTTTAAAGGAACTGTGCTGTATGGGTGTAAATGGTCTGGAATCTGTCCAAAGGCTCTGGTATTAGTATGGGTCTCAGTAGGGACTGGGATTGGGCTCGATCTCATGGGATCTGTTATGTACCAAAAGGATCATTAACTGGTCTATAATGCTTTAGAGGGATCTAATATTGGTCTGAGTCTTAATGAATATGTTATAGGTTTGGCTCTATAAGAGGGTCTGGTATTGGTCTACATCTGATCCTTGAGGAGTCTGATTCTTGTACCTCTCTTAACTGGGGCTGGTGCTGGAACTGGAGCCAGTGCTTGGCCGGGGCAGAACTTATTCACCGACTTAAGAGCTGTGGAAGTTCTGCCCACTGAAATCAAAGGTCTTGCAAGGCTTTGGGGGCAGTTGGAACCAGGGTTTAGCCACAGGTCCAAGGTTTTTTTAAATAGAAAAGGACATCTTGGATACAGATTGGGCACTGGCTTATGAGGGGTTGTGTCTGAGTCTTCGGGTGAGTCAGTCTTATGGGGTCCAGTACTGGTTTGGTTTTTAGGGGATCTGGTATTGGTCTGTATTTGGGTCTTGAGTTCTCTGCTTGGGTCTGAAAAACTGATTTGTGTGGACAGAGCAGAACTGATCTGAAATCAACAAGTATGGCTTGCGGTCCAGACTCTAAGCATGTCAGAAGTAACAAGCATGATGGAGTGTTATGTTGATGTGATAACAGTACTGGATTTGAAGAAGCTGAATGAAGTAAAAGCTCATGGCTCAGCTAAGCTTTAATAATGCATGCAGAGGCGTGGATTCATTTGATTCAGATATGCAGAGGCACAGTAACATCCCACAGCACCGCACTGCGATCAGAGTGTATGTGATAAAGACGGATCATAATGCAACTTTCAAAATGCCCAGCATGAATTTCCCCTCTTTTATTCACTCTACTGCTGGACAAATGCCATTGAGAGAGAGAGGGGGTATAGTGGATTCAGAAAACAGTCTGTCATATCCTGTTTGCCTCTTTCTCATCCTCAGTTCTCATCCTATGTCTCACATGCAATGAAATGGTTGTTTAATTCTGATTGTTCCACTGAAATGACAGATTTATTTATTATTTGATGACAGGTTTGCGCTGATTATAGAGTGACTGCCTTTGACTGTCAGTATTAAAGGAACAATTCAACAAAAAATGAAAATTTTGTAATAATTTACTCTCCCTGATGTTGTTTCAAACCTGTATATGTTTCTTGCTTATGTTGAACACAAAAGAAGATATTTTGAAGAATTGAAGGTCAATTGAGACAATCGACAATATGATTACCAACATTAAGTTTGGTACTCATTGCAACTTATTCTGGTCAAATACTGCCCATGTAGAAAAGAATAGGCCTAGACCATGTGAACAACCACACTCCGTTACCTTGCAAACACAATGTTGTTTCCTGCAGATTGGACAAAAAAAAATAAAAAAAATTGCAATGAATCAGCCCAAAGGCAATCTGCTTTGTAATTTCTATCTGTATATCTATAGGGAAAAGGTTTTATGGGCCTTTTAGTGGCTTCCTATAATAAAGTACATAATGAACTATAAACTATGTCCACCTAGGTATCTGGGGAAGTGATTATGCACCTAAAGCGGAATTTACAAGTGTGTGAGCAACTGTCATTTCACTATCATGCACCTATGTGTATGAACTGAGTCACACATGCACACCCTTAAACCAGACATGTGGACATTGCCTTAAGAAGACATCACAATTAAGCTGCCTACCTTGCACATCAAGAGTGCTAGGTTTTATATTAGAGCATATGTGACTGTCTCATCCCACATGTAAAAACAAAAACAAAAAAAACCCTACTTCCCTTGTCAAGGTTAGAGCTGTGTGTGTGTACACAGCAAAAGGGCACAGGATCCATTTCCTCATGTTCCACAGTTTACCATGAAATGTAATCACATTCCTGAGTTACTTCCTTCCTATGATCATCCATCTAGTTAGCTGTGCAAACACACCCACATGCTCAACAGGGGCATCTGGGTATGCATGTATGCATGTATTTATTCATTCATTCATTTTTACTTTGACATTGAATAACACCTTAAAATCACGCAAGGTGTGCTTTTACTTTAAGAAATCTGAATTAATTTCCACTTGGCATGGAATGAAACTGGCAAAGATCCCATTGACTTACAATGAAGCAGGAATCCGAGTCATATCTAGAGATTTGGAACTCTTTCAATTTGGACCAGTAAGCAACTACTTAGCCCTAGCTTTTCTATGAATGTCAACAAGTAGGAAAACAGCATTACGCTATTGTCAGTGATTCATAATTAAATGTTAATCTGATGCTGAACGCAGACTAATTAGTATGATGTTTAAAACACACAACATAATTATCATACTATTCTGAATTTATAATAAATGCTCCAATTTCTCTTAGCATTCTACATGCATTTGTTGCCGTATGATCCATAAAACCAATCTTCTGTCGGCAGCTGGTAAAGCCGCTCTGCGTCACAGTACATTATCATTCACATCAATCATAAATTGTGACCAAATCTTTTATAGATTAAGAAACACGTCATGCTGAGGGGGGAAAATGCAACAGCATCTTTCTCCCTTTTTATCCCCCTTCACCTCGTTTCAGGTTCTTGTTTCAGTCCATCCTGGATGAGTCATTTCTCTCATTAGTGCTGCCACTCACAGGGGTACGAGCAGGGGGTAATGAGGGTAATTAAGTCAACAGACACACACAAACACACTCACACACACACACTCCCTCAATATCAAAACAACTCACAAGCAAGGTCAAAAAAAATAGTCTGTACTGCCAATACTCTACACAAAAACAGCTGCTGAAATTAGATCAGAAGAAACAAGGAAGCTAATAAACAGGCTGTAGTTTGCATTCCCGGGGTTATATTGTCTACACCACATCCTCAAGAGTGGCCGAGGACACACACACACGCACGCACATTTCTCCTCTGTGGTTGTCTGGCTATTTCAGGTGCCTTTACCGTCACTGGCCTTTGTGTGATTTCTCTATTTCTGTCCTGATTGATGTTGAAGATGAAAGAATGGAGACCATGAGGTGTAGAGCACTAGACGAGCGAAAAGAAGAAAAATGTGGAGAGGTGTAGGAAGTGGGGCGTTCTCTAGCTTTAAAGAATACACAAAGAAACCTTAAAGGGCTTGATTCCCAGAACTTGTAGAGCTTTTGTCGAAAAAGTATGAGAATCGCTTTTGGTATTGTTTACAGAGCAAATTATCTAGTGTTTTTCATCTGACAGTGGCGCTTATCTAATCGAATCTGGATGAAAATATCTGTATCTCATTTATTTTGACCTTTTCTGTACTGCTCGATTAAGTCTAGGTCTTACTGTGTGACTATCTTGTGCACCTTCATTATTAAATTCTGATTGGTTACCGCTGTAAACTAAGCAGCGCAGCCCTCATTAACACTAACATTACTTCAAACGCATTAGGCAGGATGAAAAGAAAATGCCATGTAAACTTTTCTGAAGAGAAACCTCCAATTCAATATTTAAGATTTTCTTTTGATATTCCGCACATCAGTGAGTTTGCTCTGCATTCTACAGTATTCTCTCCTCTTTGTGTTCTTCTTCAGCATCTCTGGTTTCTGCCACAGGGTCCACTTACACGCTTTGTTATATTTCCACACAAATGACATTTTGAAAAATGATCACAGTGCGTGTGCCCTGAACAGAAATCAGATGAAATAAAATAAAATGTCCAGTCGACCGGTAGATGCATCTGTACACTGTACACACAGAACAGAACGAATATTGTATGTAGTCATTTTTTGCTTGAAGGCTTTAAAATCACTTTAATTTTTTAATTAACAAGGCTTAAAAACACATGCAAATGATAAAGCATGCCCCTTTAACCCTTGTGCGGTCTTCGATTATTTCAAAGCATTCTACAAGCATTTAAAGTGCCCCTATTGTGCCATTTTAAAGGCATAATAGTTTTTAGTTTTCTCCAAAAATACCTTTTATTTTACCCCGTTTCTAAATGATTTGTAAACGACTCGTATGAAGCAGTTCGAAGGATCAGTCTGTCTAAACCCCTCCTTTCCGTGAGCCCTCACTGCTGTGATTGGTCAGATGGCGCAGTATTTTATGATTGGTCTACCGCTACAGAGCTTGTACCAAAACTACACTTTCTGACATCACCGGGGATGCTTTCAGAGAGAATACGTCAACTAGTTAGCACGGACTACCATGGAAAGTGCTCGCAGTTTGCTTTTGTAAGCGAATCGGGCACACCTCTACGTTGTGAACTTCAACACTGTATAATGCATAACACTGCGTTAAG
>JAUMHE010000046.1:12282776-12294760 GCA_032359235.1 Enteromius mattozi
ACGTAGGAAAAAAACGTTATCACAACCTTTTCACAACGTGAAAAAAACGTTTTTACAACGTTGTTATGTTTGCTGGGGCGTTACCGTTTGGTTTAAGCTAAGTTAGTTGCTTGTAATCATACGTGTTTCATTGTTTATTAAGTACATGCTATTTGTAACGTGTCTCATTAAACACTGGGTAGATTTCACCTTTATAATCCCATCTTCTTCCCTTTTGTGTGTGTGTGGCCATGGGTTTATGAAATCATATAGCCTATATTCATGTCAGCATTTTCATATCAGCAAGCGACTCACAACAATCCATAATATGGTGATAAATTCACGAACCGTTTGCAAGTTTTGTAGTACGTAGTGTACTACTGTACACTTACTGTAGTATGTAGTGTACTACTATACTGTAGTACGTACTGCACGCTGAAAAGCCCGTCTTCAAACATCTTCTCTTTGGTCGTGTGTTGCATTGTTTGCCTTTTGTATTGAAAGTATTTACTTTAAGCTTAAAGTTAAGAAGGTTTAATGCCCGCTACTGTGATATGTAGCTTACTGTGGTAATAATTACTGACATTATAGGTGAGGCCAAGATACGTCAACGAGTACAAATAGTAGGCCCTACTGTTGCCATGATACGTACACATTATCATTTAAACTCATTTGACAACTAAAGTGTATATATTTAGACGAACAGGTTATATGGCAATACCTACCTTGTCTTCCTCTTGTAATGCACTTGCGCAGGGTGACCACTAAAGGGCAACAAACACCGTGTGTCGAAAGTGCTCACTTTCATTTACTGTATTCATTTTAAGAAAAACGGTAATACTAGTAATGTAGCTATACACCATGGGAGTCTTTTGTTTTCTCCCTGCGTTAATTGCTTTTAAAATACAGGTCTACCTGTCACTTCACCGATAGGCCTACTTCCTAGTATGATTTGAGGAACGTTTTTATAATTCATGAGGCAGAATTCACCCTATAACACATTAAATATACTCTCATTCCGGGACATTATAAACTATATGCAATTATATATTGTTGCATTGTTTGTTTTTCAGCATTACAGTAATTTGACCAGTCAAATAATAGTGAATAAACACCTTACCCTGCATTAAAAACACTCATAAAAACCATAAGGGGTGTGTTTCTTATGCATTTTGTTTTATCCAAACTAGATTATAGACCGTGTAGTAATTATACATCGCATAAAATGCATCCTTCAGGTTAGTTTCTTACCTGCAGACACGTCTCTCTCCAAAACATATACTCTCTTCCTTCAGCTCCGAGCTAGAGAAAGTCTTTTGTACCTGTCTGGTGCGATGCTTCTGTGTTCCAGCAGCGGACGTCTTTGATAAAGTTTTCTGATTTCTTATACATAGCCCTAAGTTCAGTTTTCACACACAGTGACACGGACTCTCTTAGTTCTGCTTTTTTCTGAAGTGATTCTGATGTAACATATTTTGACAGCGTCATGTCTGAAAAACGCACCAACATGGAACTTTTAAGTTTAACTATTGTGACTCACATTTTTATGGCTTTGTATAAAAAAGAAAAATCGTCCTTAGATGTGTGTCTCTGTGTTAAAATATTCCTGCAACAAAAACCTTTGCAAAAAGTGCTATCCTGTTGTTTTCTCCATAGAACCAGAGTTTTCAGTGGAATCTCAGAATTAAAGAGGCAGTGCACCCAAAAATGTACATTTTGTCATCAATTCTACACCTCGCACAACAGCAATAGTACTTCGGTAAAAGTAGTATGGATTGCATTTATGGTGTTTTTGTCTCATTTGGAGGTAGATACGTTTACTTTTATAATAAAAAGTGCGTTTCAACTGACATGAGGGTGAGTAAATGATGACAGGATATTTACTGTTGGGTGCATCATGCTCTCTATGATTATGCAAACGGACAAAATCGAGCACTGAATCCCTGGCACCTGCTCTAACTGGAGTTTCCAAAATACTGGAACACTTAAAAGTATCGTTTGTAAAGCTTTATAATGGTAGTAAATTGATTTGGGACTCTCTGGTATCTCTGTAGGGATGCAGTGGACACATGGACAGCACATAGTGGATAGGGACACAGACAGAAGGACAGACGGGGGCCTCGCCCAGAGCAGCGGTACAGTACAGAACAGTATGACCTCTTAGTCAGCGCCTTCAGGTTTACGCCAGCAGGAAATCCTCGACCCCCAAACAACGGCGAGTATTTATATTACATTTCGAATCGAATCTAGTGAAAAAATGGGTCTTTTTTTTAATGATGATAAGATTTCCAGTTTTCGCTTTGAGGTCAAACATTAGGAAACTTTTATTTTCCAAAGGAGTGTTTTATAAACGGCTGTCCATCTACTGTTACAGCAAGTTGGGCTGCACAGAAATATACATATATAATTCTTTATGTATATTTACCATGTTTGGTGATGAGACTGAAATTAATCGCAATGTAAATATAAAAGAAATATGAAATCAAATAACCAAGACGGTACAGAAAAAAAGTGAGAAGGGAGATAGAAACGAGACATGAAACACCGGAGGGTTGCGTGAACATTTGTACAACATCGGACAGGTACTGGAACACCACGCCACAGAGAAAGAGACGAGTATTAGGAAAAATGGTTTAATATCGGAGACAGAGGCAAAAAACTGCATCACACAAGAACATACATTTACAAAAATAAGTCTGACTGTTCCAGCTACACAGTTAGGTTAACAGCAAAGACAGAGAAACCAGAAAAATCTAAACAGCTAAAAGCAAAGTCCTCAAATTACTTTTATCTTGTTTGTCAAACTAATACATTTATCCACTGAAGGTGACTAAATACTTCTAAATCGTCTAATCGTCTTTATCATGGTGACTGCACAATACTTAACTAAATGAAACTTACCGCTGTTGTAAAGACTCTTTGTAAAGACAAACGCCATTACGTATTTATAAGCCAAAAGGAAAACTCCTCGACCCTCTTTCCGAGAAAGGAAACGAATGGCAAAAAAAGGAAAAGGAAAGCAAATACTGATGTGAAGAATAAAGAAGAGGAGGCTAAAGATACCAAGCCAAAGTTCTTCTAAAAAATCTTTATATCAAAACCTAACGTTCTGGACGCCAACTAGAAATCAAACTCGGGAACCAGTCGCTGTCGGCCCCTGGCTGGGGCCGCGCAGCCTGTCGGATAGTTTTTTTTTTCTTTTTTTTCCTTTAATTGCCAGTATAAAAAGTTCCACTGGTACAAAAGGCATAAGTACAATCAGTGATAGAAATAGGAAAGCCTGCTTTTTTTATACTTTTTAAATTCCCATCCAATGACAGATTTTCAAAGTGTTGTCAAACAAACATGTATCACGCTTACATAATCCACTGAAATGCATTGACTTTGGCTTTTCTCAAGACAATACTTAAAACTATTTAAATCTTTTTAGAATCAAACAAAATGATATTAATCTACAGACGACAAGCTTTTGTTACGGCACGTTAGATAAACACATACATTTCCAAAAAACTTGACATAAGCCAAAATGCAAAGAAACTACACATCGTTTTTTTCTTTAAAATACACTCGTTAAATAGCACTTAAGAGAAAGAAAGAAACAAAAGAAACAACAAACAGATTTCAGATGCGTGTGGTGCGGAAAACCCCTGAGTGAAGAGTCTCAGCGAGAACTCCTTGTGAGTTTGTGCTTTACTAAAGATCTAACAAATGTGTGTGCGAAATTGTGCTGGCCGTGAAAGCTTACCCTGTTTTGTCTGAAGTTGATTGTGACGAAGTGTGGTAAACGAAACAGAACACTGAGATGGAAATGAACGACTAGCGATATTTCAGAAGTCCCGATACGGCACTGTGATGAGGTAAAAACACTTACGCTGAACTGCGAGTTCATCGCAGAGCGATATTACATCAAGTCAAACGAATCAAATGAGGTCAAGCAAAGATGCATTCCATGAAAAATGTAGCATGATTAGTATTTCTTACATGATTGGTCTTGCGAAGGAAATTTTCCGGGAGGGTTAAGTACCTGTAGCAAGTCAACTGACTCGACCGCTGTACTGGGTAAGCATAAAGAGTCGTCAATTTTAATACTGCGTGATAACGCTGTGCTAGTGCGCATGTGCTTTTGTGTTTGTGCTAGTGGTTATACGATTTGGCAAAGAGAACAGTATATCATAAACTGACCGACTCCAACTTCCCAATACGAAACGCAATCAAAATAATAGGCAAACCTTTCCATTTTTTGGGCCTCTTTTATGAAAGACAAATAGAACGTATTTCTGTATAAACCATTCGTACAAAATTTTCTCGTTGCGCAACAAAAGCCATTAGTCAGTTAACAGTTCAGTTCAATTTTAAGACAATTGATTGACATGTTGTGACGAAATTCTGCATGTGCGTGACAATTTACGTAAGAATTTTCATAGGTCACGCAAAGTCTTGTGCAAAAAATGTACTTAAAATGGTTGCATGTAATTCACGCAAAACGCAGTTTATGTACAATGCTATACTATGCGATATACAGAAATGTGTTGCGCGATTTAAGTTTACATAGGTTAGTTTGGCTTGTACGAAAATTTTAATAAAAATGGTTACGAATGATTTAGGCAAATTTGTTCTTGTTTCATGATTGAGTCCCTTTTGTTTTTCAACTGGCACAAAATTTGGCAGATCCAGTTTTAGAAATAACGTGGACGAATAGACAACGAACAACCGTTCGACACACATCTGTACGCAGTCACACAAAACACACACACACACATAACCTTGGCACACATTTTAAAATGTGCAGCAATGTATTCCAGCCCATTAATACTGATCGACGTGTTAAGGCAACGGCAGAGCTTGGGTATAAAATAGTGCTATAGAGTGAAGTAAACTGTTTTCGAGGGGGCTGCCTGTAAACTACGTTTGTAAACAATATTTTTACGGGCCGTTCGAACGATGTGTAAACGTTTACAGCAAAGTGCTACAGGCGCTATCGAACAATGCGGATCACGCTGAACTACTTTGGCATCAGGACGGAGTTTTGGTTGTCCTATGAACGTAAAATAGTCCTGATAAAGGCAGCAGAAAGCGAGACTACACTGAGACGTTTCGAGTTTAACGTAGAGGAACACAGCTGTTGCTTAATGATTATGTGGCTGTCGTGATGGCCCTGTATTATATTATGATGGTCAAAAGTTCAACGCCTGATTCACAAAAATACGTCAATATTTTGTCCCATCATACATAAAGTTGTTCACCGACAAACATGATGTATCAGGTGAATTTGTCCTGTTAAATTTGGGCCTTCTGTGGTGTATTGTGTGTAAGTGTGTGCATGTGTGTATAAGGAGAACAGCTGAGACTCAATCTCAGGGGCTCACATACACACACCGTCAAAGAAAAGAGGGTTGTGAGGTCAACCTTTAGCACAGGTGTGTGTATGCGTGCATGTGTGTGTGTGTGTGTGCTTACCTTTGAATGCATGTGTGTGTGTGTGTGTGTGTGTGCTTGTGAGAGCGATAATGACACATGGGCACTTTTTACATCTTTACAAATAAAGAAAAAAGAAAGAAAAGCAAAAACATGAACAGTTTCAGGCAACAAGACCACAGAAGAGCAAGTTAACAACCTTTTTTAAATCTATATCTTTAAATATGAGGGTTTCATACAAAACACTTACGTAATAAAATACCCATGTTATCAAATAATTTCACAAGTAAAACACTGAAGCTGTAGGCAGGATGTACCGTCAGAATTTGGCACTAAATTCCACTCATCTTGTTTTTTCTTTGTAAGAAAAAAAAATCACATTTTGCTGAACAACATAACACATCTAAATATTGTTTTCCACAATAGAAATAAAATAATATAATGACATAGATGCTTCACAAGCCGACACTGTAACTTTTAAGAATTTTTATATAGCTAATTACCCAACAAGAAATTTAGCAAAGAGGGACTCCTATCAAAATAAGAGAAAAGAAAAGAAAATAAAGAACAAAAAAACAAGGAAAAAAACAAACAAACAAACAAAACGAAAAAAGTAGTAGTAATAGTACTTATGAAAGGCTTTGTCTATTGTTCAAGTAAATTGATTTTTAGTCTTCTCTTTAAAAACATGAGACAAATAAGACTGTTAGACTTGATGAAACCACGACTTTATCCACGAAAAGCACCGACGGGACCGCGGGTTACACAAACTCTGTTTTTTTTTCCTCTATACATTTAAACAGTATAAAATATAGGTCATTTCATGTGCATTTAAACCACGGATTGTCTAACTGTAAGTCAGTTCAGCAAAAGGTGTGACACGTAGGTAGCATTTCCCCCCAAACAGGGCAATCTTGTGTGTGTTTTTTTTTTTAATACCTTTACTACTCTAGAAAAAAGTGGTTTTATATAGACTTTAATGAGAAATCAAGCCACTTAAAATGGCCTTATCAAAAAACTTTACACTGCCTGAAAAATGTAAAAACCACGAGCAAGCTCTGAGAGATTCTAATATCGATCAGACAGCTTTTTTTCTTTTTTTTATTAAAACTGCGTGGAAGTAGTCTATTCGTTTAGAAACCAGCGTGGGTTTCTTACGGCAGGCCTCAAATTAAGAGTGTTGCCGACAGTAAGTCCCAACGCCAATCCCTGTATTGAACGTTCAAGTTTACTTTAAATGAATGAAAAACAAAAAACAACAAGAGAGAGAGAAACAAAAACAATCTTGACGAATAAAAAAAGAAACAAAAAAGTCAAACGCAAATATTTGTAATTGTTTTGCCACAGGATTTTTTTTTTTTTTCCTTTTATCTTTGTTTTCTTAAAACGATGCTCTGGTTATGTTAGTAAATATACTCTGTCTCTAGAGTGTGAATGCAGCGTTTTCACATTATTATTATTGTTTTTTTTGTTTTTGTTTTTTTTTTGTCTTTCCTCCCTTCCTTCCCTCCCTCGCTCCCTCCCTCACCAGTTAATCTAAACAAACAAAAACAAAACAAAAAACAAAACAAAAAAACAAGGAAAAAAAAAGCTCAAAATGAGGTCACATGCAAATTTTTTCCAAAAAGATCAGGCTAAGATTAAAGTACAAAGATCAGTAAAAGGAGACCAGATTATGAGCAGGAGAACTCAGAAAGACATCAGAAACAATGACGGGACGATGAGACGGGTTTTTTTTGTACGCCACGTAGACATGCTAGGCAAACGATGAGCATAGAGTCATGGAGATGAGTTCTAGGGAAGAAAACGGGAGAGGAGAGTTACACACACAGCTCCGGCACACAACTAACATCATTAAACCATGAGAACAACAAACGAACAAACAAACAAACAAACAAACAAACAACAGCAGCAGCTCTATTAACCAGCGTTTCACCAACATCACATTAGCATTTTTTTTCGTACAGTACACAAATTTTGAATAAATTGCCAACATGTACACATAAATGAGGCACTCGCTCACACAGAGAATACAAACACACACTCGATCTCCTCCGTACAGACATACACCCAAAAGTATCCATCCTGATCCGAGATCGCAGATGGATCGCCGTTTGGGAGAGATTATACCGTTTTTTTGTTGTTTTTTTTACGAACAAAAAACCAAACAATACGAAACAAAATGAAACGAAAAAGAGATTTCACTTATGAAGTGCCACTACTTATGACGAAAGAGAGAAGAGGAAGAGAGAGTCGAGACAGATATGATGGGGACGTGACGGATGGGATTGTGGGAAATGGCGAGAGGGAAGGTGAGAGAGAGAAAGAAAGAAAGAAAAAAGAGGGGTTTTGTACGTGATTCTGTGTTCTCGTCACACAACAGATTGTGTGGTTTAAGAAGACTACCGGACGAGGCTCAGGATAGAGAGAGCACGACTTTCCAAACCCAATAACTTAAAAGATAATAAATAAAGTCCTTTACTTCAGAGGCAGTAGAAATTTTGTATAAAAATAGAACTGCATTTTTTTACAAATAAAATTTACAGGCCTGTGGCTTTCTGTAATTTAAGTTTTTTCTTCTTTCGATAAACATCAAGTTTTCAGTTCCCCACCCCTCCACATAGAACCTAGAATGCTTTATTCTTTTTAACCATCGACAGATCAAAATCTTTTTTAATGCTCTACACAAATTCTGTTGGACAAAGACCACAATCATTTGATGCATAAAATTCGGACTTTTTTTTCTTTAAAAAACAAACAAACATAAACAACAATAACGAAAAACCCTTACTGACAGAAAATGACTGAAAAAAGAAAAGAAAAGAAAAATAAATCACTGAACATTTGACGGCAAGTATTTGTTGAGGAAGCTGTTTAGGCAGTTGTTGCCGTTGACTACAGAGAGGCCACAGCGGGTTTAACCCTTTCCTCTCTAGTGCCAGTGGGCCAAGGGTTCGAAGGAGCAGCAAAGCCCTGAACCGACACCAGAGGCCAAAGGGCAAAGGTTAATGTGCATATTGGTGCTTTAATCATATCGGAACCTTCTCTACTTGTCCTTACAAGCCTCAGGTTCACAAAGAGAAACAAATAATACTTTATACATCGTTTCTTTCTGCTGTTGTTATCATCATAGAATGAAATAGCCATTGTATAAATATTTACTTAAAAAAAAAATCAAATAGTTTACACATGACTCAAACGAAAAAAGGAAAAAAAAAAAGAGTTGACCAATAATAGCTGTTCATCCATCGCAAGTCATACAAAAAATGGCGGAAATGGAAGCGTTCATGTGAGAAAAAAAAAAAAAAGAGACAAAATAATACTGTTATTAATTAAAAAAAAAAAGCTGAAAAGAAGGTTATGGGAGAGTGGCTCCCTCTGGTGGTCAAAGGGTGAAACTCCCCCTCGTGCACCCCCTCCCCCCGGAGTCCCAGTTTGGCAACCGTGGCAGCAGTGGGGACTTACCCTAGCAGTGTAACATGAGAGAGGCCCTAGTGCTAAGATCAGTACGGTTTGCTGTCGTTCTTTGAGCGCTTGAGCTGGACTTTGAGACGCTTCATGCCGATTTGAAACCCGTTCATCGCCTGAATGGCAGCCTGCGCTGACACAGGATTGTCATAACTGACGAAACCTACGAGAGAGAGAAAAGAGAAGGGGATATAGGAACAGCACAATGTCTTTCGACTGTAATCAAGTCATATTTGGCGTTGAAATGCCAAAATCTAAAGGCAGCATACATCTAAATTTAGAAACTTTTTAAAAAAAGAGCCAGTTTTACTGAACAGGGCAAATTAACGCAAAATCTCTGCGGGTGATTTACTACCAATGCGCTAATACCGAGCGCAAAGCAAATCAGAGCTGTCGCAACTAAAGAATAAAGAAATAAATAAGCCATAGTACGTTGAAAAGATTAAAGAGTTAAATAATGGCGCAAATACCAGTAATTTGACGAGCGCAAACATTAGTAAATCTCATTGCGTGATTATTTGAATGCTATGCTCCCATAAATGTTGCGTCTGAAAGGGAAACTCCTACAAATGCATATTCAATAAGGTCAGGTGCAAAAATAACTGTATCCCTGCCTTTTCAGCGCTAATTCTTCACTGCGTGTCTTTAGTAAAATCTGACAGTACTATTTTAACGCCAATAGACAGTTTGCTTTGGTGCAAGCTGATAGTAAAACTGGCCCTAAGTGTGAGCACAAATTCTTTTCAATTTTGCGAAGCAACAATTGTTGTAGACTAATGACTAATTTAATGTCAAATTATGCCATAAGCAAATAACTGCTGCTGGTATATTTTGTGTTTCTTTCCCAGGAGTGTTTGTATGTCAGTTCATACCGAAGCACTTGCTCAGATTGGTCTGTTTGTCAATAAAGACTTTGGCAGACACCACATTTCCGAAAGGCATGAACATCTGTAGGATGTCCTGGTCCCCAAACTCCTGTGGCAGGTGGTAGATGAACAGGTTGGCTCCTTCGGGTCCTGTTCCACACACACGAAATGTACGTGTCCATGTTTAGTAAAGAAACCACAACTAAGTTATACTGACACTTAGTCTTTCAGTAGACGCTTTTATCCAAAGCAACTTACAAATGAGGACAATAAAAGCAATCAAAACCAACAAAAGAGCAATAATATGTGCTTTCTGTGACAAGTCTTCATTTTTTTTTACTTCTTTTTTTTTTAGAATAAATAAAAAGAAAACACGTAGATAGAATAGAAAAAGAACAGAGAACACTAGTGTTAGAGGGTCAGTTGTTATTTTTAAAATAAACAAAAAGAAAATAAGATAGAATAGTAAAAGAATAGAGAATGCTGGTGATAGTGTCTTTTATTTAATTTATTTTTAAATAAATAAGAAAAGTCAAAAAGAATGCTAGTGTTAGTTGCTTATGTTTTTCCCAATAGAAAAACAAAACAAAACATGTAGATAGAATAGAAATAGAATAGAAAGTGCAAGTGTTACAGGGTCAATGTTTTTTTCTTTTAAATTAAAGAAAACAAGTAGATAAAATAGACTGTATATATCGCAAAATATTATAATAGAAAATAAAAATTTTCCATATTTTAAAACGCAATATAATTCCGTGACAAAAAGCTGAATTTTCAGCAACCATTACTTTGTTATCATTCAGAAATATCTAATATTGTTAATAAAATAACTGCTTTTTTCCAAAAACATCAGTATGTCAAATTATAAAATGGTAGTGTATGTTTTTGACTGGCCCTGATTTGATTATGGATGTATATAAATGACAAAAGTGTCAAAAAAAAAAAAAAAAGTCAAATATTTTGGAAGATTAATAAAGAAATACATTGAGATCAGTAATACGTGCAATGTGCTTATTGTGTTCATACTGCACTGAAAAAAACACTTTTGCTGTTATATTATTTTAAAAAATATAAGTATACAGTGGAAAAACATGTATGCACACACTAAGTGAACTGTACTAAATTATTAATTTAATACTAGTTAAGGACCCTAGATAAATATTGAACCATGTTACATACTGTAGCAGCCTCAAATATGCAATATGCAGGTTTTTTTTTTTTTTCCTGTCAACTTTTGTCATTGATGTGCTCCCATATTTGCTGTTCAAAGTGGAATTAGATGTTACACGTCCATTGTGTGTGTCCATACCCTCTTTCTGGCTGCCCGCAGCACTCTGTTGCTGCAGTAGGGACTGGCTGTAGAGGGTGGGCAGGGCGGCAGCCGCGTACTGTTGAATCCCTGAGTAGGCCTGTGTGAGAGCGTCCATGGGCCCGGCCGACCCGTTACTCAGGCCCGTGCTGCCCAGCCCGCCGTTCAGAGCTGCCATACCTGAGAGCATGTGAGCAACTTTACATAAAACCCAACAATAAAGAAAAAAGAAGTGCTCTTACTCGTTAGCATTTGGACTCAGGGTGTGTTTCTACAACAAAGCACAACACGACACGCACAAAAACAGACAGAGCACAAAAACCCGACGACACACGTGAACAGTGAACGTAACACTCGTCGAAACAGCACAATCACAAACGTCACGCCGGACATTACATCATAAACGGCACCCACTCACACACATATACACACAAACACAAGATAGAGAAGATACATAATATACTGACCGGTGTATGCAAATGAGGAGCGCGGCCTACACATGCACACTAATGTCACAATAGCAGCACGAAACGATCACCACGGCGACCCTCAGACACACAGAAACATCTGACCAATCACCTTTTTAACCTCACACAGTGGAAATCTACATCTAATTATCTCATTATTCGTGTCAGCAATCTTGGCTGTATTAAAGGGGTAATGGGAAAAACATTAAATTCTTTTAATAAAATACGAATGCATCCTTGGATCTATTAAAAGCAGAACTCCTGACTGCTAAAACAGATGCACATGTGCTTCAGGGAGTAACTCCTGTAAACATATGAGCGGTATAAGCGCAGTCTATGGGAATACATATGTACACACACATAAATTATTGTTTGTTATGAATAAGGTTTAAAAAGTTTTGAACAAGTCTCATAGGCTTACTCATTTTTAAAACATAGGTATTTATTTTTATTTAGCACAGAATTGGCATTTTAGAATAA
>JAUMHE010000046.1:12295054-12308832 GCA_032359235.1 Enteromius mattozi
ATATATATATATATATATATATATATATATATTTATATAAAACAAAACCAGTCATAAGTAGCATGTATATATTTGTAGCAATGGCCAAAAATACATATTATGGGACAAAATTATCAATTTCTTATGACATAAATCGTAATAATATTAAGATCATGTTCATGAAGATATGTCAATTTCCTACTGTAAATATATCAAAACTTAATTTTTGATTATTAATATGTATTGCTAAAGGCTTCATGTGGACGATTTTCTTAATATTTTTTGCACCCCCAGAATAGTTGTATCTTGGCCAAATAGTGTCCTATCATAACAAACCACACATCAATTATGTATAAATTTCAATTTTGACAAATCGATCCTTTTGACATTATTTTAATAAATGTCATCCATGCCTGCTGTATATAAACATTAATTATAAAACTACAATCAATTTATTTAAATATAATTATTGATTTCATATACACTGTCTTTACTTTCAGTGATAACAAATATAAGTACTTAATAGGGGGCGACATAGTTCAAATCCTTGTGTCAATAAATGGATAGTTTATCATTTTGATTATCAACTAATCTGTCAATTATTTATTAAACTGATAAACTGGATGTTCCAAATCTTGTTCAAATACTCCTTGTGCAAAATATGCTGCATATAATGCATCAGATACATTATTACAGTATAGAGTGATACAATAAAGCATTTTTTATAGCTACAGCAGGAATAAAAAACAGAAAAAGGACACTTAAACTAGAGAATCCCTTGTGGCAACTATGTTCATAATGTAAAACACCACATCAAATCATGCTACCGTAGAAGTAGTTGTGCACTGTGTACAGAATATATTTTATGTCTTAGTCAGTGTGTGTGTGTGTGTGTGTGTGTGTTTATAAAGACTGATTCATGAGTATTTACTGACTGGCCTTTTGGCTTGACGGCCTGGAAACAATAAATGATGAGCGAAGTGCTTGGATGGCCAGCTCCCTCATTTATCCAGCAATAATTACAATACTGACCTTTTATATTCAATTACACTACACAGCCTCTTAAATGAGCACTGGGAGTGTGTGTGTGTGTGTGAGAGAGAGAGTCATTTGAATGAATTTAAATTGTAGGCGTTCTGTTAGAGAGAGCTTGATTTATAAAACCAGAAACCTGGCTGAAAGGTCACTGGTGGAGATAGAGATTTTGTCCGCGTGCCGACACACTGACATATACACATGCACAGGCCGCGGTGATCTTTAGCTCGTCTATTCATACTAATTACATTCCGCAACGCCCATTAGGTACATTTTATTATAAGACGAGTAGTTCTGGTCTTGAATGCTGATTTATCAATACAGCATTCCAGGCCTGCTAAGATACACAATGTGGTAACGGCTAAATGCAGAACATCTGTTTACAAGCTACTGGCTTAAGTCACAACACCCACAGAAGCCACTACTCAACTATTAACCCTGACAGAACGTCGTTTCAAACACATACAACGTCTGTTTATTGTCGAAACAAATATTTTTTTTTATAGGACCTAAGAGATTTCTGTGCTTCCATTGAAAGTCCATTCCAAGCACAACACATGAACAGAGGTTTGTTCTTCTATGTCAAAATCTCATCTGTTCATCATATGAAATCATGTTTCTTTTGAAAGACTTAGATAAAACACGCCGATGTTTTGGAGGAATGGACTGTCAATAAAAGGACATAAATCTATTAGGTTTCGTTAAAAAATACATAAGCATTTCAAAGAGGAACAAAAGACTTAAGGGCTTAGAATGACACGTTTTCCAAAATTTCCATTTTTGGCTAAACTAACTTTTAAAAATGACTATTCTGTCATCATTTAATCACCTTATTCACGTGTTTCTACATCTGTATCTGTAAAAGACACCTGTCTTCTGCAGAACACAAAATAATATATTCTTCATTCATTTTTGTCCTTGCAATTAAAGTCAACTGGACCACATTAGACTTAGAGAATAAACACTGTGACAGTTTTTAAAGCATTTTCCTTTTTGTTCCACAGTTGTTGTTATTATTATTATTATTATTATTATTACTATTACTACATGTCAGATAGCATCTTCTACCTCTTCACGGATAGGTCTAGGCTAGCACTGTCAAATGATTAATCGCGATTAATCGTATCCAAAATAAATGTTTTGTTTACATAATATATGTATGTGTAATGTGTATATTTATTATATATATATACACACACATACAGTATATATTGAAAATATTTACATGTATATACATTTATATATTTAAATTAGGGCTGGACAACGATTAATCGCGATTAATCACATCCTTGGGTGCGATTAATCATGATTAATCGTTTGGCAGAACTAGTCTAGTTTTAAATCATTCAGACACCAAGAAAAAACAGACACATACACAACACACACACACACTCACTCACAATAGCGAAGTCTATAGAAACACCCAGAGCAATGGTTTAGCAGTGTGTTAGCATGTCTGAATGTGTGGAGATGTGTCTGATTGGTGCAAACACGCTCACGACTACAAAAGATGAGCTACATTTGTTTTGACTTAGCAAATGGATTTGATCTGATCTGACTTGATTTGAAAATGAGGCATAGACACAGTTTAAATATATCAGCAGGACTAAATGAGAAATTCTCGCAAACAAACTCTCGCTGATGCCCAGAGAGATGCCCTCAGTTTGGCTGCTTTTTAAAGTAAATTGACTGAAAAACATTCACTATGTGTGTGTTTGGGAGATAGCGGGCATCTCTGTGAGCTGGTATGAGTTGATGTTGTATGGATTGGGATGGAGAGGCCGATGGACGGTAGTACTCACTGTTGACGCTACCTGCTAGTGCATTTATGTTATTGAGGCCCACGGTGGCCCCGGCCAGACCCTGCAGTGTCCCCAGAGAACCCAGGGAACCCATTGCACCCGCGGTGGAGTTAGCTGTGGAACCTGCTGTGGGGAAAGACAGACAGAGCAGGAAGGAGAGACAGGTGGAGGAATGGAAGAGAGAAAAAGAGAGATGTTTGAACATACACATACATTTGCAGATGATACTGAAACGGTCAAAGTTACATACATAAAAGCTTCGGGTGGAGGTACACAGAGGGAAGGATGCATGGATGGATTGATTCACTGATAGATGGTAGGGTTGGGCAACTTTGATAGCAAGGTAACGTTAAATCATGTTGTGAATATTGCAATGATTTTATTGCGCAATTTATCAGGCCATTAAGTTTTCTATAGAGGGCATCATTAGACTAATTTTGCAATCCTTCCTTGTCCTGTAACTTGTGCGTCAAGACATATTTTCTTTTAATAGTGCCTCTGAGTTCTGCTTCTAACTGTGCGGTGTTACATATTGGTGTATGCAAATGGAGAAAAATGCATTAAATTATGCACTGATTCCAAGTTATTTTACTTTTTTTTTTTTTTTCTTTTGCATTCAGTATTAATTCAGCATTTATAAATTACTTCACTACAGAGATTTTTCTGTAAATATATCACCCTGTTATGACACTGAATATAATCAAAGAACTAGATATTGTAATTTTTTTTGCTATAATAAAGTGAATAAGGTAGATGGATGATCAGATGGATAGATATATGCATGCATAATTCTTTATTAATTCCTAAAGGGAATCGGTTAAAATTGCAGAAAAAAAAATAGAGACATCAACTACAATAAAGATTATTGCAATGATGACGACAACAATGTTTTCAGAAAAGAGCAATAAAATACAACAAAACATCTCTCAAAACTCTGAAGCATATAAAAGCCTCTCCCTCTGCTTCATTTGCATTTTTGCAAGTTTGAAAGAAATATTCTGAGTTTCAAAGCAAGACACAAAGCTGCTTGTCTAACCGGAGAACCATGTGTCACGCTTATAAGTGCCTGCTAGTTTGACATTTCATCTTTTCCAAAATGAATGGAGCACGGTTAAAGCCAAAGGGCACAACAGCGTAACGCCACACATATGAACACAGTCTCCCAAACATGATAAAGATGAGGATGATGAACGTAAACCATGATGGACGTTATCAAGAAACTACGCAAACAAACACACATATAAACACGACATGAAAACTAAAGAATTACGATGCAGGACAGAGAATGGCGAACTCGACTACAACAAATGAAGGGACAACGACGCTATGGTGGAAATGCTACCGATGTCGAAGATGATAATGATGATGATGGGACGGCCTCTGGTTACCTGGGCTGGCCAGGGCTCCCAGGGACCCTGTGCTGGAGGTCAGGGCGCTAGCGGTGGACGGGCTGGCCGAGCTCTGTGCTGCAGCCGCTGCTGCTGCTAGAGTGGCCAGATTCTGCAACTGCAGAGCATTCATACCTGAAGAAAGAGAAAGCGTCAATGTGTGCGTGTGTGTTTTGCGCGTTAAACTAAAGGAACCACATGTGCTACATAATGCTCTATGCGAGCAGGTGTGTATAAGTTGAGTTGTGTGTAGAGGCGTTTTGAACTGGAGATCCGATTCTATGCGTGAGTTCGGGTGCATCTACTCCAAAGGTGACTCTAGATTAGCGTGTTTGGGGCACGGCTACATGCAGTGGCCATGATGCCAACAAACTGCGTGAAGTGGCTTGCAGCCAAGAAGGACAGAGATTGGAAGTGGTACAACAGGAAAATGCACAGCATGTGTCGTATATACATGTAAAATGTATATACTCTATACTATGAGGAAGCACGCACACACAGAGAAAAAAAACACGCACAGGAGACACACAAGACTTCAGAATTACAGTATTTGGATTGTTGAGGAATTATAGGCCCTGTCCCAAATGCCACACCCCTACGAGTCCATAATTTGGTGACCGATGCCGAATTATGGTCTGGTAGTCATCCCAAGTGTTGGCTTGATGAAAGTGTGCAATAAGAAAAGATTGTAAGCACCGATTTGAAAATTAGTAAGTATCACGGACAAGTGACAACCTGAAAGGTGACAAGTACACATCAATTCTTGTCAACTGAGACTGAAAGCAAAGGCTCAAATGCAGGATCTGAAGCCACCTGGAAAAAAACGTCTTTGTTTTTCCAGCCTTATCCCTTTAGACAGCACTAGCGTGTAATTTGAATTGGTCAGACAGTGCTCTGGGGACGCCACGGTTGTCTGCCCTCCCGATCCACTAAGCAAGCAAGAGAAGTGCATTAAGAGTCTAATTAGCACATCACAGAAGGTGATTAGAGACAGGAAATCTACCTCTAATTGCAAAACAAAGCCCAGGTCAAGACATAAGAGCAGAGATGATTCCATAATGTGTTACAGGTCCTGAACAGCAGGTTTAAAATCAGCATGAAATGGCTCTCAAGACCCAGTCCACTTCCGTAATGTGGCATTTCCGAAAGAAACGAATATTCAATAGTGAGAAGAAAGACTTTTGAAAAGTGGTCTCAGCCTAGGTGGTCTGAAGGAAGGGTTTGAAAAACAAAAGTGATCTACGGTTTCACCCAAAAATTAAAGTTTTAGTTGTTACACTATAAGAAAATATTATGAAGCCAATATTTGAAATACTTTTGAGTAATTGTTCACCATAAGAATGTTTAAGGTCAATTAAATAGGTCATTTCTGAATTTATGGTTCAAGACTTCAACCTTGAATAGTATATAATATAAAAGAAGCTAAAAAAGCTTTATTGGGTGAAAAAAGTGCAGTATTGGGAGGTCAAAAGGGAAGGTTACGACAGAAATGGACTTTGAAATTGAGGGCTTTGTGACCGCCTTTGTGCTTCTGAATAAAGCGGAAAAGGAACCATTTTGAGTTTTTGGCACATAAGTGTCAAAAAATGGGCATTGAGTATTTGGCACAATGTGAGTTCTGTGGTTGAGAAGGGCACTTCTGTTAGTGTGTGTGAGAGAGATATCCATCCATGCAGTATGTTCACACTCTCGGCGTACTGAGCAGAGAGAGAGGTGTCAGGAAAGAGGTGATGTTGGCTCTCGCTGAATGTTCATCATGTGTAATGGCTTATGGCTTGTAACTCCACCCACAGCACAGACACAGCAGATGTCAGCTGTATATATTGTCTGCCAATCATTGACCGTTGCCAGGCGACAGATGGAGGGGCCCAAAGATTTCACAATTCAGCCGAGAAAAGCCTTCAAATCCTGTTGAGTTTGAGAGCTCCTGTCGATTCGCACTTCAAGCAGTGTCTCAAACAGACTGATATGTTTATCTGGTCATATTGAGCAGGTTTCTGGCTTGGGTTTGAGCAATGGTCTACTTTGAACTTTTTAAAATGTAAATTTTTGGCCACTGTTCCACTCAACAGACAGCAGTAAGAAAATAATAATAATAATATATATAGTGATGAGGGATGAGACAGACTGGATCTAAACCTGCATTTCTTGCATGAGCTTCATAGCTCGAAATGTGTCCAATGCTCTGCAGAGTGCGGCTCCAACCTGCCCCAACCCGCTTTACTTTTGTATTAGGTAAAATATGTATGTATTCGCACCAATTGATTGTGTTTAATTAGGATTAGAGTTAAACTCAGAATAGTGGTCATCCAGGAGCAGGGTTGGATACCCCAGATGTATGTCAACCACCAGGCTATGGCTATGAATACTTCAAACCTAGAAGTTTGATTGTATTTGGCTCATTTGTAAAGAGGTAAATTCATATTTGGCAAATCAAGAATTATCACATTAAGTTTAGCATCAAGACATGTCATTAGTTGAAGCTGGTGAAAAGTCTTGAAACATGGACACAAAAGTCTGTTTGATTATTATTTTGTGTAAAATAGCAGCTTGCACATTTAAAAAAAAAAAAAAAAAAAAAATATATATATATATATATATATATATATATATATTTCTGTTCCGCAAAAGAAATAAGCCAAAAACATTTGGAATGACACATGAGCAAATGACAGAATTTAAATTTCTGGTTGAATGGTTCCTTTAATCCAACACTGACACATTGCTGTATGTAATCTGTAAGTATAATAACAAACTACTTTGTCCATCATGCTTGACCAATTCGCATTCATAAACCAGTTTGATTAAGAGTCTAAACTAAGCTGTATTGGGAGAACATATTGCTTTAAAAAATGAGGTCCAGAAAATTCAATTGTTATGGTAATGTGGGAATTTCTCGCTCTTTAATTGTATGATGACAGCTGCTGCTGGTTTGGCTCAATGTGAACTTCATTCTCGCTGAGAGGCTGTCACAGATGTACCACTAAACTTAAACGAGAGCTTCCAGAACTCTTCATAATGGTAAACAAAAACACCACAGTCCTGCTCACCCTCTCCACAAGAGCCTCCATTAATGAGGAAGCCACTCTCTGGTGTGCAAAACTGTTGTCAGGGGGGAAGGCTTTAGGAGATAAAGGCACTCATCCTACACACACTGTAAGCCATTTTGGATGCTAATACGTTCTCTTTCTTTCATCCTTAGCAGCTGCAATTAGGCGAGAGCGCGTGCTATAAATATTTCACTTTCCTTGAAGGCCTGGCAGCTTGATAAACAGACCACAATTAAGACCTGACAAGAACAGAGACGCACACTGGGAATGTAACGCACAAGACACCGAAAACATTGAAAATGGAATAAAGAAGGAAAGGAAAGTGAGCAAAGAGGAACTTTCATTTTTTTTGTTCCATCTAGCATGAAGTCGGAGGCATAAAAACTGTCAAAGAGAGAACAACATGCACCTGTCTAACAGCCGGAGTTAGCAGGAGCTCATTGGCAGATGTTGTAAAACACTAATCATATTCCAGAGTGCTAAACCAAGTCAGCGTGAAGATAGAATAACATATCATGTTGCTTCGACAAGGAATCCATCTTGTGTTGCTGAATTCTCTGCAGGTTTCTGGTGAATTTGACAGTATTCGTGGCATGAACAAACTGTGATAAGTGGCCTATTTGGATAAGGGTACTTTCATTTTTCCTCTTCTTTGAGAATTGCTAAAGTGAAAATGTAAAAAGCTGAAGACATCTGAGGGTTGATGGGGCATATCATCATGATTTGGTCTCTCATAAGCCTCACAGAGCTCAGGCAAGGAGATATGATTGGATGATGAGACTAACGCCTTTTCCAAGAAACAAAAAAAGGGTTTGATGCAAATTCGAACAGGCATGGAAAAATGGCTTTTTTATGATCAATCAAGTTTCAGTTCATCATCAAATTCTGACACACACACACACATTTACAAACATTACAAATCGCCCAGGTGTGCAACACACTGTCAAGAACTCTGCAGTATGTTGAATCTAAACTGAGGCAGGATGAGAATGTTCTCAGCTGAACCTCTGCTGATCCTGGATCTGTTCAGAGTTGAGGTGTCAAACTTTTTTTTTTCTAATGCAATTCATAGCAAGGTTGAATGGTTTAGTAGGGGGAATGGAAGTTTAGTTGAGGATTTACAATGGGTCTAGTTAGGTTAACACAGATCTTAGTATCTCACCTGCCATTTGTTGAATACCACTGAAAGCTCCTAGGTTACTGGAGGTCGTCGCTTGTTGGAGCAACTGGGAGAAAGAGAGACAAAAACAGACCATTAATATGTAATCATTATTATGTATTGGCTTAAGGTGATGGATATATAAGGATAATGTTTGAAGGAGCTAGTGTTAGCTAAATATAGATGAAAATTTGTGGTTTGTTTCCATGTTCCATGCTGTCTGGAGTGACACTATAGAGCAGTCTGTCAACAGTGAAGCAACACAAAAGCCTCTATCTGTTAGGGTGCGTTATTAGCTACTGGTGTTCCTCAAGGATTTGGATTAGGACCAATCAACTTTTGTATTAAACTAAATATTTAAGTGTAATAAATGCATTCTTACCAACAAAATCATAGCCGATTCAAATATATTTGATCTCTAATACACAAGATGTGTGCTAATGTTAACAGCACTTTATAGTGCAGCACAACAAAAACATCACACATTATTGTGATGAAGCTGGCTAGGACAAAAACTGAAAGCTTTAAAACAGCAAGCCTGGTTAAAATACTGTGTTAGAAAGGTTATAAAGCAAAACTAATTTATTCAATATACATAAAATAATGCTAACTTTGGATTCTGTGGTCTCTAAACACAACCTGCGATTAACATAAAACTCTGAGAGTGAAAATCATGTAAAAATATTCAGAGGAACAAAATCATAAAAGACTTGAGGACCACTTCAAGGTATTAGCCTCATACATTGGTGCCAGTGAAAACTGTCATGCTAAGAGTCACCCGTCAGTTCTGTTGGCAGTGTGTTGCTGTCCTGTGCAGTTTCTGCACATGAAAGGGGAGAGGAAAGCAGACTCTAAATGACTCTAGAGGATTAGGATGACATTGAACTAGACCCCTCAGACTGCTTAAAAGCTAAACGTAACCTCAAAATGACAGGGAAGTGGAAAAAGGCAGAAAAAGGAGAAGCAGAATGGTGGGAGAGATGGCCCTGTCCCAATGCTCTTGCATAGTCCTTTAATCCTCACCCACTGTCCTTATGGACTAAAACGCGAGTAAATGTCACCACCATGTTGTATCCTCTTTATATTTAGGAGGATGAAGACGGGCATGAGTGAAACAGGGAATTTATGCATTGTCCTCATTCCAATCCAATTACACAACAGAACCCAAGCCGGGTTCTGCAAGTAAAAATCTCTTAATTTTTTTCTATAGAAAGAAAGACTGTTAATAAAACTGCATAAACCTTTTAAGACAGACCTACCAAGATTGTTAAACCCTGTATATGTTCCTATATTAATTCTTTAGGTTTTGTTTATATAATTTCTACATTTCTTTTTAAAGCATCATTTAATTTCTATTTTATTAGACCTGCTGTACATTCTTTGCAATGCAACATGTCATGGAATAACAAGTTGAATTGTAGTGACTGGTTGGTTTGGGATCATGGCTTTATTAGGCTTTTTACTATAGATTTTTTTTAAAAAAGCCAATGAAGAAAACTAATGAGAAAACGACTGGCATCAAGAAACAATTGCAGAGATTTTTGTTTCGCCACAATTGTTTCACAATTCCCAGTGTGTTTATGGCTTAAATCCCCCTTATTGTCCACAGCTATATGCTCCAGTTTGTGATTTACTGGAAAAGGATTAAGAATAAGGTTATTATTAAAAATAAGTTTTCATAATCATTACAAAATATAAGTATTTTAGAGCTTAGCATAAAATTTATATGTATGGCAATAATAATACTTTACATGAATTTCCAGATTTTTAAATCACAGTTTTAAATTGTACTGTATATCTTATTTTTTCTAGACAGTAGGGAACCTGTAAAAACTGAATTAAAATAAGACATAAGGGCAAACACAATTAATCGCGATTGTCTGCACACTTTTAATAATAAAAAATTTTAATAATAAAAACTCAGATAAACCATATATCGCCATAGTTGTCTGTTTATTAGTCACGTAAATTTTCTGTTTATTCAGTTGCAGCGGTTTATTCTCAGGGCATATTTAGATATTCCACGTGAGAGCGCCCCCTGGCCTTCAGATGGAGATTTACTGCTGATCACAGAACTATGCTTCTCTGAAATTTGCGCACAAGCTTCTGTCTAATCGCGATTTCGGTTTAAAGTCGATTTATCACGCAGCCCTATAAGACACATTTAGATTTTCAGTGTATTAATGCTTGTTTTGTCTCATTTTAAATTATTTTAAATCTTGAGGCCCTCTTGCAAGTTTGATGTGGCCCCCTAGTGGTTAAGAAGCCTAACAGCTTCTCAACAGCAGCACTACCCTTTACAATTTTGAGTATGGGGACCGGTTTCGAAGCGAACTTCGATCAAGGCGCGATCGAAGTTCAGCAGATGAGAGATTTGGAAAAGGGGTTAAGACTAGCTCAGAGAGAGCAAGAGGGGTGGGGGCGGGGCAGGTGGGCGGAGACAGTGACTGACTGCGGCGGCTGCGCTGGCTGTGCTGCTGGTGGGCGTGGCTGCGTGGGTGTGTCCTCTTACTGCCAGATACTGCGGGGTGAGGCCAGTCAGGCCGGTCAGGCTGCCCCAGGCAGACGCACTGTTCAACTGCTGCATCTGCTGCGCCAACTGCTGCTGCAGCCGCCGCTGTTCCTTATCCTTCTGCGTGTCGGCAAACTTCACCACCATGGGGGAGGAGCAGCCCTGTGTGGACAGATTGAAAGAGAGAAGAGGAAGGTGGAAGAGGGATAAAAAAAAGAAAAAAAAAGAGGGAAAGCTAAATATCTAGGAGAGCAATGATCTTGTGCAATGGTACTGCATAAACCGATAATGGCACACAAACACACACACAACCGCTGGAGCGACGGGAGTTCTTGGTGAAATGAGAGTTCTGTGCTGTGCTGCTGATTTTATTTCCCAGGAAAGCGATTTCCTGCTTTATAAAACTATTTCATCATCTGTCTGAGAGAGCGAGCGAGATCTCCCACCCCACAGCCCTCACTGCACCCTACAGACCTGCGCATTTCAGCTAATCTCTCACACGTTCGGTCTCTTTCCCCGACGAAAACAAACAGACCTAAACATCATGGGGCTGACCTGCGGTGCCCGTTTAACTTAAGTCCTGGGGGTCGGAATATAATAAAAAAGGGTGTGTGTGCATAGCAAGCAACGTGTTAGTTCTTGAAAGGGTTATTTAACCAAAATGTAACATTTTCTTATGATTTACTCAGCACCATATTCCTTGAAAACAGTTCAAATCTCTATTATAAAGCTTACATTTTATAAAAAAAATTTATAAAAAGAAAAGAAAATATGCATAAAGACATAGCAACATAGTCATTAAGACATTGTTTTTTTGGCACTGTGACATTATTTTTATTAGAATTGAGCACATTCTCCACCAACTGTTTATTACCATAATGCATCTGTATGCTTTATTGTTTTTTTGTTTTTTTTAATTACTTGTTTTTTTATTTTATTTTATTTTTTGGTGATTCTCATTAGTCTCTAATTACTATAATACAATTCATTGTACAAATGCTATTTATTTTTTATCTGCATAATACAGATAATTTACAATTAAAATAATATATCAATGTTATTCTCAATGGTGATTCTAATTAGATTCAAATTACTATAATACAATAATTTATTGTAATATAAAATTTGCATAAATTGAAAACAGAACAAAACAAAACACTTCATTTAAATATTTTTCTGGTAATGCGATATTGCATTTTTTTCATTATGGTAAAATGAAATGAGCTAAGCAAATGTGTTTAATAAACTTAATTTTTAGACTTAATTCAAAACGGTTGTATTTTAAGCAAAGCAATGGGTTATTCTTTTTTCTTAATCATGGGACAAAATCTGACCTGGGCATGAGACTCAACCAAATATGTTCCATAACAAATCGACACCGAATTCTACTTCTCTGACGCGCACACATAAACACATACATTACAGAAGAAAGACTTTGTGAATGGTGTTCAGTAAGAACATTCAGAAACACCATTACATGTATTAATATCAAAGCTGCTCCTCAGGCAACAGCAGCTAACTCAGGGCAGCTATATGGAGCCACAAGAGGACGAGAGATTGAGACGAGTGCTTCAAGGCAATTATTCTACATCTCTGTCTCTTGTCTCTACCTTACAGGTGCTGATTCACTATGATAAATCACTCTGCGGCTTTTATTGTGCTTTCTCTGAACTGCAAACCACAGTCTGACAAAAAAAGATGAAAGATCACAGACCCTCTAGAATGCAAGTGTGTGTGTGTGTGCGAGAGAGAACATTTGAGAGTTTCTTGGAGGTGGAGCGCCTCGCATCCACCCGGAGCGTTCTTCGGAGTTCCTTCCATTCGGAGAGCTGATTTTCTTATTTCTGCTCTCAGATGGAGGAGAGGTAAAAATAAAACTTGTAAGGGTGGGGGGAATGAGATTTAACTCAAGCTGTCAATCGAGTGGTGCCATCGCCGAGTGAACATCTCAAGAGACCTAAAAAATCTCATTACTCACTGGCTCTGTCTCAGTCTTTCTCTCCTACACACACACACACTCTTTACAGGCTAATGTGAGAGAAGCAGAATGAAACTAAAATATAAGCTCATGTTAACATTGTTAAAATTGGTAACACTTGACTGAGGTTAATCTCACAAAAACATGCCCAGTTCATATTTCCCCATTATATGAAAACCGCCATCCACCACCCACTTTTTTTTAAAGGATAGTTTGTGTGTTTTAGGTGATCCATTGGGTTCTTTTGTTTATTTATTTATTTTTGGTGTTAATTTATGCCTATACGTAAAACAAAATATGTATAGAAGTAATATACATTAAAGAAATAAATTTCAATTTGTAAATGTATATATATATATATATATATATGTATGTATGTATCTTATAAGCATGTAATCTTGTTGCTTAAAATATTAATAAATCAATACTATTTATTTCTACAGATTAGAATTTGTAAACAACAGAGTAATATGTTGTAATAACAAAAACAAAACAAAAAAATATTATACATAAAATAAATAAAATACAATAGTTTAATAAAATGACACAATTTTGAGATTTAAATAAGCATATACTGAAGCCACTTCATCTCAAAATTATTTAGAATGTCAAGCAACAATGAAAAAAGTAAATTAATAAAAAATAAATAAACAAATAAATCTAAATAGTCCTTAAATTTTAAGACTAGCATACGTATATACACTACCCTTCAAAAGTTTTAGAACAGTACGATATTTAATGGTTTTTAAAGATGTTTCTTATGCTCATCAAGGCTGCATTTATTAGATTAAAAATCAAAGAAAAACTGTAATATTGTGAAATATTATTTCAATTTAAAATAACTGTTTTCTGTGTGAATATATTTTAAAATGTAA
>JAUMHE010000046.1:12316857-12337901 GCA_032359235.1 Enteromius mattozi
CAGTTCTCCTCTGGCCGGACGCCCAGCACCTAATTTCCAGTTCAATATTAAGCACATGTCAGATTGTGCAAAGGGCTTATAGTGTGTGTGTGTGTGCAAAGGTCTTATGGGTTTGGCACAATATGAAGGTGAGTAATTAATGAGAGAATTTAAATTTCTGCATGAACTATCCCTTTAATAATGAATAGGTGTTGATGGGTGGACATATGTTAGTGAGTTTTTGGTTGTGATGTCACAGTTGTAAAACTAAAATTCCGTGTGACACAAAACAATCGCTGACAATCAAAATATAGATTTTTTGTTTACCATTTAGTTACATGGAAAGCTTTATTAAACCAATGAGTTTTCAATGTGGGCGTGGCTACCCATTGTGATGCTTCATTGCCTTAAATTTAGTTAGCTCACAGTGTTAATTTCAGATTTGCATTGAAAATTTTGGAGTAAACATCAAACTTATTTCAAAAGAGCAAGAAAAGTTTGGTTTTCAATCACATGTTCCCATTAAAAAATGTAAAAACGAATATAGTATGTGCACATGTCTCACCTCGGCTGAGTCCGTCTGGTCCCCTCAAAATGCGGCACTCCTCGATCTGTCCGAAAGGAGAGAACATGACCCGAATATCGTTCTCATTGCATTTCTTCGACACCATGCCAATGAACAGCTTTCTGTCCTCCACCGCTGAGAGAAAAAAAAAGAAATGTGACCAATGTGTGGTAAAAAAGAAAAAAAAAAAGACGTTACGGCTGCATGTGATCAATGTCTCATTAGCACATCAAGCCCAGACACACAAAACCGCAAATTTTCGCTTGGTTCTCTTTGATCTTTCTTTCAATGACCCGAACGCTCTCTTTTGCCCGTAATCTGTGTGTGCTGCCTTCTAGTCCTCCAGGGAAGATCCTATTTACGAGCTCAGAGGCCGTAATTATGATGTGCTGTGCATTTATGTTTGGAAATAAAATGGATGTGTTTAGCAATTTCATTTTTATTTCTTCCCTTTTCAGTTTACCATAAAGACAGGAAGCTCTTTAGCACTAATGCACAAAAATGAAGAGGAAAAGGTGCATTAGGTGAGTAATTGATGCTTTATTTATGTATTTTATCAGTCTTGTGCTGCCATTGAGAATGATGGGAAATGTAGTTTTGTTGCTCACCTCATTAACCGGCTAAATAAGTGGTGTTTTCTGGCAAGCTGTATTGCTATTTTTTTTTTTTTATCAACAGTAGATAAAATGTGTACAAACTACACTGAATGACACATGGAATACTCCACAAATATCAGTGGATTTGGAATTTCTTTATGTAATTTTATTTAAGCTTTCAGCTTCCTATAATAACATGACACTTCAATTTAATTTTGCGAATATGTATGGAAACACACTTCCGCCTTAAATTAAATGAATGAATTAATAAATAAATAGTATTGTAACAAATAAAATAAAATAATTGCAACTTCAAATCTTACAATATGACTGTGTATTAATCATAGCCTTTCTATGATGCAATATTTTAACCAATTTCAAAGAAATGTATGTCAATTTGTTTATTTATAAATGCATGTGTGAATTGTTACAACAAAATATGAGCCCATATGGAATACTGCACAGATATCCATGAAATTGCAGAAAAATAAATAAAATTAAATAAAATTAAATTAAATAAAATTAAATTAAATAAACATAAATAAATAAATAAAATAAAATAAAATAAATTAAATTGTGGCTTTTAAATTTTGTAACATTATATAACAATGACCACAATTAAATTTTTTTTTTTAAGGTAGAAACAGATTTCCATACAATGAATAACAAGGGAATATTAAAAATACATATACAAAATAATTAAATAATATATTCGGTGATGGTTTGCAGTTATGTGTTTGTGCATGCTAGAGATAGAGAGAGAGAGAGAGAGAGAGAGCGCAAGAGTGAGGCAACTGTAATCCAATTTTTTTTAATGAAGAATGTGTCAGCTCTTACCGCTGGGCGGCCGATAAGCAAGCCGCTGCACTCTGGGAAATCGATAGCTCACTTGTTTATTTTGCTGTTTGAATTGTTTGTGCATTTAACAGCGACAGGATGAACCAGCGATAAGTGCTGTTTCAAAGGTTCGCCTTTACGCACACACAGTGTCATATCAGAAGATTAACCGCACACACACACACACACACACAGGAGCAGGGTTCTCAGTTTGATGGGTTACTGTGCTCACTAATAAGCAGAATGAAAGCATTACAGCTATGCTTACAGTTAACATTTGGTATATAATATCATGAGAGACGTTTTATGGAGATCACATCTATAACATCACTGTCACTCAGACAGACTTTTACACAGACTAGCAGCAAAGTCATATCTGACTCTGAAGAAAATACATGAAATGCTATTCGCACGCCATTTTATTTTCATAATAAGTCATTTTAGAGGCAGAGCAAGTTATTGTATTTTGATGAAATATTACAACAAATATTTTTCTTTGCAATAACATGCAGCAAATCAAATACAATAAGGCCAATAACTAGCGTTAAGAAAGTTATTATCCATTGACTTGTAAAAATCAATGGATACGATTTTTGCCAAATAATTCTGTTTCAGAGTAATTTGGTTATGGATCATCCAGACTGAGACTTATATTCAACATTAAAACATCATGATTTATTTATAAATACATGTGTGAAATGATTATAATTTTACAACAGATTTAAATTTTATTTCAATTATTGAGGATGTATTAATTTATTTAAAAGTGGCAAATAATCACATAAATTCCTGAGAACTTAAATTATACAAATGCATTCCATTTCAAAATATATAAAAATAAATAAATAAATATATAAAATTTGAAAAATACCTTTTAAATAATGACCCAAAAATAAAAGAATAAATTGTGGCTATTAAACTTGAAATGTGAATTTATTACTATTTTTTAACATCATTTCACATTGACCACAATTCAATTTCCATACAATAAATAACAATAAGACACCTGGAGCGCAGTGAATTTTTTGAATGAAGGTGCAAACTTAACCATATATCTCTTTTGTTAAAGGGTAGGGATGTAGTAACATAGGTGTTATAGTTACATCATAATCCAGCTCTCAAATCTCTGGAAATTTGGGCCCCTAGCCAAGCACCAGCTCCCTTACAGTGGACTTCCTAACCACATCAATAAAATCTTTTTGTGAGCAAGACGGCTCATGTGAGTGTGTGTTTGGGTCACTGCCAGGACACACGCTTAAACTATTCTTGACCCGTGGCTCACATAGGCTTCAATAATTCATCCATCCCCCGGTCCCTCACACAAACACAGAGACAAACCCCCAGAACAAACATACAGTCAGACGACTTGAGATAAATAAAGAGACACATACAGACACTCACCATTTGATTTCTCACTGTCTGCGGGCTTCATCTGTATGGGATGGTGCATCTGAAACACAGGACACACACGGGTTACATTTACACAAACACGGCACATTTACTACAACACACTCATTAACGCTCACGCCAGCACATAATCAACCTCGTCTCTCTGCCGCACTGATGTTCTACATTATCGCTGTAATCTTGTTAATGTGTCGTCATTTTTTCCGCTGACTCAATTCTTCATCTCGATAGATGCTAGCAGAATGAAGATGTACGCGTGTCGGGGGTTTGAAGGAGGTGATTTGTCAGCACTTTGCCGATGAAATGTTTATTGCGTTCCATCTATTTCTTTCGCACGCACTTGTTCTTGTTCTCTTAATCTCTAGTCAACGATTTTTTGAATAATTTGCCATACGCATTTTATCTGCACAGTTTTTCAATCTCATATGTGTATATATTGTCAATAGAATTTTACATTTTAATAGTTCTATATTTTAATGTGAAATACACATTAAATACCCAAAAACCTCTGCATTCTGTCCGATTCTCTGCTGTGCTTACTGTCTTTGGAAGCAAGAACGTGTTCTGTGTGAAGCCTACAACTCTGCTTTTGGTTGCTCGTCTATTTTCTTCTCAAAATCTCTCCTCTTGTAACACCTTCAGCTTCATGGTCAACTGCACAAGTTTGAATCCAGCTTTGATATACTGCCAGAGACCAGATCTGTACAGCACACACACACACAGGTTCTGTATGCATGGAATATGTATCCTAATATTCATGTTGTCTTCTCTGTATGGTGTGTGTGGATACATGTGGCCATCACAGAGCTTGTGGTTGTGTGTGTTCTCATTCTCTCTCCCATTACAGGCCATGACACTGATTACAGAGGTCATTCTCTGTTAGCAGTCTCTCATGAAACACACGTTTGCTTACACACACACACACAGACAGACACCTGAAAGAAGTCAACATCTGCGGCTGAAGACAGAATGACAGCTCCATAACTCTTGGGTCGGATCGAATTATAAAAGCAGTCAGAAATAACTGAAGATATCCGTTTACTTCATTTTAACTCTAACCTTTGACCTTCATCTCACACACACACACACACACGCGCGCTCTCTGTCTTTGATGGTTTGCCCTACTGCCGGCATCCTCAGGCATCTGATCCTGTAGGACACACATGCTCTTTCTGACCGTGGATAGAATACTTAAAGGTTTTAAAAGACCCAAGTTTGTTGTTTGAGGTTATTTGGTCTCTTTAGACACAGACCGTACACCATTTTGTTTTTACATTTAAAAATATCTATTCAGATGTTTAAGAAATGTTTAGAAAATTAGTTTTCTAATTTCTAATTTCTTTGTTTAGTATGTGTAGTCCAGAGGTTTTGAGGACACACACTGTGTGTTTTTGGGTAAAAGATCACAGAAGTCAGACAGATGGGCACACAGTGGGGATTTTATAAGCTGCCACACTCTCATGAATACACACACACTCTCTCTCTCTCTCTCACACACACACACACACACAGTGGCATAAACACTAGCAGTAAGTGATATGTAATTAAAAACATATATATAATAAATAAAAGCTACCTTTTTTTAGAGTGTGCATGCAAAAACAAACTATTTAAAACAGACGAGACCTTCTTTAATCCACTGATACACACACACACACAGGAGGAATTCTTTTAATCAACTCAAATAATTTTAATCAATGCAAGTAGAACGATAGATAGATAGATAGATAGATAGATAGATGCACATTTCTACAGAACTAGAACGCCTGTCACTGATCAAATTCAATAAATACCCAGCTTGTTTATTAAATTTGCAAATATGTTTTCTTATTACATATTTGGATTTAACTTCCAACTACGATCTTATTAACCCCCTTAGCTAACATTTTCATATGCAATTTTCCTTCAAAATAAGCATAAAGTGTTCAGATTTAATTTGGTCCTGCCCATTTGTGACTGTAATTACTGTAAAAAAATGTCTACTGCCCAAAAACTTCATAACAAGCATCTCCACAAAACTGAACTGATCTTGTAGTGTATGAGCAGGCTTCAGTGAACTGAATTAATGTGAGACAGAGAGAGAGAGAGAGAGAGAGAGAGAGAGAGAGATGAATTCGTTCACAGCTGGAGGATACTTTAACAGACATGTCCTACATTAGCCTTCAATCGTCCTCACACACACTCACACACACACACTGCTTCAGAGACGGTCTGATTATGGCAGCGATTGATATGATAATCGTACGTGACATCTCTAGGTCTGCCGTAGGCTAAAGGGTTTGGAGTAGGAAAAACAACATTTCTAACTAAACAAAAAGATGATTTGAAAACAATGACAATAAAAGCAAGAAGACAGTATAACTGTCAGGTTTTTAATAGCACCATTGTTACGTTTTCAAAAAATGAATTTTGTTTTGACTGTATGGACACCTTCATTTTAGTTTCATTTTATTACAGTTGACAGTGACCTTTGATACGATTTTATACAGTCACACAAACACACATTAAGCACAAAAACATGCAATACACAAATAAACAAACATGTTTCACTAGAATATCACACTCCTTTCAGCCAATCAGATTTTTGTTTTCAGTATTTAATTTTTAATTTATTGGGTCAAAAGTATTAGAGTCAGATTTTAAAATACAGAATTTATTGTGTATTGATTATATGACTATGGGAATAATCATTGGTTTAATTGGTCTCAGATAGAATTTTAATATTAGTGCATCCCTATGAAATACACTTATGTTCAACATTTTTGTTTTTAAAAAAGACTCACATGCTCACTAAGGCTGCATTTATTAAAAAGAAACAACTGTTTTCAAAAATACAATAAAACTGTCAGTATCACAATTTAAGATTAATGTCTTTTTTTAATGGGATATATTCTAATGAATTTAGCCTGAATTATCTTTAGTCATCACTCTAGTCTTCACTATCGCATGACCTTTCAAAAAATATTTGGATATGCTAATTTGGTGCTTTTTTACTGTAAATTTTTTGTGGAAACTGTAATATTCTAAATACGATTTTTTAATGAACAAAGTCATAACATACATCATTTATCAGATCAATCAATTGATTTCTGATACGGAATTAATTATTTTTTGGCATTTTCTTATTTTGTAATATTCAAAAAAAAAAAAAAACTTTCGTAACTTTTGATCAATTTAATGCTGCATTACTAAATAAAACTATTAATTACTTTCTTAAAGAAATAAATGAAAAACATTTTTGAATGCAACATTTTTTGAACGCTAGTGTACAGCTCGAATCCCTCCCCTGATCATTTGTGTTTGGATTTCGAGAACAAGGACTCTGATTTCATGACAACAAACATCATTCGCTCCGTCAGAAAGCGCAAATCATAAACTCATTAAAGTCGCTCTTTGACTCGAGACAAAAAACCCTGCCATAAGCCTGTCTCTCCAACACAACTTCACATATTTTCCTGAATTACAACCTCTAACAAAGGAAACCAGATTAAAAACTTGAAACTGTCGTCATTTGAATAAGAAATTCTCTGCCTCGCTAGCTTTCAGAGAGAGACAGACATGAGCAGATAAACAAACACTCACCCCAGTTAAGGTCTTTATGTTGTGCAGTGCATTCTGGGCCTCCAGGGCAGCTTTCCGTGTGTAGAATGTGACAAAACAGCACCCTGGGAAAACAGACAGAGTCGGAGAGAGAGAGAGAGAGAAAGAGAGAGGTAAGCATTTTAAGCATGCAATAAGCCAAGTGGATTTGATCTTTTTCTTTCTGTCTCACTACCTGCTGAGAGAGAAAACAATCTCACTGCTGTCATACAGATCTCTGCCAAACTACACCACAGAGAAGATAAGGGACGAGGAAGAGAGAGAGAGCGAGAACAAGAATAAGAGAAAAGAGGCTAATATTTGATGCTTAATAAACAGCCATATGGAGTGGGATTTTGGACCAATGAGAGTTCGCTGTGGGCGGGGCTACTCAGCTTGATGCCTCGTGTTGTTGCAAGCATGACTACGGTAAAAACTCTGACCATGTGTGAAAAATCTTTTGTACTCTCTGAAAAACACAATGTGCAGACAAGCAGATTCATACAAACATTTATTTATTTACAATTTTAATAGTACAATAATTCATGTAAGACAATGGTTTATATAAATATATAAAAAACATAAATATTAAAAAAAAATAAATAAATAAATATTTAAATGAATAAATTAATGTTCGCATGAATCTTTTTAAATGCTTCAATAAAACACCTACTCATAAGAGTCATTTGCTTATGATTCAGATACTGATCACACGTAATATATTTCTGTGCAGCCAAAGAGGACATAATTGTTATAATTTCTATTATTTTTCATTAAACAGTTTTTATTGACCTGTGTTTTATTGTTAATTAAAACTAAGACTAAAACTATTACAATTGTATTAATAGAAATAAAGCTGAAATGAAATAAAATATTAATATTAGATTAAACACTTAAACTTTAGAACTGTTGAGTTGAAATTAAGAACGTAAAAAAAAAGAACTAATTCAAATTACAAAAGCACATACAAATACTAAAAACAAATTCAAAATAAAACTAAAAATATACAAATAAAAGCATATTAATAGTATTAGAAATACTATAAAAGTTCATAAAATATTACTAAAAATAACACTGATTTTCAGACTGAAAGCTTACTTCAGACTCAAATTAAATATGTGACACTTAATGGATATGTTCCATTAAGTCACAACATTTCATGATTTTATTTTTGAGGTCACCAAAACCAATCGACCAAAAGGCTCTGTCCTTCATCAGAAGATTGAAAACGAGTATGTGTACAGTATGCATCTGCACGCATCCTTGACTGGGCATTGGAGCACAGAAGAGCACACACACACACTAACAAGCAGAGATCACCAGAGAGGACTGACAGAAAGAATCAGCTGGGGACCTTTGTATGTATGTGTGTGTGCGGCTAAAGCAAGCTGAGAGTGCTGGCATGTTTTATTTAGAGAGAAAAGTGAAGAGGAACAAGAAAAAAAAAATGAGTGAACTGAATCCCCTTTTTCTGCCAAGGAGAATTTTGGCAGGATAAACTAAGGACTCACTCGTCCCTGGCAACAGTGCAGTCCAGTCTATGGCCAAAACAACCCTGTTCCCAGTGTTACACACACACACACACACACACCAGACACCAGTAAGTGATCATACACATTTAAACTCCCAACATGCCTGAAACATTCCCATCAGTCAACATTGACATTGCTCCTGGCTGGCGGGGGGTGAGCTTTATGGGTCATTAACACAAAGGTTGCAAGTTCAATCCCAATTAATTGTGACCTAGGAACTGAAGTGTTAATGAGATCCGGTTCTGATCAATCACCATTGTGCCTGAAGACAAAACACTCACCCTAGGGGTCTCAAAGGACTGGATTCAGAATTAGTGCACCATATCTGCTAAATAGACATGTAGTCTAAAGCTCAGATTGTTTGCACAAAAACACCAAGAGCTTTCTAAAAACGGTAAGCTTAAATCTGATTGGTTGGTTTTGATCGTGGCGGTCCCTGTGGCGGACTTTATGGTGTAAACTTATGGTTATACAGCAGTAAACAAAAATTTTGCCCCAAGCAAAAAACATAAACATTCTATGGTTTGCATGAAACAATTGTAAAACATTTGATATAGGGGGAGTGTTCACATGCGTTTGTGTACAGAGATTTGAGTTAATACCACATGAGCCTAAACACTCCACAGCTACTCTAACAGTAATACTACATGAGCTCATAATACTCCAGCAGTATTAGGTAAAACTCCACTACATCAAGATTTGGAAAACACCGTACACTTGCGTAAGACCGGTGAAGGTAAAGATAGGAAGAAGATTGCGAAATCTTTTGATGGAAGAGCCCTGCTCAAAACTGTTGTGAAAAGCTATACACACACACACACCTATGATCTCACAGTACTAAACCAATTTAGTATGTTGTTTTGTTATCATTGTTGTTGTTACTACTATTATTATTATTAGTAGTAGTAGTAGTAAAAAGGAAACCGTACTGTTTAAATGTGATATGTAAAACATTATTCAAATAGAATAATATTTGTAGAATAAAAATAATTAATAATTAACAACACAAACATACAATATAAATATCAGTAGAAAATAATAACAATTCTATTTATGAAACACATTAATAATACATGCAGTTAATAATAATGATGTTATACTGTACTATTGCAAGTTTTAACAGTAAATAATTAGTGAAATGCAAATAATAATAATAATAATAATAATGTAGTGATGTCAAATTTTAATAAGGGGGTCCCTAACAAGTGAATTATTTTATTTGTTGGTCCATTAAAAAATAAAAATAAATAAGTAAAATAAAAAAAACTTATATATATTTTTTTTTTTTCCTTTTGCATCAACAACTTTGAAAACATCTGTGCTAAAGGTTTCATTTATTTATTGCTAATTGAAAAGTAGTGTCATTTATCATATTACTGTTGCTGATTTTTCCATGTTTAAGGTGAAGGGGGCCATTCACATTCTACCAAAACACACAGATGACCACTTGTGACTTGATTTTGCATATCATTTCGAGGTCTTTCTAAAACACAGAGATGTCCAAAACCATTAAAATGCGGCCTAATGCGCTAATACGAAACAGTCCACCAATAAGATCAAGTTCATTCCTGTGTTGTCAGCAAAAGTGAAGGAAACGCAGGCTTTCTGGGCTCTGCCAGCAACTCATTCCTTGGCTGTTGACAGCGGTTCGTGTTTAATCGTGTTGCGACACTGGAAACTTTTGACAATCCCAGGCAGGGAGGTCAGAACAGCCATCCTCACAGTGTTTTCCACATCCGTACGTGGCAGGACTGCTGACGTACGGTCTGAAAGCCCATGCCTCACCTGAGACGGATAAGACAGGATAAAACCACGAGGCATACAACCGCCTCAAGAGCTCCGTGACCATTTGTACTCGTGCTCAGACTCGCTGACGGATTGATTCTGTAATGTCATACAGCACGAATGCATGCTTACAAACCCAGGGCTCCTATAACAGTAACAGAAAGATGTTTTTATATTTAATAATATATTAAAAAGTGTACCTGTACTGTATTTCTTTAAAACAATTCCCACTTCTGCTCTATGATGTTGTTGTATCATTATTACTAATACATTATTTACTTGGTTAAATAAACATTACTTTCACCATCAGAAGCAGTCACCCCACGGATTAGAGGGGCGGGGTGAGCAGATCTCATTTGCATTTAAAGGGACATGCAATGAAACGGGTTGTTGTGAACAGAGCTGTTAATGACAAGCTAAAAAGTGTGTTGTTTTACACTACCATTGACATTTTAACCAAGGTTTGTTATAGACTTTTACATTTATTCCAAAATAATAACTTAAGGCAGTAACAATTTGATTGTGAACTTACATTTAGCTATTCTAATTAATAATTAATTTTTAACTATTAAATGATTAACTATAAAACTATTAATTGTTTCATCAGTCATCACAGCTTGGTAAATACTTGTCACATATTTACTTAAAAAAGTACTGTTCCTCATTCATTCTCAATTACCCCCCACCGAATTCACAGCATGCTTTACGGACTCAAAAACTCAATGGGCTGAGGGGAGGCGAGAAATGCTCACTGTAACTTTACCTACTCGTGTGACTGTTAGACAACGTTTCAATGATTTATTCACTTTTGAAACGCTACTGTAACATTTGCGTTGTTTTGTCTTCGTACTACAAATATTTTCCCATCTAATATTTTGAGAAGTCACTGCCTCCCTTCCCTCCTCAAATGAAATGTCCCAGCTCAGATTCTACTTTTTGCCTTTTCAGTTTAAAGTCAACATTTCCCAGCTTTCCCTTGCATTCAGTCCCCAAACCGCCCTTTTCATGATCCAATCAATTCCTGAAGGACAAAACGAACCGCCCTAAGCATTCTCCATCTCGTTTCACTCGGAAATGTGTGGCATTATGGAAGTATAACAAGTTGCGGATCCCGTTTTCGTGTTGACTGTAAATGAAAACGTCTTGAATGCCAATTTTTTTTCCCAGATTCAGTTTTTGATCTGTTATACGAGACAGAGCGTCCAAAGCCCTAAAGTTATGGACTTAATCCCATGAACACACACATATCTGTTAGAATACATTTCAATACATTAGCATAGCACGTCTGCATTTGGCCTTAGAGGACACACACACACACTCTCACATACACTTGTATCATTCTGCGGCTGTGCTACGTGTCCAGGGACTGAAAAGGATGCACACACAAATGCATCCATTCATCTTGTGAGCGTGTAGGCGTGCGTATGTGTGTGTGACGGACTTCAAAGGCAGACAGGAATACATCTTTACTAAAGAACCCCAGCTGCTCAGGGCCATTTAGCCCTGGACCGCTCTTGCATCACTCAATCAACAAGGGACAGTCTGTTTCTATGTGTGTGCGCGTGTGCGGACCGTTCTAAATTGCAGCCCGGCTCTGATAAACAATTCCTGCTCTTCACCTCTGGGTGCATTTATATTCTACGCCTTCGTTCTGGCCTTGCACACACACGCATGATGCAGGCGGTCTGTGAGGCCGTCTGTTCGGAAGCACCTCCCTGCTGATGCTCAGGCTATGGCGGCCAGGCAGGGACACACGCGGGGCGCAGGACAATTCAGCGTCCTGCACTGAATCTGCACAGTGGGCTCATGATCGTAGATTAAACCACTGAGACCACAACTCGCTGCAGATATGCACCCTTGCTGGGATGTGTGCGAGTGTGACTACTTTTCGGCTGAGCGCCACTGCCCAATTTGTAATAGACTGCTACATTTTCACATTGTAAAAAAAACAAAAAGGTTAGATCTGGGTTGACAGAATATCACACTGGCCCCTTAAACCTACCAGAAAGCACTAACTTCGGTGACCAAGGGTGCAGAATATTGTCCTCTCTGCGTGAAGCTAATAAAACAACAACTCAAGATGCAAATCTAGATTGCTTCCATTATAATCCAGTTGTCTGCACTGCTGTGGTGCAGGATGATGTGAAGCACACAAAAGCAAAGCTACGCCATCCACTTACAAAATACATGTAAAGCACAGGATTAATATAATGTACATATTTATCAATACGTTTGAATACATATTTATATTATATTATTATTATAAAGATTATATGTGATGTGTGCATTTCACAAAAATAAGTATTCTTTTATTTTTTTATATACAGTATGTTTAAAATATTTAATACTGCTTAAAATTTGATTTAGAATATTGCAATTTCAAATATTTAATTTATGTTAACATTATACAGTCAAATCAAAAATTATTCAGACACCAAATATAATTGTAATTTTTTGTTACTAGTGTGTACAGGGCACAATAGTTCATAAATGTAAGTGAGGATAACAGTGAACTGTGATATATTTTACCCAAAAATTATTCTACCAGTAAAATTTGGGATCAATAAAATATTCAGACAATTTAACCTGATCATGTTTTGCTTAGGTGCTTTTTTTTATTATTTTTTAATTGCTAACACAACCTTTTTACTCAACAGACTGAACAAAATTAAGCATTGGTAATTAGTCAACCTAAATTGGAATTACTTAACTGTAAACTTAATTGTAAAATTGTAAATTATTATTTAATTATTAATTGTTAATATTATACTATTACAAATATTGTGTGAATTGATGCATGCAATGAATTTTGTACAAAAATATATATATATATATATATATATATATATATATATATATTAGAGAGAGAGAGAGGTAAAAACTGATGCATGCAATGTATTTTATTTTTTAAACATTTAATAAATAAATAAATACAATGTATTATTTCAGTTGCTGAAGTTAGTTCCCAAAAAATAAGTGCAAAACTCTTGAAAACTAAATAAAGACTGCAATGTGTCATGTTAGCATGTGGGCAGGTTATATATTAAACTAGTCGATTGCCAGTGGAAAGTCACAGAAACTAGAATAAGTGTGTGCGAACTTAAGTACGATCTCAGGTTATATAATACTGTGTGTTTATTTTGCTTTAGGACACTTCAAATTGAGTCCGTTTAACTGGCACACTTTTCTTAATATAATCTACCCATTAATTGGTAATTTCAAAAGGTGGAAAACTGTCCTTATGGGAGAAAAAAAAAAATGGAAAACCAAATCCTTTTTAGAGAAAATCAGTTCTAATTGGCGGATGCCACAGGGAAAGACAGTGCCAGAGAGACACGCGGGAAGTTAACGTTCACCTCGCGACTTTGTTGGTGGAGAAATCTTTCAATACTGTCTAATTTAACAGCCAGAGTTGCGAGCAGACGACCTTTTCCTAAATGAAAATGCGTTAGAGTGAAGCTAAAGGCTAGCGGTGGCCATTACGGCCCCACGGCAGTGTCAGAGGCCTTGATGAAGCTGGACCTGAGAGAGGCACTCTAACTGCAGCTAACTGAACTACAGGAGCACTCATCACACCGTCTGAAAGCCAATCACACACCTCGGTTCTGCCAGAGATACCCGTCGCAATCGCTGTGTGTGCGAGAGAGATAGAGAGAGAGAGTGCAGGACTTGAGTAATGCTCTCCCACTCTGCCCTGACTCATCCTCCATAAGAGTGAGAGGATGGGCGGCACTGTGAACGTGTACATGCCATCTTCCTGTCTGAGTGTTAACAACTCCGCAGAACCGAGGTTAACGCCTACGCTTTAGCGCTATTCTGAAACCCGGAGAGTTACCTCGCTGTCTACCGCCTACATCGGAACCAAAACTAAACCTCATAAATGACTGATTTGGAACATCACTGCGTTCAAGTCGTGTTGAAAGGATTGTATCTACGAGATGAGCGAACATGAATGCCACCACAATGTCGTAATTAAGAGTCTGAAACCCAGCCAATCAGAAGCAAGTATCTGCAAGCGCACTGCTATCGCAAACGAAATAGAAACATTTATCTTATTCATAGATATTAAACCTATTTTAACATCGTTACATGTGACTGATAACATCTTTGTCACAGAATACACTCGTTGGTTCGCAGAAAGTTCACAGTTTTAACGCACATATTTTCTTTCATTTATTTTCAAGATCTGAGGTTAACTGTTGTTGCTTTCGGTATGGCTATAAGGTCACGCAAAATGATATTTAAAAACTCAGACCCTTTTAACATTGAAAAAAGCACATAATCATCTGATAATTATCTACTGTCATAGTTTGTACAATGTTGTTCTAGCCTCGTCGTCGCGGAAATTGAAACCGCTTCTAAATTAGGGATTTTGTGCCGCCGCCATTGCTAGTTAACGCAAAAACTCCGATTAGCATTTTAGTGCTGTTGCCTCGCATGTAGTTAGGACACAGTGCGACCAAATCCATATTACCCATCATGCTCCATAGCAGCACAATACCGTATTAACTGCACAAATAAAGGCAATTAACGGAAGGTTTTTAAATTTACTGGCTTCCATTGTTTTTCTATGTAAACATGCTAATGTTAATACTTGATCGTCATCCTCTCCTTTTGCAGCTTATTGCGCGAATGATTCGCAAGACCTAGCTTTTTCCTTTCACTGTCTTACGTTTCATATGCTAAAACTCAAAAATGCACTTTATGAACATTCGATGCAAATCTTTTTTGCGCTTAATTGTGTTGTACTGACCAACACAATAATTTCCGACCAAAACCACATGATGAGAATAATTCAAGTTTACAAGTAGAAAGTTTACAGAAGGATGTAAGGGCAGCAATGAAATGCGCAAACAACTTGTTAGCATGTTGCTAAGCTAATTGTGCGATACTATAGAGATATAAACATCACAAATAATGGGCCAAACTGTTTGTTTTTTTTTTATTTCAATTAGCTAAAAATTCTGAAGAATTCTGGAATATTCATTAACATATTTTTGCAATTCATTTTGCCATTTTTAGTGATCATTTTAACTTGGCCTGTTGCGATGCATTCTAGCAATGCCTAAATAGATTTTTTAACATAGCTTTTGAAATGATTGTGATACAAGTTGTGCAACATTACGCAATTTATCAACTCAAGCCATGACCATGTAAAGCTGAAATAGCCTATAAAGTTGCCTAAAAGTGCTTTAACACAAATAAAAGCTTCACGCATTTGAAGAAATCTGGAATATTTATGAGCAAATTTTTAGTGAAATCTTTAGTGATAGTTTAACTGATTCTAGCAATGCCTATAGGTTTTTGAACATAGTTTTTGAGAAATTGAATAAAAGAAAGATATGGATGGAGGATGCAAGGCAGAAACAGGCAGACAGGAAATGAAGCAAAACAGGAAGTCGCAGACTCAAGCTAACACATCACACATGTGAGCAGGTTCACATGACACAGCATGACACTCTCCTGCTGCGATGGCTTTTGTGATGTAGCCTATTAAAACAGGAAACGCACGCTACCTTTGCTCTGTGGTGGGTTCTGACTACGATCTCGCAGTATGTTGATCTGGTAGACGGCTCCGTACGGCTCAAAAAGCTCCTTTAACTCTTTCTCGGACCAAGAGCGAGGGATCTGACCCACGAACATCTTAATGGCGTCCGGATCAGGCTGGTCCGAGTGTTCCAGGGCGCCGTTCATCTTCCCAGCTGTACCGTTACTGCAGAGAAACAGAAAGCAAGCGTTAAGAAGTGTCAAAAGAGTCTGTAGTTGTCTGAAAAGATGGAAAGTGAGAGGGGTTGGTCTCGACGCTCACAGCGAGAGCAAATTTGGGCCGGACAGATCGACAACTGCTCCTCATTAAAGCAGGAAGACATGGAGACACAAACCCTGATTAAAATCACAACAGTGTTATTACACTCAGCGTGTGTGCTGTGTCGTGTGTGTGTGTGTGTTTGTTGATAGTCCTGAGCAGGTACAATTCAGACTCTGCTCCGGGTTCAATAAGCTCTATTACCAGATAAAATAACTTTAATTTGCTCCTCAGTTTGTGCAAACAAAGGAAATGCGTGTTTACAGCAAATTCAAAATGGGATTCTATGGGGCAAATGTCGCAAATGATAAAAATACACATCACGATTGATGAAAATTTTTTTCGAATAAATTTTAGTACGAAAGTTTTTAATGAATCGTTATTTATTTACTCATCAGTACGCACATTTCACGCAAAAATTTGCGTATACACGTTTAAGTGAATGAGACCCAATATTTGGCTGAGATACAACTATTTGAAAATCTGGAATATGAGAAGAACGAAAGAACGAAACAAATCATGACATGATAAAATCAGCTGAGCTGAGTCAGGGTGCGAGACGGATCCGTGTGACCCCTAGACGCCCATGTTGCTGGTTCAACGAGTTCATGAGGAATTTCAGGCGCTTGTTTCAGTTCCAGATGAAAGCACTCAGAGAGAGAAAGTGAGTTATCGACCCCCACACTCACATTTCCTTTTTTACAAGCTTACAAATAACAAAATGTGTGAACAAGCCTAAACAAATTCAAAAATCATTGAGTGTCTACTCAATTTTAGTTTGGTTTTGCTGATCGAAGGCCAACCTGCCTGCTGCCCTTCAACGGATATGAAAATAAATAATAAAAAAATGAAATGAATAAATACTTCTATCCTCAGTGAAGAAGCATAATCATTTCCTCATGAGACTAATTATCGCACTAAGCATTCTGTGAGTAAGCCTTCTCCGCCTGCTTCAAGATAACTGTTCATATTTCATCACTTCGAAACGTGCATCACTCCAAGGACATTTTGACACGAATTAAGCACTATTCTCTACACAAAGGAGAAATGATTTCTTTTCTAATTATACTGTGCTGGTCTGTCAGAAAATATCTAAAATATCTCACTGGCACACCTTTAAAGGGAATATTATATATATATATATATATATATGGATATAAATGTCAAAATTTATATTATTATATATAATTGTATTTAATATATAAATGTAACATCTTTTTCTTAAATGTATACATGCATGTTTTTGTATTTATATATAAACATAATAAATATACACAAATGTCAAACAATTAATCACATCCAAAATAAATGTTTATATATATATATATATATATATATATATATTTATATATACAAGAAGATAGAAAGAAAGAAAGAAATATTTATGAATAAAATACTTAAAATATAAAACGTAAATCCCTTTTGTGACTACTGACAAAAGATATACATATTTTTTTATTTAATTCAGAAATAAATGTCAATTAAATATGTTAAATATTAAAAAAATGTCAAGTTAAAAAAAGAGACTGGAACAACAAACGCAGATACAGAAAGAAAGTGGCAGTGTACTTTTTTTAAGAAACAATGTTCAAAACTAGCATTATGCTATTAATGCACTTAAAAACTATTTTTTGTAACTTAAAAAAAGTGTAGACTGTTTATATATATATAGTATGTAGACTATAACAATTACTCAGCACACAAATAAACTGAATCCATCATAAAGCCTGTATATACATTTTTCAGGAATAGTTTCCTATGGATGGTTTCCACACACACACACACACACACACACATTTACAAATTAGAAGTGGAAAAAAGCCAAAGAACTAACTCACTCTGCCATTCACAAAGCCTAATTTCTCTTTAAGCCGATGAAGTGATTTGTCATTCTATTCAAAAGAACAAGGCCTAGAGTTAAAGAGCAGCAACCGATAAAAAGAGAAGGTCGGAGGTAAAGAGAAGAGACACAGACCTCTGGACTCGATTCATCCATCTCTTGCAGAAGGACCCTATTCTCTCTGCGGAGACGCCCAAGTCTTTGAGCGATTTAAAGGACATTTCTTCCAGCGCCGCGGGAAAGCCGCCCTCTCGGGTCGCCACGCCAACCGCTGCTCAGCTTCCCCCACCCCAATAAATCCCCCGGCAGTTACCACAGTGATAAGTGTGCCCCTCGCCGCCGATCAAAAAGCAATAACAGCGAAAAAAGCGAGCATGACACAGACATAGAGGCTGAGAGCCAGAAACTGACTCTGATACAGAGAGAGGGATGGGACTGCGAGTGTCAGGGTGTTGTGCGTGTATGTGTGCGCTTGTGTGTGTCACAATTACTAATTGTTTCGTTCGACAAGGCCCGACTGCAGGAATACAAAGGCACAAGTCACAGGAAGCCTGTAACAGCGTGCTGGAGGACACTCGCACACACTGGGCTGGGGTTAGAAATCAAGAACCGCTTCTGAAACTGTTACATTTTTTAAGAAAAAAAAAAAATGCTGGGATCGAATGAATTCGGTTTCCGTTAGCGGTTTTGAACATGTGTAATATTGGTTTTATACATTTTGGAACAGCTGAATACTTACAGCAAACATGGGTGCATTGAATTGATCAAAAGTGATACTAAAAACATATATAATTATTTCTATTCCATATAAATGCATCTCTTTTATTTGCACTTTTCAAAGAATCTAAAAGCTATCACGGTTTCCACTAAAATATTAAAAAACACAACTGTTTTCAACATTGAAAGTAATTATAAATGTACCACGAACGCCGCATCAGCATAAAAGATAACGTTATACTGAAGACTGAAGTAATGATGCTGAAAATTCATCAATTTCATTAAAAAAAAGAAAACTGTATTAAATGTTACAATATTACTCGGTTACACTCACTTTTTAAGATGTCCTTGTTACAGTGTAATTACACATTAAGTACTGAGTAATATTAATTAACTACATGTACTTGCTATATGGGTTGGGTTACTTGCATGTAATTATGCATAATTTCTTGTCATTATAATAGTAAGTACATGTAACATTTGTAACATGAACACCTTAAAATAAAGTGTAACCTATTACTCGAATTTTGATTGAATAAATTAAGAAATCTTACCAATTCTGTTTGACTATATTGTACACACACACACACACCAAAAAGCTAAAAAAAATGGTATAATACAGTTACAGTAGGATTATCTGGTGCTAAAAGGAATCCTTAAGGAAACAGACTCATTAAGCTGAATCACAATCATTAAATTCCTTACAATTCCCTGCAAAGGCCTAAGGAGAGGAGCCATTGACAGTTTAAATACATTGTCCTTTATTTGGACCATCCTTCTTTCACTCTTCTGTGCTGACAAGGTAGAGTAAGAGCCAGACACAAGGTGAAAATAAAAGTGCTTGTGTGTGTGTGTGTTTGTCTGTCTGAATGTAAGTCCTGAGGCTCAGATTAAGTTGTCAAGTGGATCCACTCCTGCCATAGCATTCTTTCTCTCTCTCTCTCTTTCTTTCTATCCACTTCCCTCTCAATTTGAGTCAATTGTCTGCCTTAATGGCTTAACTAGACCTTCCATCAGCCTGGGCTGCTCTTAAGGTGTGTCTGGATTGCTGATGTAAGGAACTCTGATGGTCCGCAGGCTCACACACACACTCAACTCACTCACTCCCTCCCTCACTCACTCATGTACTTACAAACAAGCGCAATAACACCGCAAGCCAGCGAGACAATCATGTATGCTTCTGAAGATAGGCTGGATGTTAATATAAACATAAATGCAATATAACAAATTATGATTGGAGATACAGTAATGGTTGGGCTGAGGTTATTTCACGCCTGAGCGGCCTCCATAAAAGGTTACAGGAGCGCTTACGTTGCTTTGAAACGTTTTTGAAAACTTATTTTACACAGAAAAATATATATAATGTTTATGTATACATTTGTGTTATTCAATGATCACAATAAATTCATTTGTCAGGTTGCTTAAAGTATATGGACCTACGCATCTACAGTAACAGAAAAATAATAGAGTTATACAGTGTGCAAACACACACGCACACACACAAACATAGTGGGCTGATAAGGAGTGAAAAGAGAGCGAAATAAAGCAAGACGACTGTGAAAATGAAACTAATTTGGATACAAAATCCCTCTTCCACCCATTCCACACACATTAGTTGACAGGCAGCTGGGGGGGAAGTTGCAAACCTGTAATTTCCTCGGTTTAAAAAAAGAGCACAGCTGACAAGTGTGTGCATGTGTATGTAAGCAGGAGAGAGTGAAAAAGAGAAGGAAAAGTGATTTTTATTTATTTTTCCAATCATCACTAGAAGTTAACACCGCCTGTCTGACAGCTGTGCTGTCGTATCTCTCTCGCTGGCGACAGGTGATGCTTTAATTCCACTCATCAGTTAAGCTTTATGATCCTAATTAATCTCATTGGTCATAAAAACAAGGCGTTCTGCTCCGAGCGCTGAAAAATACTCAATCCATCCACACTTAATAGGGAAGATTTATCTCTGTTTCTCCATGGTTCATCTACTGCTTTATTTCTCTGTCTTTCTTTCATCATGTCATAATTCAGGGCTTGTCAGTCACGTTTATGATGGGGAAACCATCCGTTCAGTGACCCCCATGCACTGAATGTCCCATTTGCTGTCAAATTTATGGTTTTCTAAGACTGTTTGTTCTGCAATTTGGTTTTAGGACATAGTGGCTTTGTCAAAAAACCTATTGAGTTGCCATACAAGTACATACAAATGATCAAATTGTACAATTGCCCCCTGTACAATTGGGGGCAGTCGTGGCCTAATGGATAGGGAGTTGAACTTATAACCCAAAGGTCGCGGGTTCGAGTCCCAGGTCCCAGGTCCGGCAGGGATTGTGGGTGGGGGGAGTGAATAACCAGCAGTCTCCCCACCTTCAATACCACGACTGAGGTGAGACCCTTGAGCAAGGCATCG
>JAUMHE010000046.1:12338001-12348945 GCA_032359235.1 Enteromius mattozi
GGTGGGGGGAGTGAATAACCAGCAGTCTCCCCACCTTCAATACCACGACTGAGGTGAGACCCTTGAGCAAGGCATCGGCAATGGCTGCCCACTGCTCCGGGTGTGTGTTTTTGCGGCATCACATTCGCAAAATAGAATGTTTAAACCATGTGCATTTATGCAACACAGGCCTGTACAAATGTACCTGTACAAATGTTCCTAGTACATATTTTTGGCTATCTCAGGCAGTTGAACTTAAACTAGTGATGTCAAATGATTAATCGCGAATAATCACATCCAAAATAAAAGCGCAAAAAATAGTGCTGTCAAACAATTAATCGTGATTAATGTGTATTTATATATGCATAATAAACAGTACAAACACACACATATATTACGAAAACAATTATTTTGGATGCGATTAATTGTTTGACAGCAGTAGTTTGTACGATTTTTGGGCAACAAAGGAACGGAACATGCAAAAAGTACAGATTCTAGATATTTGTTTGTGCGAATGTTACATACACGTTTATTAGCAATCATATGTTAAATCTTTATAATCACTTTTAAATATTTTGTTCTTTATTGCATCATAGACACATATTAATGTTTAACTCGTATGCATTTTTGACCAGCATAGGTCAAAACATATGTCCAAATCGTACATATTTTTTAGGAATCATACAGAAATAAAAAAAAAATTTCTTGCATCACAGGCATGTATGAATGTTTAAACCATATGTATTTTTACGCAGCATATGCACATACAATTTTAAGACATTGCAGGCTGTGCGAATGTTGTGCAATGTGTTAAGTTACGTTATATTCATTTAATAGACATCACAGACTGGGCATGTCTGCACTTATTAATATTTAAACCACGTGTTTTCTTTTTTTCTTTTGATTTTGTATAGGCCCATATAAACATTAAACTATACACATTTTTATGCATTGTTGTGGAGACTCAAATTGTACAAATTTTGAGTTGTTTTAGGGACGTACTTACATTCAAACTCTGTCTTTTTTATTATTAAGCATTATTAGTATGCCCAACTGCTCGCAAACCTGTCAATCTTCAAATTCGCTCATGAATTCCAAAAATGCTGTTTAAGTAGGCAGCTCAAAGGATCTGAAACAGCCAATGATGAGCATTTGTCCTTTTATATGTCCCGAGCAAGATAGGTAGACTTAACCACGCACACAAAATCTCACACATCAAGGTCAGACAGGGAGTGTGACTTCAGGAAGATCTTTCCTGTCATCACGTTCGTCAACTGTCAGGGAGATGTCAAACTCTGACTATATTTAGACAAAAAAATCACCTAGGACAAACTGTTTCTTGTAAACATCACATATAAAGTCAGTTGACAACAAAGTAGACTTCGTTTTTCAAGGTCTGAGAGGAGATATTTCCAACCAGTCAAAAACACACAGGCGAAAAAACATGCCAGCTTAACTGCGAAGAATGACAGGCATCGGAGCGCATGTGTGAGATGTACAAAACTGTTCTGTTAATCACTCCACTTGTTAAAAGTGTGAAGGGGAGGTGGGTGCTATAGAAGTTTCCATGGTAACTCTTGAAACGCGAGGCGCCGATGTGATAAATGTCACACTTGCTAATGAAGCAGCGAGCTGGAGAAATGCCGTCTTTCGGTGCTAACGAGGAGACACGCACACACAAGCCATAAAAACACAATAATAACAGCCTTGTTTTATCGAGAAACATTTTTAACTCGCTCCATAAAAACTACATTACTTCAGTTTAAAACGACAAGCCCACCAGAGCTCTTACAGATATATATTATTACTAAACGGACAAGCTAAAATAACAAAAAATAAAAATAAAAATAGCACTGGGCTCTGAACAGTTTTATTGGCTTTTTCATTCCTGGTAAATCTTACAAATGACAAGAAATCAAAATTGACCTTATTTGCTTTCTTGATAAATGCCCCTCGTCTTATTCCGCTGATTTCATCAATGCCTAATGTTGTGAAGAACAAAAGTTTCTGCAATATCTTTCCTCCTCTAAAACTTTCTCACATTTTGTTATGATGCAGCTCGGGGAAGTAAATATAAATAAATAATATAATATCGTATCAAGAGCCAATCAAATTTGCGATGCCATGTCCTGCATTATTATCATTATGATCAGACTTTAATTTCAAGGTCCAATTTTTTGCTATTAACAAATCATTAACTACGCCTTTTGCCTCAATAAACTCCTAATTTGCTGCTAATTAATAATTAATAAGATAGTTATTAGGGATGTAGAATATGGCCATACAGAATATGTGTTTTAGAAATACTAATAAATGGCAAATTTACTGCAGTAATTACATGATACAATAATAACGTGCTAATAACATGGTATTAAACAACTAGTTAATAGTGAGAAATTGTCCCTATCCTAAAAAGTTACCATTATTACTATTATGTTTAATTTAATAGTCATACTATAGGAAAAATGTTATAAATGTGTTAAAAATATGTAGTTTAGCTGTGCTTGTTTTCCAGCCGTTCCATCACACAAACTCGGTCTTGAAGTATGCATGTGCACAGAACTCCCATCCTCTTAGGAGTGCTGAAACAAAGCATCCGTGTTTCCTCGAGAATGTTTATGGACTGAAGTGCTTAAGAGGAAAAGTGCTCCTCAAATGACACTACACACTACGCACTTAAACTCGCAGCTCCACGCACTTTTGCTGCTGAAAGCGGCTTGAGTGGAAATCTGAGGCAACAGTGTGACAGGATTGGCAAAATCCTGCCAACACAACCCCGTTTTTTTTTTTTTTTTATTGCCTCCCTGTTGCTATGGAAACCGGGTGGAGCTGGGGACGAGCAACTGATGCTGCTGCGAATGGCTGAGTCGGGCCGTCCGTACAGCGCCACACAGAGAAAGAGGATGCTGTGTTATGGGCTGTCATCCAGTACTAGAGGGGTTTGACTCGGGTATCAGCATGCATGTCGAGCTGTGTGTGTGTGTGTGTGTTTGTGTGTCGCTGGCAGGCAGACAGCAGGTGCAGAAGGTGGAGTATATCAAACATCAGGAGCAATCATAATGACCAGGAGTTGGACCACCATCAAACTTCTACAGGTCAGCACATCCTGGCCCGCGGCTCACCTGTATGTGTGTGTGTGTGTGTGTGTGTGAACATCTGGACGGCAGGTCCTTCATCTGACAACACCCCATATGCTCAACTGTCTCACTCTCAATTCTTCTCTATCACCCTTTCATTTCCCTTACAGTCCATAAATCCTTTATATAACATGTGAAACTATTGGAAGTTCAAACGTGAGATGCATTTTTACAGCTGGAAGTCTGTAAGCACGATTCAAATTGTCACAATGACTAATGGAGTGTGTTAATTTCGGTTCAGGAAACCTTTTTTAAAATAGTTATTATTTATACGCGACCCCAGTGGTGCAAATATTACACACTTCACCTTTACAGACACTTTCATTAAAGACTTTTTTGTTGAAATAAATGGCATTTTAATTAAAACCTATTACAAATATTAGTATTGTTTTCATTAGCATGTGGGTCAATGATAAATAAGAGTGATTAGGATAAAAGAAAAGACAGATCTTTTGGAAATCTAGTTTAAAATATGTCAAGTTCTTTGTATTCATTTTGGAAATTCAAAGAAATTTAAATTCAAATGATTAAAAATGTGATGTGGTGTAACTACCAAGTACAAAAGTAAAAACATTTTGATCACACCTTCTTCATTTTTGACATTTTTCAATTTGAAAAAGTATACATTTTACACAAATTATATGTTATAATGCAACTTAAATTCTGGAAATGTTGGGACGCTTTTTTAAAAATGTACTAAAATGAAAGCTGAAAGACTTTCAAATCGCATAAGCCAATATTTTATTCACAATAGAAAATAGAGAATGTAAGAAATTGAGACATTTTTCACTTTTACCCACTAAACGAGCTCATTTTGGGGGCAACGAAAGGCTGAAAAAGCAATCAATTCAGCTGGGAGAATATCTAGCAACGTCAGACTGCAAAGGCTGTGCAAATCTCACAATCTACAGTACATAGCTATCTTTCTGTCTATCTATCTATCGGTCTAAAAATTAATAAAAGATGTCAATCTACATACAATTTCATTCCTTTCAAAATGTGTACTGAAGTAATCCTACGCATGAATTGTACTTTTAATCTGTTTCTGAATAAATTAACACATCCAAACAAACAAAACGAGCATCATGTCACTGACCCATGTGGTTTACCTCACACTTCCCGGTTTACTCCTCTCTAAACAGCTCTTTTCCCAAACTGAGAGAAGATTCTTTGCAGCAAGCCCTACTGAATGCCGAGCACAAAAGAAAACATTTGATTTGCTCCAGCGACGCGTGGAGTTAAATTACTCCTGCTTGCGAACTAAACCACAATTGCATGCCTTCAATCGTCTGCAAAACGCAGAACAGATGAGCTGTCTTTCCTCAGAGGAAGAGAGTGCCACCCTCCCTCCGTTCGGTCATGTCTTCCTCTCGGCAGGTGCTCTGATTCTTAGGACATTCAGACCCCTCCAGATGCCTTAATTAGACCGGGCCTAACTTCATCACGGCTCGCCAAATACAACACACAGCTAGAGCGATCATTTAAAAACCGAATGGGAACGGACTCAAGCATGTTGGTTTAATTCAAAACGTCAATAAACGAAATGAACAAAGCTTGCGTCCATGCTGTGCAGTAGCACGTATTTCCCCGGGCGTCGTAGCTGTATCAGGCCGGTGAGTCACGGTAGGATTAGCCAACGCCGTGAGCTAGTCTTTCACGGCCCTTTTGTTCTTCCTCCCTCCGCTTTTAATTCCCTTCATCTGTCATCAGTGCCGAGGAGCGTCGCATGTTTCCCATCTCGGCTTGTCAAAAACAAAATGGCGAAAAAAAATGTGTGCTAACTGCCAGTCAGCATCTGCGTCGAACTTTTAGAAGCGACTAGCTTCACAAACAAAACACACGTTCTCCCATAATGCTGTTTATTAGGGAGGAGTGTGAAAATGTTTCATTAGGGCGCATTAGGGGAGGTGTTCGTTTTCATTATCGTTTATGGGATGGAAAAACACCGTCATGCGTCGCAATTAACATCTGAACAGATGGCGGAGACTAGACTAGGTGTCTATCTCTCAAGTTCTCCTTCGCACGAACCACCTCCGTGCTTTCACGCTCGTCTGCGAGAAGCAGAGCGGCGCTGGCAGAGGAGGAAGTAGAGGGAAAAGGATAAGGGATAAACGCACACGCAGGGCGAAAAGAAAAGAAAACATGCAAGTCAATAAAATAAACAGCGGTAAGCGAGCTTGACGTGATTGAGCTCTGGTGTGCATGAGGCTGGCCAAATTACTCCGGCGAGGACCGCAGCATCACACACACACAACACAATGCTATGACCCGGAGAGAATGAAAACGCTCTGAACATTTGGCTTCAGAGGCCGTAGCTGAAAAGCACCATATGCTGACAATATGTCAGAGGGGAACCAAACGCACACACACACATTCAATGAATCTCCGCTTTCCTGTGATTTTATCTCTCCACTTAGTGATGTCATAAGCACTGAACTGAAACAAAACTAAGAACTGAAACAAATAATTAAAAAAAAAAATAATAATAATAATAAATAAATAAACAAAAGTCTTGCTCAGTCTTTGCCTAAATTTAAGAAAATAAATAACAAATACTATATATATATATATATATATATATATATAACATTTATTTATTTTCTTTTTTCTTTGATCTATCTATCTTAATAAAAAGTAATATTTAAAATGCATTTATTTCAAGTAAATAGTTCAGACATATCACTCGAGACTTACTAATATAAAAATTATAATTCAACCTTATTTGGAGTACCACTTGTACATTTCTTAATATTAGGCCTAAAATGTGTTTTAATGTCACTATTGTTGATGATTGTATGATCTTTAAATAATAACAGTCTTTAAACGCAGGTTATTTCAAGTGCACCTGAAGTACACGTGCAGTAGTTCCACTTTAGCACAATAAAATGTCCTTCAGTACATCTTTGGTTGGACTACTTCCGCACAGTTAAAGTGCATTAATTACAAAATTAGCTGTTACAGTTTAGCAAACCTTTAGTATACTAGTCTAGTGTGCTAAAATACAACTGTAGGGTAATTTTATTAACTTCATAAATATGTAAATGTGTCTGTAGTGTACTTAGCATCAAATAAATGTTTTTCAAATACATTTAAGTTTATTTACGTTTCCCGTTTTAGCTCCACTTTAAAGAAAAAAACTAATTATAATAGCAGTTATGCTCAACAGTGGCACAATAAACACTGGTACAGATGCGTATGTAAGATATAGTCTGCGATATGTTTAGTCTACTGATACTGTCTGTTGGTCGCTCTGTTAATGAGATAATGGGATTATAATGGAATACATTTCTATATTTAGAACCTTCAGGTCCGTATCACACACACTAACACGTGCACGCGCTCCATCAGCGGCTGTAATCTGCAGTCTGTGTTCAGTGCCGTCTCTGATGTCGAATTCTAATGTGGTTGTCTGAATTCTCAGAGTGAAAGATCAATGTGGCGTTTAGACGAGTGCGTGGTCTTTCTCCTCTCTTCCTTTCAAACGCGCTGGGCCATGGATAAAGAGACACAAACACAACCATTTCGCACCTGTACCACACACACTCACATATCACAGATCTCAGATACAGCTAAAGGCACCAACACACACAGTTCTGGAGTGTCAGACGCTTCAGTATCAGACCAAGTGTGTGAGCTGGGGTTATGAAATTACCAAAATAGATAGATAGATAGATAGAAATCCCTTTTATAGCTAATCATGTTACAGACCTAATGTCAATTGACTTTTATATATTTATTTTTATATTTTATTTATTTATATATTTAAAAAAAGAAAAAGAAAAGATACATTATAAAAAGATAAATCCTTTTATGAAAGATCTCTTAACATCTTTTGAGACGGTTCTTCACTGAATCAGCTGAACTGAATCTCGAATCAGTCTGAATCAAACTTTGTAGTCTAAAACCAGTTTGAATGACTATTAAAAACACACACTTTGAGGTTTGACAGTAAATTCATTTTTACCAGACAGGAAATCAGATAAAGCGGAAAAACTGCTGAACAATAGTGAGTAGGAGTTACAGTCTCCAAAAAGCATTATGAAATAGCTTTAACTTACGTAATACAATGCATTTTCAGTGAAAAAAATAACAAAGGACAGGACTTGGTTTGATCTACTGGGAACTGACCGAATCATTTACCAGGATGTTATTAGTCCATCAGCAGAAAAAAATCTGAAAAATTATTGATCAGTTTAACATTTAGGGAAGTAAATAGAGGTATTTTAGAGATGTTCATTGTAGAGATGTTATTTTATGGAACTCAAGAGTTAGCTATATATACATGGATCTGCAGTGGAACGGGAGAGAGCAGGGAATGAAAAGAAGGAAAAAAAAAAGAGGAGAAACGAAAGATGAGAAGCAGCATTCATGGATTAATCCAGCAGACAGATCACAGCACCTCTGTTCCTGTCGGCTCGCTCCTGCTAAATGTTTCATAAACCTTCTTCTGTGTGTGTGTATGTGTGGGATCCACAGAGAGATCTCTATTAGACTGAATCATTTCTCCACAGAGTGCGCACAAATCTCACGGTTATTCTTGCTTGTAGCACATACGACATCAAAGTGAAGCATGCAAATATTTCAGGGAGTGTGTTTGTAGCTGTTCGATGTGCTCATAATTAAGCGTGCTGTGTGCTAATTGGAGGTCTATAAATTGGCATCTTGGCCCTGGGCTCAAGGTCAGACACCTGTACGGCAGTACTGATTGGGATCAAACTGTTTTCACAGACCGTATTGAATTACAAACGTACATGTAAATACAATACTGGCAGCTGGCTCAAAACGGTGTTCGCCACTCGTGTCCGCTGATGAAGAAGCAGACGCGGGTCTCGATTAATGAGGTCTCAATTCAAAGGGGCTGCAGGCAATTATTCACCATCACACACACACACACACACACCTGCACGTCTGGACTGAAAGACAAACAAAATGCAGAGGAGAAAAGCAGATGTAGATGAACCCAGGACAGATGGGGCTAAAAGAGGGGTATCTTTTTAGACAGATGTTTGTTAGAGAGCAGATGAGTGTGGGAAAAGATGAAGTGATTGCAGTGGAGCGGTGCATAAATGGATCGATGGGATCGACTGGAGAGCACTTTGTTAAGAGTAGTTAACTAGGAATCTCGCCATGGGCTGTATGTAAAAATGCCTCTCTCTTTCTCTCTCTCTCCAGGGAAACTTGTATCTTCATTTTTATTTTTGCAGCTTTTGGCAAAACCCATAATTTTGGTTTGTATTTTTCAACAAATGGAATTTAAAATGTCATTTACGATATGTTTGCAACTTGAGTAATGTGACATTTTACAATAAAACTGAATATTTAACTGATTTGATTGGATTTCAGAAGTGAGGCTATGATATTACTGATCATATAAATATAGCATATATATATATATATATTAAATTACATATTGGCTAACCAGCACATTTCAGAAATTATGCTACGATATTACGGATTACTTAAATACATAATTACTTACTAATATTAACTGATATACTGTCTAACAAGCACAGCTTTGGGTATTTAACAACAACAACAATAGTAATAATAATAATAAATATTAATAATAAAATAATAAATATTAATTAAATAATAATTAATAAGCAAAATATTAAATAATAATTAAAATAATAATAATTAGTTAAAATAAATTAATAAATTAATATTTATTTTGGATTTGTTGTTATTTTTATTTCTTAATTTTAAAGTTTGAGTAATATAGTTTTTAATATGCTTACATCGTTTGTTTTCATTTTTATTTCAGTTTTAGTTTTAGTACAGGTTAAAAAAATAAATAAAAATAAAAAGAAAGCAAAAATTTAAAATGTTGCCTAGTTATTTTACTTTAGTTAACATTTAAATTTAACATCTTACAAAAAGAACACATCTTAAACAAAATTAATACTATATTTATTATTTTTATTTAATATAATACAGTATAAACTAGATCGATAGACAGATAGATCGAAATATCACTACTACTATCGCTTATTTTTGTATTATTGTTATATTTTAATTTTATTTAATTTGTTTAATTCTTTTTCCAAAATGCTCTACGAACAACGTTTCACCTCACAGATGAGCACCTGTAAAAATTCTGAGCAGACAACACCCGTGAGCCTGTCCGTTCTCTCCCCGGCCAATCAGCACGGAGCATCGATCTGCCCATCTCCTCCCTGAGTTCTGCCACATTAAATTGACCTCCGCCCTGAACTTCACACCGCCGTCAATCAATAGCTACATTTCCCCCGAGTGTCTCAACCCCGGCTCAGAATGACAGAAGCATCTACAGTCTGAGACAAAGAGAGCTCCAGTCCAGTACATCAGCTTTGACTTTCAGATCAGTGAAGGAGGTCGGAGCTGAAGAAGAAAAACCGAGCGAGACGGAGACTGACGAAGTGATTAGCCAGATGTGGAAGAACATCACAGGTCTTCAAGGTTAAGAACATTTGCTCCACATGCGTTCTCGCTTGCACAGTCTCTGTGGGTAACTGGGAAGAGGGGGGGGGACCGGCATCATGACGACAGATGCGTTCTGTCACCCTTTAAATTGAATAATGCTAAGTGTCTCCACTCAATTACCAAGCTTCTCAAGTATCTGTGTGTAAAAACAGAACGGGTTATGCTATAGCAACAGCTGTAGGCTTGAAAAACCTCAGGGGAACCTCATCATGGACTAAAATGCTCAACATGGGCGGCAACAAAACAGTGCTATACTTATGAAAACTGTAAGAGAGACGCAGCACACAGCTGATTCCAATGGAGTTCGATGTTAGCATCTTGCTATGTCAACAGCGTGATACTTGAAGTTTTATGCTTAATAAACAGAGAGAAGCAGAAATCGTGATCGCAATTAAAATGTGACTTAGTGTGCAGCCCTACGTGAACTAAAGCGACACTGAAATGACTAGAAAAAAAATATGACACTAATGTATTTAAGAGCAGAATCTCCATTGTGAAATCTGCATAATTCTGCATTCAGGAACAACTTTGATGTATTTAAAGAAATAATTTGTGGCCTTTGTTTTGTCCATGGAGTTCAATGTTGTTTTTGGACCCCATCCACTCTCATTGTTTGGAAAAGAAGAGCAGAGACATACTTAACAAAAAAATAATTTGAAAAGTTTTGGAAGGATTATTTTAATTTTTGGATGAACTACCCCTACAGGATACAAACACTAGGATGTAGCTTGTGTGAAAACTCGCATGTTTACGTGACTAAATTCGGCACACAAAGATACGTACACACAATTTGACAGAGGGCTGGGGGGCCGTCCGCCCCTTTTACTGTCTATTTGTGTGTGAATATGTGGAAAGGTCAAAAACCTGCTGGGTTGCATACATGTATGGAAGTGTATGCAAGTGTGTGTTCGTGCAAAAGGTCAGTGTCCTAAAACCGCCACTCAACAGGGGGCTTGACTTAAGCACAACTTATGCCCAGGAGGAAAGGTTACACTTTAAGGTTTTGTAATTTTCCTCTGTACCAGACAGAAGTACTTTTCCATTAAAAACACTGTCTAATGTTCCATGATATTCCTGTTTTACTCAACAAGATGACTGACAGGTCATGGAAAGGTTAAGAATCCTGCTGACAGCTTTTCTTTTCTTCTTTTTTTAGTTTTGGAAAATTAGGGTGGGGAGATTTCATTATTTATTTTTTATGTTTTGTTAAAATTGTTCTTAAAAATGCTTTTTTACACACTAAACTAGTCTGAAAGTATTTCCTGCATGAATGTACATCAGCACAAAAAACAAACTTGCACCTAATTAAAATAAAAACTACAAATGATAGATAGATAGATAGATAGATAGATAGATAGATAGATAG
>JAUMHE010000046.1:12349045-12375054 GCA_032359235.1 Enteromius mattozi
GATAGATAGATAGATAGATAGATAGATAGATAGATAGATAGGTAGTTGGTAGGTAGGTAAGTAGATAGATAGATAGATAGATAGATAGATAGATAGATGACAGAGATTAATTAGATAGATAGATAGATAGATAGATAGATAGAAAGATGGATAGATAGATAGACAGACAGACAGACAGATAGATGACAGAGATTAGATAGATAGATAGATTGATAGATAGATAAAATATTACTAACTACTATAATTCTAAAATAACACTAATTTCTAAAATTTTCCAGCTGCTTACGAGTTTATAGTAGCTATGTTTCCATCCGCTTATTTTTATACACATTTTGCGATATCGCAATAAAAAAACCTCTGGAAAGGTCAATAAATTATATAAACGATTATAAAAATAAATAAATGATCCAATAAGAAAACATGCGCATACGGCATGTTACTAGATACATTCCTTGATAAGCATCAAAAAAGTCATGTGACTTTTTAAGTAATTAAAAAAAAAAAAACTGCAACAAATGACATTTTTCTGATATTTGGTGCCAGTTTATCGGAAGTGATGATTTAGTTCCCTTAAATGGTGATTTATTCGCAGATGTTTTAAGCGATATAATTTTGCATATAAGTTAAATTCGCAACTTTGAATGGAAGCATAGCTAGTGAGAACATAGCTTATGAGAAAAAGAACTACTGTGTGCTGGAAAACTACTACAAGAATCTTTAACGCAACCAATTACGTGAAATCGGAAACCAAAACTGTTACATATCTGACAATTTCAATTCCTAAAAAACAGCTCACAGCTCACACTCACAGCTGTGAAACAGTTATCTTCCTTGAAACACTACGATTAACCACAACCGCATTGCTGCCACTCATAGCAAAGCATGACATCACCGCTGACAAAACATGGCAAGATGATGATCTGATGAAAAACAGGGTTGAAGATTTTTCTGCAACACTTAAGCCACCCACATCTGGACAATATCGCATTTGACAAAGAAATTCTGAGCAACAGGACAAGGCAATTTTTAAATGAGTGTGTCTGAGCGTGCGGGGATATTTGAGCGAGCGCTGATCTGAAGTTTTGAAGTGTAAATTTGACATTTTTTAAACATGGCTTCAACATTAATCAAGCCACACAAATTATCAAGCATCAGAGAAGAGGCGGCAATTATAACAGTAAGAAATGAGCTATCAACTCACTGGGGGACTGAGTGATGACAACACACACACACACTCGCACAGCAACAGTCCTTTATGTCATATAAAACCCAGAAAATGAACCGGTGAATGTTACATCATAAGAGTGCTACACACACACACTCATTAAAGAGGTCAGACGTGATTCAGCAAGAATTTAAAACAGTAAATGCAGCAATGAGGAGTCACTAGAAATATATGCGCTAACACACAACCAGCCAACCGCAAAGAAAATTAAAAGAGAAAACCTGGGCATCTAGTGTCAACATAGGCAGTTGACCTGTGAGGGAACATTTTGCAATGCATTCTGGGATAGTCTTATATATAATACAATGACTACATTGTATTTTATGTATAAACATTTTTCTATTTTTTATTTAAATTTTAAATCAATTTTTTAAATCATTTTAAACGTTTTAATTATGTTTTATTGTTGTGATTGTTATTATTATTTATGATTATTTTATTTCCTTTTATGGAAAGCACTTTAAATTACCACTGTGTATGAAATATATAAATAAATTCACCTTGCCTGTATATAAATGTGGTATCTTAACACAGCCTCACGACCAATTTGTATGTATTCGTACGAGGTGGCAAAATCTTGCTAATTCGTACAAATTTGTGCAACCTCACTCGTACGATTTCGTACGATTTGTCTAAACCCCAGTGATGGGTAGGTTTAGGGGTGGGATTATTCATACGAATTTGCAACTCATAAAATACATACGATTTAGTAAAAATCGTATGAGTTCATAAGAGTAAGGTCGTACGAATTAACCATCTCGTAAAATATGTACGAACTGCCATGAGACTGGGTTGGGTATCTAGGGATGGGCGATGTTTTGATAATTTGCGATATACCAGTAAAATTCTCCCAACATTAACAATTAGTCTTTCCGCGATAATAACGCTAAAGCCTAGTTGTTGACAAATTTCTGTGTGCGGCAGTGCGGAGCGACATCGCAGAAGACAGGCGGTAAAATTGAGGTTACCGCTAAATAAAGAGCTCCTTCTGGAACTGGTTTGGCTATGAATAAAAAAGAAAGAAAATCAATGAATAAATGTAATACACTAGCATGTGTGCAATAGTTTCATCTCACAGTGATAAAGGCTATGTCGATTAGGAAATACACTTTCCTTCCTTATAAAAAATACCAAAGATTGTTTGAAGAACACAGATAAACCATATATTTTGTGCAATTGTATGTTTATTGTCTTCAAGTTTCATCGTTAAAATGTATCTGTCTCCGCTGTGTATTTTATTCAGCAATAACTATATATCTTTGTCCAAATTTAGGATTTCAAGGAGCATTTTGAGTAATATTACTTCTGTAACGCACATGTAGAGTTTCTGCGCAACGCTGCCCTCCAGCTTCCAGTATGAATTAAACAGTCATTACATTACATGTGTACTCAGTAACGCTCACAACACTCTATTTGGGGTAAAAATAGGAAAAATAATGCTTTTCTTTAAAGAAACAGGATTCCTTGAATTATCGTCATTGATATCGTTATCGCAATAAATACTGTGATATATTTTTAAGCCCATCCCTAGGGTGTCACCCATCCCTATCTTAGCATAACGCTGGAACATACTTTTTTTCCATAGCATTTCTATGCCACAACAAAACGCTGTCTAGGTAGGCAACTAACTAAGTTTTGCAGCTAGCATCTGGACAGAGACAAACAGGAAGACACTGAGAGAGCGGAAGATAAAGATAAAGGGAGGGAACAGGCTGCAGGAGTGGTATAATCAGTCAGGAGAGGTGGTGAGTTAAATGAGCGGGTCTCTGTGTAACCGTACACTGAACAGTGCCATTTACTCTCTCTACAGGAAAACTTGCACATTACACAGCCTGGCTTTCTCTCTCTCTCCTCCTCTCTCTCTCTCAATAGCATCCTTCACCCCATTTTTATCCTTGACTCTTCCAGATCTTTCTATTCACTCTGTGCCTCTCTTTCTTCTGTGGCGCATTTGTCCTCATGGCTGCTAGAGAATCAGTCAGGAAAGGTGCCGGAATTAAATCTATACAGTAGAACACACACACATTCCCTCGCTTTTATATAAAAATAACAGCAGTCTATGGTATGTCACCCCTGAGATGAGTGTACAACGGTGCTTCTTGGTCAAAACATCCATCTTTATCGCATGGGTAAACTGTATACTTGACCACTGTCGTTTCACCCCAGAATCCTTTTCTTAACCCATAAATCAGTATTTCATGTCCACTGCTGTATTTCTTTCTTCAGTTGCTGAATAATAAGAGAAATAATGTACAGTCAGCCAGCCATTACAACAAAATAAACTACTTCCGGAGTATATTTGGTGTAATATATTACACAACTCCTTATAATTCAAACATACAGCCTAAAGGCTATAATCTAGTATTTGTGGGGTTTTTAAAACCAAAGCAATTTTTAAAGTTCCAGTTTTAGTTAACAATAACAACATTGGTCTGTCACTTAAAAAGCTTGAAGCGATAATCTACTCAACCCTGTGTTATGGTTCTTTCTTCAGTCGAAAAGAAATTAAGGTTTTTGAGGAAAGCATTTCAGGATTTTTCTCCATATAGCGGACTTCAATGGAGACCAACAGGATGAAGGTCCAAATTGCAGTTTCAACGCCGCTTCAAAGGACTATGTGATCTCAGTCAAGGAGTGAGGGTTTTATCTAGCAAAACAATCTATCATATTATAAAAAAAACTTGTGTAACACCCTTTGAAGCTGCACTGAAACTGCAATTTGGACCTTCAACCCATTGGTCCCCATTGAAAAAAATCCTACAATGTTTTCCGCAAACATCTTGTTTTTTTTTCCCGACTGAAGAAAGAAAGTCATGAAAATCGTGGATGACATGGGGGTGAGTAAATCATCAGGAAATTATCAGGATTCATTAAATTTTTATTCTGGAAGTGAACTAATAAAACGCCGCTGGATTCTGATGGACTGTCAATTTTATCATTCAATAACTAGAAAAAGATTACAATTCCAGCAATATTATTCCTTTGTGTCATTATAACTGCGGTGTTCCAAATTCTCATCAAATTGGAATGATTTTTATAACTTTATAGTTACAGTTAATTGCAAGCTTGTTGACAGTGCTCAAGGTAGAAGCAGTGCATTCTGGGACTAAACTGCACTTAAATTACGGCAGAAGTGAGCCAATGTTTTTTTTTTTCTTTATAAAAGAAAGAAGGGATTTTAGGTCACATTCCACCCTCTTTCTCTTTGTGCGTCCCCTGGGCTGACCCAGTCAAGCCTTAATGGTGGAACAACAATGGAGTGCATTGATTAACTATACCACTAATGAAGTGAAAACGAGTCAATACACACACACACACACTTTGAGTGCTGAAGAGTTCAAGCATGTAGGATACAACCGCTATGGGTCTGCTCTGTACATTTCAAACTGCTTTTATAGATGTATCAGGAAACCAAAAACTGCAATCAAAGTCTAAAATCTCAATAAGTAAACTCAATAAGTCTTGAATATTTAGCCTACATTCATTTTAAAGCTCTATACTCCTACAGCAAGTCAACAACTGTCTCATTTGTGCTATTCTTATTTCTCCTGAGGCATTTTAGGAGAAACATCAGACAAAGTTGATACTTATACGTAACATAACTGATATAACTTAAGTCCCCTGAGCTATGAAAAAGCAATACGATTTCCTAGAGTAACAGTATGAGAATGTGTGTGTTTATGTGTGTGTGTGAGATGCAGACATCGATCAACATAAACAGCCAGACAGCAATGTGTCATGATTCCCCATGGAGAGGCAACCGCATCTACTAGAGTAACTAAATCTACAAGCACATCACTCTCAATCAAAATACCCACACACTTTAGCCACCCTTGCGCTGTGAAGCATTATCATAGCTTCAGTTGTATCGGGTCCACAGCCTGTGTACGTTCTCTAACTGTCCCTACCAGCACAATAGCCACCTCTACTGCATTATTCCCCGCTCTAGTGCTTCAGATAAATACAGGAAACTGCCTCTGATGTGTGTATGTGTCACATGTCCTGCTCTGTGGTTCAGTTCTATGTGTTGTTTAGTTGACGGGTCAGTAAAGTGACAGCACAACGACACATCACTGTGCCTGCATGGCCCTCGTCGACCTCTCTGGTCCATTGATTGGTTGTATGAGGCCACAAGTAGACAGTTGCTTTCTGCTACATTTTTATTCATTGGATGTGTGAGGGATAAAAAAATTATACAACTGATATGGGTCTGTATATATATATTATTAAATTAAAATAAATTAATAAAATGTCAAAATATGTATAAATTATGTTCCCTTGTCATTTGCGTAGCTGGTATATTTATGAAAAAAAGAAAAAAAACCCTGAAACAATTATTCTGACCTCTGCTTACTAAAATACATAAAAGAAAAAGTGATCATACTAAATTAGATTATGTTTTAAATTATTAAAAACGGCTTACTTACAATCCAGTGCTTTGAAGAATAGTGCTAGAAAGATTTTAAAATGACCATTAATTAGTGTTTTAAAGGCTGCACTTTGATCCAGAAATAGTCTGAGTTTTGCCTGACAAGATTTTTTTTGGTCTATAAACTATTGTTGCACTGAATAACATATTTTCTGTAAATCATGGTAAATATGTATGATAGTTATTATTTTGTGCACATTTGTAACGCATGGGGGAAAAAAGAAAGTAAAGCTGCATTAAACTTTTATTGTTTTGCTGCTTGAAAATTCCTTTTTCATCTTGGACCCATATAGGCCTAACAATTATATTTCTCACAATATTGCATAGTTTTGATCATTTTCAAATGTATATTCATATATTTTTAATTTTGTTTATTTTATTTAATATTTAATGTAGTTTTCTATTTTTAAAATTGTAATTTTAATGTAGTATTTCTTTATATATATATGTGTATGTATTTATTTAATTATTAATAAAAAAAATCATAAATTAAAATAACTTAAAATGTAATGTTTAATAAACTAAAATTAATACAAAATACATTACACAAATAAAAGTTATTAATTATTAATTAATATGCATTTATATAATTTCCTATAGTTTATTAAAATAGAATAAACAATGGAAATAATTCCATAATTTAAATAATGGAATCTCCACATTTCTCAGGTTACTGACACTTCTATACTTCTTAAACAAACACGCAGTGCACAAGAGATACTAAACATATTGCATACCTTCATGCAACGCATTGCCTGTTTGATGCCATTTCATTCTCTCGTTAATAGGCTTTCATAACAATTTTAATTAATATTCAAATAAACCATACCACTATTTTAAAATGGTTTGAGCAGCAACAATCACATTTCCAATTATAATACTGAGATGCATCAATATGTGCATCATGTCACTTTATAGCTGGTGACATCTACAGTAGCACTATACAGTACATCAAAACCAATATGAGTATGTGTCATACATCCAGATCTGGGACTCTAAAAAGTTATACTCAACAAGTCAGTTGTTGGGTCAGTGAAGCAAAGTCAACATGATGGCATCACCTCTGGTCCATTGATTAGCTGCACTTAACTGCGGAATTTATCACAAGATGTTCCGCTAACCACTGTGACATCCTCATTTACCTATTTTCCGCTTTTATCTCCGTCTCCACAGAGTTCCTTTTATATTCCTCAGCACAAAACTATCAGAGCACTCTTTCTGTGAAACAGGTTATGAAAATAAAACAATGGCAGTTGCTGGGTGATATGATATGCCTTGAGGGATCTAAACGTTCAGAGGGGCTTTTTTTCCACTTCGCTGGAAAACGAACCCACGACGCGCATTCCCTGGGTGCATTACATAATCAACTTCAGCCCTAACCACCAGCAGATGTTAGCCGTGTAATCTCACTCATTCGAGTCCAAGTGAGACTGGCTCAGCTTTTCCGGCGCGTACGATCTCTTTCATACACATGAATTTGTGTCTCTGTGCATGGCCGTGGATCACTGGAAGAATGAATGCTGCGTGCTGATTGGTTAAGCAGCAACACATGCTGACCTCAGCCAATCGGTGATGAGCATAACAGAACAATAAGGCATCCTCCATTTAAATGTGAATGCAGTGCTATTATCCAGCTGGGCTTATGTGTGTGCGTAAATGTCTCTTACATCATTATCCTGGAGAGAAAAGAAAATTGGAAAGACAAATGACAAAAAAAGAAACAAATGAGGTACAAACTAAATTACCAGTTTGGCCATGTTAATTATGCTGATTCTAAAAAAATCTGTTATTTTCCTCCTGTCTTTCTGTTAAATGCTTACTGCATTTACTGGATTTCGCCTACCATTTCTTTTTGATTAAATACCTTATACATTTCATTAAACTACTTATTTATTTATTTATATTTATCTCTACACTTCTGTGTAAAAAAAAATCAAATGAAAATAAAAAAAAGGCTGATCAAACAACAATTAATAAACTGCAGTTTATTAAGAATATTGTGATTTATCTTGCCCACCCTTAGCTAACAATACCGCATATATGATGATAATTCAGCATATATGATTCCACTGTAAGTTGAATTGGCACATTCAAAATGGAAATATAAGTCAAGCACACACAAGGCATTGTAGAATGCAGCAGAGTGCTGCCATATACCGGACATTTCAGCAAACGCAGCAGCTTAGCTCTATATTGCATGCATACTTCATGTACTGGAGTAGTATGGTAGAACTCCATTCAGAACATACCCAGTGTGTCTGTTTTCAGAGGGCAGCGGTATATAGCAAGCAAACTCTCGCTCAGACACAGCCTGAGGGTAGCCACAGACAGAATCGCTCCATTTTGCCCTTAACAGCATAGAGAGGCCTGCAAGCTTGCAGTAGATCAAGCGTTGCAATAAAACAGTCAGGCCTAGTTTACAGGCGCAAACTTTAACTGAGCCTCCACACACACATGCACCCCACCAAATTCTATAACCCAGTATAACACACACATTTATCTTTCTCTCATTACTCTATCATTGTAGTCCCCACAGCAAACACTCCTGCATTCTTATATAACTCAGCTGTTTGATGATAGAACGGGAGCAAAAGGGAAGAAAAGCAGGCATGGGGACTTGTGTGGATCTTGTATTTTTCCTCTTTCACATCAGAATGCATTTTCTGGTCAGTGTCAAGGTTGGCCGTGACAGCGCTCTCCCAAAAGTCTCTTCGTATGCAGTGGCCTAGTTTCTTCGGGGGGGGGGGAGAGAGAAACAGAGAGAGGCGCAGTGGAAGCGAGTGCAAGGCGGGATTGGTGTCATACACTGCTACACTCGGTTGAGCTTTGGAGAGGCGTCAGTACCGTATCTGTCCAGAGGAGGTGAGGTCTGTCTCCTCTACCAGCTTTGAGATCTACCGCTGTGCCCATGGCATCTTCTGGCACGGAGCCCCGTGGGGCTGTTTGCCCATCTGGGAAGCTGGCTGGAGGGTTAGGGGGCTTTGAGGCAGCCAAGGTTGATGGTCTGATGTGATTTAGGGGAAGTGCAAAGGCGTGCTGGGGGTCCCAGTGATGGGACTTGAAAAATGACGCATGAATATCGAGCTTAATTAGCATGAAAGTCTCACACAGCCAGAATTTTGACTGTCGGGACTGAGCAACAAACTATAGCAGACATAACCTAGGCAAAAAACATCCAATTAAACATGAAGTGGCAAACTGACTAACGTGAAGTGAGTAACCACACTTTTTAAATTTCAAATAAGGTTTCCGTTTATGCCAGGGATGTGCAGTTCTGCTCCTGGAAGGCCACAATTCTATACAGAGTAAACTTAACTGGGCCAGTTTTAGGCTACTTTGAGTAGTAATTGCTCTAGTTTATTTTTATTGGAGGTAACCTCTAAAGGACATAGGACCTCCAGGAGCAGAACTGGACGGCAGAGATTTATGGGTATATCTTAATCGTACAATGTCTCAATGTCACAATGTGTATATTAAACATTCAATGTTTCGTTTTGGCTGTTATTTCATCAGTTGTGTCATTGTAGACAGACTGACTAACAAATGACTTGTCATTTGGTAAAAAGACTAGGAATCACAGATGGAATAAGTCCAACTGAAGGTCAAGACACACCGAACTGACATCAAAAAAGCAGCGACAACAAAAGCAAACTGTTTCTGCACCAAAAGGTTGCACTTGAATGCAAAACCAAAGCCAATGTCCAACTAGCAGTTATCGTCTTAACCAGCATGCAAGGAACTAGCAGGTGGCAGCAGTCAGCAGAAAACCTAGAACTACACATATAGAAATAGTGCAGAAGATACCCACAAAAAATGGGCCAACAGATGCTCAACAACACTCAAAATTGTCATCTGGACCAAAAGGTTGCGCTTAAACGCAAAACCAAAGCCAATGTCTAAAAATCTCCTTCAGCAGCATGGCGGAAACTACTCTCCATACCAGCAGGTGGCAGTAGCCACCAAAAGACCTACAACTATGCATATACAAATATTGCAGAAAAATGGGCCGACAGATGCCAACAACACTCAAAATTGGCCGACAAAGTGTCTGAACAAATCAGACTGAAGCTTGCCATTTTGAGTAAGTACTTGTTTTGTGTTCAGTATACATCAGGCAGTCATTGAACCGCCTGACGCTATTAGCATACTTTTGATGAGAAATAGGAAAAACCCACATAAAGGGATTGGACACCAACAAACCCACGCACATTTACACACAGGTGTGAGGTGTGGATTAGCGTGTTAGAAAGCAAGAGCCGAGCTGGAAGGCTTTTGCTGATGGCTGCCAGGTTGTTGAGTCCCTGTCTGTGTGCGTAAGTGTATTTGTGTGACTTTTAGCGCAGTGATGGTTGCCTTTTAAACAGGCAGCAGAAATAAGTCCTCAAATGTTTCCCATAATCCCGCATTCCGCTCCCTCTAGCTGCAAATAATGAGCTCTCCTTCTGAAGAGCCCAATCAAACAAGTAAAACATTTGAGAGAGAGAGAGAAAGAGACGGAGAGAGAGGGAAGACATGACGACGTTTGGTATGAAAGGTAGCAGAGAGGATGTAAAGATTATGAAAGATTGAGGACAGAAAAAAAGGTAAAGGGAAAAACATGAAGTGGCAGCAAGGAAAAGGAAGGCAGGGGAAAGGCAAGGGAAGACAGAGGGAAAAGGTCCATGGAGACTCATTGAGGTAAGCCTTGACTTTGGCAAATGCAGCCACGCAGATGGAGTGAATAAATATTGGACAGGGATCTCACATCACTTACAGAGAGAAGTGGGAGGGGGGGGGATTGGGAAAGAGAATAATCAAAAGGGAAAACAAAAGAACGATCCAATGCAAAAGACATCAGTGCACATAAGCAAGTCCAGATTGCTCATCATTCGAGCCACCAATTCAACTTTAAATTAGTAATGGGTTCCGCATGATTGGTTATAAAGCTAGCAGTACTTGAAAGCATTTCTTATGCATTTACCATTTCCAAATTAATTATGACATAAGTTGTTTTACCACTTTGCGTAATGGATAATCACACCCTATAGTCTAGCTATTTAGCCTAAGCAGCCGTGTCATGTCACATTGCACATTGCAGGACGATTTATAAACCAAACAGCTTAGGGTTATTAGTTTGTTGAAATCACTAACCATGGTTATGAGCAATAATAGCATTGTTCACATACCAATCGATTTCACTGATAAGAAAAATCCCTGATTGCATGTAGAGGTGCGTTAATTGGAATCTAATATTCAATATGGTACCGCTCCGATACTTCCGATATCTGCTGGATTGGGGTATCGGTCAGACAAGACAGATCCAAATCTGATATTATGCGTATATTATTCCATGTTATTGCTAACCCCCATGAAAGCCAAATTGTAATGAAATTATGCAACCATTAAAAAAAATACACTGGTATCGGATATATCGGTATCATCAGATACTCAGAAATTTTGGAATTGGATCAGGATCGGCTCTGAAATTTGGTATCGAACCACCCCTAAATTGCCACATGTTCCCAATGAAATGACTGGAATTCACCCACAAAATATTGGTAAACGTGACCGTGCCTTATGCTTGCCTCTGCAGTTTAGTTCATTAGATTAATTGTATGTTGTGCAAATACATACACTTGGTACATTCATAATGGCAATAATAATAATTATAATTTCATGTGTTCAATAAATAAAATTAATTAATTTTTAAAAATAAATAAGTAAAACCGCATTAAACTACTGCGGCAGTATGTGTGAAGATCAGCTAATTTACAACAATTCAAAGCATATCATTCAATCAAATATCAGTGTTGGAACTATCTGTTCATAACAGCAAAAAATGAAGAATATATGATCAAATGGCAGAGACTGAAACTGACTCTGTGGAACGACTGAAATTGAATTGACAAAAAAAAAGCGTCTCTGTTTTTTGGGTCTCTTCAAAGCAACTGGAATTTTATTTTATTTAATTTTTCTATTTTTTGAAAAGCCAATATACACACCTGATTCCAGTTTGTGTGTAAGCGAGAAAGGAAGCAAGAGATTTCTATGGTTCCAAGGCCACAGGGGAGAATGTTGGTTGTCAGGTATAAAGAACTCTAGACAAACACTCCTGCCTTGACTGTAGTCAGCTTTTCAGCAGCTGAAAGTCATCGTCACGAGTGCACGCGTGACCATAGACAGAAACATGCTTGTCTCTCAGTGCAATCAAAGAGTGGAGTGTGCGTAAGATGAAGGGACCGAGTAAACGAGAGAAATGAGGAATAGCAAGAAAATAGTCTGCAAATACAGACGAAAAAAAAAAAAAAGATTGGGTTTTCTAAATAAGTGTTTTGCTGCTGGTGGGTCGCAGATCTGTTCTGATTGGGTCTTAAAAAGCAAAAGCAAAATGCAAATCCTAAAATGCAACTACATAATCATGCACTGAATAGCAAAATAAACAGAACTTAATACAATCTACTTTTAAAAGGGATGCCAATGCATTTTCTGTTTTGTTGGTAAGATTAACAATTGTACATCCAAACTGATTCTGCAACACAGACTTGAGGAGGGAGGAAAAGGTGCTAATTTGGAAAAATTGGGTTTCCGTGGCCACAACATCCTTAATTGTGACATGAGTGATGCAGTACGTCTTGCACATACAAATACACATCGCAACTTTATAGGGCTGAAAGAACGAAAATATTGGCATTGAGTTTAAAAAGCTCGTCTCATGCATTCACTTTTATTTAGCTCTCTTTAGCTTAAACACCAATGGGACCCACTTTTCGATGAGGCTTTTTGACTGGGATGTCAGCCGTTTGAGAAGGAAGTTATTGCATTTTGATGAAAGATTACGAAGACAAACATATTAATAACATGCACCGATGAATCACGCACAATAAAACCAGGACACGTATTAAGAAAGCAAATAGGGTCAATTTTGATTACATGATGACTTCAGGGTTGGCTGACTGTGCGTGTGTGTGCCACAGCTCTTCACACACGTTAATCATCCCTTTATCTTCCAGCGATTTCTGGAATGAAACTGCTGCCTGTAAGTGCTGGAGGCATCTCTATTCTCCCTCTGTCTTTCCCGTCTTCCTTCCCTTCCGTTTATGCCTCATGCTCTAGGTTAACAGCAGATGTGAGGAACCACTCAAACAGGCCGTGAGTCAAAGGTTACAGACTTCCCAAAGTTTTGCAAAGATAATTGTGGGGAAAAAAATGACTTGCCTGCTGAAAAGATAAAAAATAAAGAAACTCAATCTTGCCAAACAATATAAGCATTTCAGAAATCAAATCAACTACTAGCGATGCAATTTTCCCACATATAAAACTAAATTACTAAACTTTTTGTGCTTATTTGTGTCATTTATTTTTTATTTGTGAAAAAGACTTTCTGTATGGAAGCCCCTTTCTGCGTTGAGCAAAAAGTAATTGTAAGATAAAGATAATAGTCAATTATGAGATACAAAGTCTCTATTGTAAATTATAAAGTTGAGTCAGTGAATTCTGGATGAGCAAGAAATGACAAAATCTAGTTATTTTCAGAAATTTGCATCATATTTGCAGGAAAAAAAACCCAACTGAATCACCAACGTCCCCTCCCACCGATCCTCCAACACATCCTCCAGTGGGATGGAAAACAAGTTCACTGAACCCCACACCGGAACTCTGATCAGCCCCTCTCTCTCACACACAATAAGAGCTTCTTTGTGTCCTGGAGGACCGCTGGAGTGTTCTCAGATCTAAAATTAAGTTAGCCTGTCAAATGACTTTACTGCAAAACCAAAATCTAGAATCCAGAATCAACAACAAAGTTGGCAGCTGAAGTGGCTTACGACAGGCAGAAATGTAGACTACGCAGTTGGGGATTTAAAGGACAGGTGTTTTATATTCTCACTCGAGTGTGTGTAATGTTTTTCTGGCAGAGAGGTGAGCGGCTTATCACGTAGTGAAGAGAGAGATTAGCAAGTATTCACTCACTGGAACACGGGCCAGCTGGATGCTGCCCGTCCACCTTCTTACGTGTGTGTGTGTGTAATGGGAGACTGATAGCAACACCTTGTCACAGAAGTGCTAGTCCACGCTTATGGTGAACTCGCCCGTCAGCGAATTCACCTACAAGTCTTGATGTGAGAAAAGAGGCACATGAGGACAGCAGGAATACAAATGAATAAACCTGGAAGCTGAACGCAAGAGAAAGGCCCTGACACAAAGAGAAACATTCATGAGTGAAATGAAGTGGGAAAAAAAAAAAACAGAACATGCATTCTGAAGACCTTTTGATAGCAATCGCATTGCAGAACTAGAAAAAAAATTAACAACCTATTTAAATATTACTCATCATAACAGAAAGAAAGAAACATGAGCAAGTTCCATCTATGTATCTATCCATCTGGCCTATATGAAGTCCAATTGACTTTTAAATAACCGTTAGGCCCTCTTAAATTATTTTTGTAGCCTAACAAAAAGAACATGTCTATTTAATGCTGCACATGTTTATTCGTATGGCGTTTTAGCATTATATAATATTAATATTACATAGCATATAAATGGATCAATATTGGTTTCTGTCTTTAAATTAAGCTAATTACAACAAAGTAACCCCACCTCAAATCCCAAAGTACACGTTTTGTCATCTTTATAAGAGAGTGAGGTCTTTATTTAGGGTGTTTTTTCCTTCTCTGAGAACGTTCTGTCTCAAATTGTTCCCAAAAGTGTCGTTAGATAGCAGACTGTCACACACTATATCAACTGTAAATAGCCTGTAGATGGGAATAGTGAGGAAAACGGTAAGCAAAAACAGAGAACGGGGCGAGATTCTCACTACAAAACAAGCGCTCATCAACCGTTGGTAGTTAAAGGCGAGCGGACGTAAGTGGGACAGCGGCAGCGTCTGTGAAGAGCTCGCGCGGCATCAAACTATCCCTCGCGCCCCGCAACACTGCACTTTAAGTGAATTACGTGTCCTGCGCGTGCTCTAATCTGATTTCGGCAACACATGCCACGTAACAAATCAAATTTGAAACAACCCAGATACAGAGAGGGGTGAGAGAGAAGGGGAGTCAGTCACTGCGCATTCCGATGGTTTAAAAGCAGAGACGGAGCGGCGCATGTTTTCAACACTGAGCTCGAGCCATTTCAGTCACATGTCTCCTATTCATGCATGAGCTGACACTGCGCTGCGGATCATGTGCGTTCAATGTAAAGCAATTATTCATGGCTCTGATGCATGAGCTGTTATACGAAGGAGGAAAAAGTATAGTAATGTACCATTTACAATATCTTTCCCCAAACTGAAATATACATATAGGCCTATATATATATATATATATATATATATATATGCGTGCCCCCAAAAGCAAAAGCCTTCCAAAGTATCCCAAGTTCTTTATAGTGCACGCACTTTAATCAGATGGGATATTAGTGGACTATTACATTCAACTGCTCTTCTCGCAATTACACAATGACTATTTACCGCTACAATTTCGTCCATGCACTGCAGATCAGTCTACATAATATAACAAAACTCTGAGACATGATCCGGACTGTCCGATGACGGAGCACTAAACCCGACGTGTTTATTTCCCGGATGCGTTTGAGCAGCGGCACAATAAATGCAGTTAACAGCAAAAACACCATTAGCACCATCAGCCCCGTTATCTGATCGCTGATAACACAACGCGCGGCGCTAACCCACCACCGCGTGCCCTATTTGTCAACACGCTTGCGCCGAACAAGATGAGAGAAGAGAACCGAGGAAGCAATGAGATAAACAGCTAAACGCTTACATCCTTTCTCCGGCGCTCAACAATCGTCCCTCCACCATCATCTCGGGTAGAAAATCCAGATTGTAGGACGAAGTCATGTTCAGGCTGACCGTGTTGTGCGCCGCTGACTGGATAACGCCCGCCTTCCGCGCGAGCCTGCCTGCCGAGTTTGGGCGCGCGAGACGGAGAGGGACAGGTGCAGCAGCGCGAGCGGCACTGGACACGCACACACTCACTGCGCTTGTCACATTCTTTTCCGCTCACCCATTAAGAGTGTTTTTCCTCAACAATCCCTTCAAAAAAAAAGAAAAATCCTTCTTCTCAGACAACTAGTGCTCCGGAGCGTCAAGCACCGGGAAGGGAGAGGCGTGGCTGCTCGAGCTGCTGCAGCGAGTTTTTAACCAATGCATCTCTGTGCACTATCAACCGGTCGGCTTTATAGAAATTTAAGAATGAATAGAAGTATCCAAACCGGTAAGGCCTTATATATCACTTTAGGAAACTGCAAAAATGGAATTTTCGAAGAATGTTCATGCGGCTCTTATCCATACAGTGAAAGTGGATGGGGACTGAAACAGCTAAAAAGCTAAACTAAAAATCACATTTAGTGTATATATATTCAGATACAACTCACCAAGATATGACGATATTGAATTATTTATAAGGAATAGTTCACCCAAACATGAAAATTCTGTTCCAAACCCTTTTGAAGAATGACGACCGAACAGTGACTTATAGCATGAACAAAAAAAATAAAAAAAACCCATAAAATTTACGGTAAAAAACTGTGAAAAATACGGTATCAATATTTTTTGTTTTACAGTTTTATGTTAAATTTACAGTTAAATACCGTAATTTCCAATAATAAACTGTAATAACTGATATAATGTTAATATACCAACCTATTAAAGTAATGAAATCTATTTTGTACCTTTGAAATACACTGATAACTACCAAATGCAGGTGTTGATGAGAAAGTCACACGAATTAACCAAAGCTCATCACAAGTAGCTTTTAAATAGTAACATACAGTATATAGAAGGTGCTCAGTGTCATTCACACAAACACTAAACACCATCGTGGTAAGAGTTATTAAACCAAAATGTGCAATAAACATTCATTTAACAACATTATATGTAACATACAACACTAATAAACATAACTGATACAAAAAAACTAAGAAGAAACATAGTTATTTCAAATACAAAACATCAAATTCAAATTAAATTTTAAATGCAAGGCAGGAATTCTGGGAATGTCAGTTTACGGTGTTTCCCTGTAAATACCATTAACCACGGGTTTTTACTGTAGCATTTTCACAGTTTTTTACCGTTAAAATCATGGTGATTTTTTACAGTGTGGAATATTCTTCCAACTAACATTCTTCAGAATATATATTCTGTGTGTGTTTAAGACAATAAAGAAACTCATAGAGGTCTGGAACAACTTTTGGGTAAACTTTCCCTTTAAACATCTCCAGGACCCTTTTACTTTCATAGTAGCCAGGACAAAATCATACTTTCATGTTCAACAGAAGAAAGAAAAGCACACGTGTTTACAAACAACCCTGTATTTCCATCTTTGAGGAAAGGCTATACCTTGTATATAAAAAGCAACCTTGCAGAAACATTTATATCTCCTAATTATTGCGATTACCACAGAGTCGTAGACCGAAATGAGGTTGAGAGATGATAAAAGAACCTCTAGGTGTTGAAGATTTATTGCATCAGTGTATTTATTGCATCGGATGATGAATGCAATACAAGGCGCATCCCCATTTTACTGCGCTCATCCGTTCATGCGTATGCAAGAGCGCGTTTTCTTTTTGTTTTCCCCTCGCGTGCCCCCAGGGGAAGGGGGTCTCGAGCCGCGGTTCTACAGAGCACGTGCAGGAACTAGGTCATGGGAAACACACTCATGCTTAATGCATATATACACACACAAATGATGGAAAAGAAGAGAACGCCGTGCCTCGCATTCCGCAGCACATAACCAAGTTAAACAAAAAGATCTGGGGATGCACAGCCTGAATTAGGTACCATTAAAAAATTGCATTGCTTTGCGGTTTATGTTTTTAAATTGACCATGGTAATTAGATAACAACATATTCAGCCAAAAGCTTCAAAACAAAAAAAAAACACGAAAACCCATAATGGGCTTAGCTTGTCTTGAAAGACCAAGCGCAATGAAGGATTTCAGCTGTCATTAAAAAGCAGTTGCGTAGAATTAAAGTGCAAATTAAACCCGTAGAAAACAGTTTTGGCGAACTGCGATAAACAAAACACGTGTTGTGGTCTGTTATGACCTGTAGCCAACAACGTGCTAGTATTTGCATGCATTCAAGGGACGTGTTTGTGTATGCAAGGATGCACAATCAATATTTCCTTCTTACTGTAACATTTATGAGAAAACCGAAAACAAAACTAACCCGAGAGCCAGATCCTTAGAGACGGTTTAGATATAGGCCATGATTTCTGTAATGATTTTACACAAATTATTATAATACGCAAAACTGAGCCGCTGGGGTCATCTTTCTCTCTAAGAAACACTTGTAAATACCGCCTCCAGCATGGACAGTTGAGCAAAGGTGACTCACTAAAATAAATAAGTAGGTAATATACAATAATCTCCAACATCGCGTTACATTATTCAAGTCAATATATGTAGGCCTAAAACCACCAATATGAGTACTTATACAGTCCGATGCCCTAAAATATCAATTTGTGCATCAATTATACAGGAGAAGAAAAAAAAAAAAATCAATTTCGGGGTGAGCAAAGAAAAATAAATACATTGAGAGTTCTGGACAGGTTTATAAACAACGCTGTTCTCGCAACAATGCGATATCTACTACCTTGAGCAAATATACCATTACATAATGGATTGTGCAATAAAGAAGCAATTTACGAATGCTCGGCATTGCTGTTACGCATGTTATGGAGATGATGAATTCACTAAATGGGCTTCTGTTTGGAGAGAAAATTCAGCAGTGAACCCAAAGACAGCCAAAGCTTAGACGAAAGAAATAGGGGTGAACGTGAAGGAAACGGTGCATTGTAGACTGCTAACACACAATGCTAATCGTTGCATGTGCGCAATAGGCAGAATATTTTTTGCTTAATAAGACATATTTCCATACTGTGCAAATATTTTTCAACCCTTTTAGCTGCTCAACTTTTAAATGCACTCTAAAACTAAGCTTTCTCAAGACACGGGAGCCACCCCGATGTAAGTAAACCCAAACTGACCTGAGAGCAAAACACTGACACAACTAAGCATGTTACTAGATAACACACGCAGAAGTAAACAGCGCATAGCACACTTTGTTTACAGTCTTACTATAAATCGTACTTAGTTTTAAGGAGCTAAAATGCAGCAGAGCCAATTTTCTGTCTTTTCTGTATAGCAGAAACACACCGGGATAGCTTTCTGGCACCCTGACTGTGGAAAAGGGGCAACAGGGATAGTAGTGATTTCTCTGGATACCCATTTTACTGATATCTGGCAGGTAGCGGGGACAATTTACGTTGGTATTAAGCGGCTTAAGCAGTTCGGAACAAGAACTCGCGCCACAGACCTTCATGTCACCCCCTGAACATCCTTCAATCTTTCTGGCTTCCTCTTCTGCGTCCTTCTCTTGGGGTTAAGAAGGCTGATGAAAGCACTTAAGGGCTGATATAATTCTCTCTCGCTGAAGATAATGGAATTTAGCCACAAGACATCTTTCATATGGGCTCCCTTCTTCCTCGCTGTCTCTCACTCTCTCTCACACTCTCAGGTCAAAGGTTTCTCTGTTCTTCCTCCTGCAGTTGTTATTGTTACCCTTTTACCTCTCTCTGTTCTTTTATTGTGATTTTTTCGTTCTTCTTTTTCTCACCTTCTCCTCTGAGGTTTCGGGGGTATAGCCTGAATATTTTCTCTTGACCTGAACCTGCTTAACGCTTTATTGTGGCCTTGCATTATTGTAAGTAGAGTTGCCAGACGTCATTTTAATGACAGCAGACCATTGCGGACATATGTAGCAAGTGGCAATATGGATAACCTAATATTTTCTCTATAATACACACGTCACATTTCAGGCAGCCATTCAGGAAAACTAGATTCGTGATATATTTTGTAAAACAAATTTTTAGAATCGTCAGGTACAATACCTTCCCGCATCTTTACATTACATACCTGAAGATTTAAAATATTATGTATATAGTTTATCTTATCTTTCATGATGCATTACAATGATAACCTCCAGAAAATCATTATTATTGCAGCATAAATGCCTTGGGCTGAGCTCCCAATGTCCTTGCATCCTAGTTACGCCCCTGTTCTGCCTCAATTTCTTGGGGACCTTGTTCTTTGTGTTCTCTCTCTCTCTCTCTTTCTCACACCTTCTCTCTCTCTCTCTTTATGCCTCTACCCCTTGGGTCTGGACCCAGCTGGCCTATAACACGTATTGATTGACCACGTAGGAGGAGAGCAAGGAGACGAGAGAGAGAGAGAGAGAGAGAGAGAGAGAAAGGCTGGCCCGGCAGGCTGCAATGCACAGAGACAAAAATAGTACACCAGGAGTTCAAACCGAACAGAGAGAGAGAGAGAGAGAGAAAGAGGTGGGGGCAGGGAAGGTAGATAGATGGGGGATAAGAAGAAGGAGAACACGTTAAAGATGGCAGATATGGTGCGGAAAAAAACAAAACTGCATGTATTAGGGGTGGTCTTAAAAAATCGAGGAAGCATAGTGGCTAGAAAGGAAGGAACTCGTGAGGACCATTCATAAACTTAAAATGACAAATGCTTTAATTTTTTCCATCGTTGGTCTCAATTGTATTTTTGTAGAATAAAGGGTTTGTCTAACTGAGCAACTAGGCCTGGCATAAGATCCAGAACTGATATTGCATATTTAAAAAGCAAAGCTGTATAAGTGAACATAGACATATTTGAAAAAGTGCTTTATTTACATTTTTGCAAAAACATACCTATAAGTAGTAACTTATCATACAAAACTGTTTTACCATGGTGCATAATTATTAAATGCTTGCATATGCAACCAAATATGCATCCAATTACGTAGTAAACTTGCTTGGTAGCTCACCTGGTACAGGTGGTACATATCCAATGTTGGGTATGAGTCCTGTGACACATTAGTTATAATAAAAGAATTCAATCCTTGTAAGTAAGCTAATATAGCATGATTGCCTCAGCAAATGCATTTTTATCTCACTGTACATTTCACTTTGTGTCGCAAAACTTGCAAAAAGCGGTGTAATAAATGAGTCTGGGTTTGTAGAGGTGATACTTTAAGCACTTATAATTCCAATTCTAAATTCTGATTGGCTGAGCAGTATTCAAAATAATCAGTATATGTATAGTATATCGGTATATAATCACCATGTTTGACCACGCAAACAACCTGAGTCACTCCTCATATGTGTAAATAACATCCCCTGAGAAAAATGCAAATATATTATACCGTATTGCAAAATCTCTACGTTTTGATGTCTTACTATTGTTGCAGAGTATATAAATATCAGCTCTAGCATATAGCTTTGTGCATGTAGACGGACAGACAGGCTGTTGGTCTGTCAGAAGACTCTGTTTGGGCTCATGAATATTTGATTAACTCATGGATTATGTAAAGCAGTGAGCGTGCTCATTTGGGTGAAAGCGCACACATACAGTTTTGCTATGTTGCATACTATAGATACTTTGCCTCAGGTCATATACTGTTCTCAGATAAACATACATATATATATATATATATATATATATATATATATACAGAGATGATGTAATGAATTTGTCATTACACATCAAAAGAACTAAACAACATGCACAATGTTCTAAGCGCCAAACCACAAATTGCAAAATGCTAGTTCATTGTCTAGTGCTAGTGAAAGCCATCTTTTCACTGTCTCCAGCAAACATTTGCTTCCAATGAAGAGTAGTGCAGGAACTGTTCTAACTATAATGTATATGCAGACTATTTGCTTTCTGATTTGAGCTTCTGGTACACTGAAATATTTGAACATTTGCAGATAGACTGTATGTGACAGCCAATGTATTCTAATCTAAACTCAATGTTGCCTTACCACTTAGTGGGAATCATGCCCAAAATAATTATTTATGTTTATTAGTTCTGGAAAACCAACTTGATTTTTTTTTTAAAACATATGGTGGCCATTTTGTGCATGGATATATATTTGTACATCCATTATTCATTCACGTTACCCTTGTGAATAAGCAGAAGGTAACTGCTGCTTTGTGACTAATAAATTATTTGAAAGAATAACAAATGAAGTGTGACTACCACTTAGGAGATGAAATGTGACAGTCATACACAAATTTGAGAGATAGTGAAGTACTTGTTTACTTTCAATATACTGTAAATAAAAAAACAGCCACACTATTCTTCAAAATTCAACTTTTGTGTTCAATGGAAAACACAATTCATTGCATTGATGCAGCATTATGAGTAAACTGTCAACATAGTTGACGTTATCTGAATAATAACAGGTGCGGTTGAATGACACATTTAACGGTAACTCTATCACCCCCTTGAGTGCTGTAGTTTGCTAGTGCATACGTGTAAGCTTGTCAGTGTAATCTGGGATCACTAGCCTGTCTAATCTACTACATCAACTCGACCCCTGTTGCTTACTTCATCACCATGCCAACCAGAAGTAATGCTATTATGACAACAGCATATCGTATTGCATCGTATCGCTCTACTCTCCCCAAATATTAAATTCACAAGCTCCTCCTAAATCATAAAACTGTCTAACATTCGAAGTACAGGCCCATTTTTGCCTCCCGTTATCCCAGAATGCCAACCTTAGAGTGATTTTTACCAAGTGCAATGAACCTTACTGGTTTAATTGAACAGGTCTTGGGTAGTGAAATTGGAGTTTAAGTAAATTTGCCATTTCTCTCCAAGTCCTACATTCATTAAGGAGCCTTTTTCCCCTTTCTTTTCTCTATCCATCTCACCCCCTTCCTTTGTTTCAACTTCCCTCCCCCCCGTTCCCCTCATTAAAGCGGGACCCTGAGAGTGCTGGTCACTGCTTCTCATTTATTTTCATTTGAAACTTGCGCAGCTTCACTGAGCCACAACTCGACGGTGGGCACCTAGGGACAGGTCATTCTCCTATAACACAAAACCACCCATTTCTGCAACACGCTCGCTCACGTATCCCAGAATGCACAGTGACAGCAGCCCGTCGCCACAGCCACACACAGACACAACCGCCATCGCCTTGTTTCACCGCAATGAAAGGCTTTCCAAGCCACTAATTGCAGAGTACAAACTCCAGTGTTTATAGCGGAAAGTCGGCAGTGCTGTACGAGCAGTTTTAGGAAGAAAGTGTAAGCTTTTATAATGGCCCGTGAAGCGCAAACTGACCTGGTGTCATTTGCGATTGCTTAACCCCTCGACTTCCTCTGAGAAACACTTTCAGCCTTCGCTAAAGCATTTAAATAGCCTTGTCAGCTAAAGTCTTGAAAAGAACACTCACACATGCAACGCTTGATAATCTCATGAGTTGCCTACCTGCACAACATTTTCAGGCATCATAAATGAACATTTGAACATGCCTTTGATGACTAAAAATTATGTCTAGGTAGGCAGCTCACTTGCAAATTGCACTGCAAATTGATGGCACCCCAATAGATTTCGGAGCATAAATAGCACTAAAAAAGACATTTCAGATATGTTCGATATCAGTAATTTTACACCTAACGATCAATCTTAAATAATATATTTCATTCCTAGATATTATTACAGTACATTCGCCCTCAGATAGGCACAGAGGCTTAAATCGATGTGAGTCCTCAGCGAACGAAGCATTACATCAACTGCCAAGGGCATGTGCAACACATTTATTTACAGTCCCGGCATGTACCGCTTTCCCATGTATGTGGCCCTTCGTGTAGCGTCATAAATAATTTTTTCATCAAATAACGATAAGGGCCATAGATTCAGCCCCAAATCACACTAAGGGCAAGTTAGTCAACATATGGTCATATTTCTCTAATGAGTTCGCCTATGAACACACGTGTGTGCGATAGTTACCAACCTGTATGACACAGTACTATTTGACATTCCTTTATTGAAGGAGGTTGAGTTATGGCCAAGGTGTGTGTGTGTGTGTACGTGTGTTACACCAGTAGACCTGACCGCAGTCATTGGAGAGATTCATGTTCCTCTGGGGCTATTTTAAAAGCCATTGAGCACAAGCACAATGAATGAGTAAAAGGCCATAAATCTACTCTTTAAATCAACATGGCTGCCTCTCTGGCCCAACTAATGCCCTCACACCCCATTACACTCTGCACATTAAACGCCTGCATTATTAACCGCCCATAACCCTGGTATAAAAACCAACCCGACATGGCCTGATTAGCACCCTTCTCCACTTTTAAAAAATGGCCAGAGAGACAGAGCCCGAGAGGAGAGGTAGAAAACAAGCCTCGAAGTGAGTGACAGCCTCATTGTCAGGGCGTCCCATTGTTGAGAATGCTTGCAGCGCTACCCTCCCTTCATCTCTCCACCGAATGCCCCCCCACTCTCCATTCCTCTCCAGACCCCCCCACCTTTCTAAATCCAATCGTCAGAGAGGCGTGCAAACAAAAGCAGACATCTTTCTAGCGGCGGGACGGGGCTTAACCCCTCCTGCTCATCCCTCTCTTTGTTTAATGCGATTATTACATCCAAACAAACTCCGAATTTAGGTTCTCGCAAGTGTGTTTGCACACTTAAATGCATGCAAATATACTCACACACTTTATGTGGTGCATTAATATAGATTAAGACTGCGTGTGCGGAAACACGACTGCAAAGACGACGGCAAAAAGACGACTGCAAAAAGTGAGCCCGATTTATTATCAACGATGCAATGTCTCTTTCTGTCACTTCTTCTTTGCGCACACACACGCATTATCCTGCATTCATGCAGGCGCATCTTCAAACACTTCTCTATAGCTGTGTCAACTCTTCAGTCTTTTAAGAGGCTCCGACAGAACCGTCGGGGAAAAGAAACAAGAGAAGGGAACATTGCAAGCTGCGCATTTTTACGGCTGGGAAAACAAGTGCAGGCGGTACAGCGCAGGCAGGGTCCCGCAATTTGACAAAAACACAACTGCATGCACGCACCGCTCAAACGGCCTACAAACGGCACGTCAACGAACCGCGCCAACAAAACCGCAGGGCTGCCGTCAACCAAACATTCCTGAAACAGCTCGCTGCATGCCTGCAGCTACGAACGGCAAACCTTTCGGAGTTAGCTGGATCCGTGTGTATGTGTGTGTGCATGCATGTCTTTGTGCTTTACCTCAGCAGCAGTTCCTCTGTGCTCCTCATGGAGACAGCGCTGTTCGCGGTGGATGGGTATCGCATGCTGTCCACACACACACTCGGCACAAAGCCCAGCTCAGACGAGTGCTCCAACATCGCCGTTACTCCGAACGCAAACACGCACACGATCCTTGTGCTTTCAGTTGTGGCGGGTGTACGCTGGCCCTTTCTCTAGCGTCTGAATCCTCTCTCTCTCACAGTAACACTCCCACCCATCCACCCTCACCGGCTCCCTCCTCCTTCCCCTTGTCCCTCCCTCTTCTCGTCTGATTCAGTGGGCTGTGATAACCCTTTCTGACAGCTCATGTTGTTTTTGGGCCAGAGCTAGTGCTGTTAGCCTGGTGCTGGCTAGCATTGAGAAGCCTGCTGTTGTCCAGGATGCCCAACACCCCTGAGGACAGCTCGTATCTCGTATCTGTACAAGAATAACAACTAAAGAAGTGGCGTTAAGAAGTAGGCAATTGACCTGGTACTATAACTACTCTCAAGAGTGTGCATCTTTGTTCTATTATTTATGTCAACATAGGCACAAAAATGGACACACTTGTGAATAACCCTGGGCATACTAAAATAGGGACTTCTTTGGATAATTTATCAATGCTGAAGAACCAAGAGATAAGCGAAACAACATACTACATGGTCCACTTGAAAGAGTATACATTTTTCATTTACATGTACGCTCTAAAAATGCTGGGTGCAGGGTGCAACATAGAAAAACCAAGCGAAAGGGTTGTTTAAATGTTTAAAAATGTTAAAAGTTTAACCCAACCTTCTGGGCAATAACCCAACTGCTGGGTCAAAACAACCCAGTCGCTGGGTTTGTCTATATCTTACCCAGCACTGGGTTGTATTTAACCCAGCATTTTTTAAAGTGTACTACCGACAAGTTGTCCTTTAACAACTTTACTATGGTAATGAACAATGGTAAAATTTTAAAAAGGTTAAACAGTAAACTTGGCTTGTTTGTTCCGACTGATTCATCCCATTTATTTAACTTTATGTGTTCCTTTCCATATCGCGCACAGCTTTCAAAGTATACTTGACCGCGAATAAGTGCAAATGGACAAGCTCAATACATATGTGTAATACAACCTACTTGACTTGTTCTGTCACAATATTCACCTCGACTTTCACGGACACTTCTGATTACGAAAATTGTGTCACGAAGACAGTATGCGGAAAGTCGCAGAACAGCGATGTATATTTTGGGCTTTGGTGTGCCAAGTTTTGAAACTGTTCAGTGACTCTGGGTTAGGTTTTGCATCAGTGCTACTCATGAAC
>JAUMHE010000046.1:12378339-12389251 GCA_032359235.1 Enteromius mattozi
GCCGTAGCCTCATTTAGACTCTGTTCACAAACTGGAGCACTATTTGAAGTCATTCATATGTTAATACATGATAATAATAGTGTAATAAGCAGTAAAAATTTGATTTCATGCTTAACATCTCAAGCAGACAGTCTCCTCACATATAAGTACATGGCTAGAATAAGTTAGTAGACGTAGTAGTGGTCCTTATTTAAAAAAAAAAAAAAAAGCATATAGGGTGATCAGGATCTTGACATTTATTAAAGATGATCCCAAAGCTTCTGCTATAACAACAACACAGTTGAGAAACAAAAAAGTAGCACCACTTTAAGTTACCCAGATGAACGGTGAAATATACAAAGTTGTCATGGATAATGGTGAATAGATCATTAATCTTTTATAGTTACAGTTATCATCCTTGATGTAAACAGCCCTGAAACAAATGACCTTCCTTTGAGAGAAGCTGAAAGACGTAATTTTGTGCATATTGTGCATGATGTGCACTGGACTCACAATGCCATTTGTGGCACCAGTAACAATGACACTTTGCAAGTGTGTGTGTTTCCTTAAGCAGGTCACGCTGACGCAACTCACAGATCCTTTATTATTAAATGTTATCGAGCCTTAAAAAGATGAAATATCAAAGGAATATCCCAGCGGGTGGAGAGAGGGACGATGAGAGTGAAATGTAAGGTGTTTTGTCGGAATATGAGAGTTCTTGAGCTAACATTAATAAAATAAGGATTACCTGACGTCACCGCAGTGCCACTTCACCTATTCAAAACAGCATTTGGCTTTCTTTGACCAGATTATTTTGCCTCGTTTTGTCTTCTGCCTCTCATCTCTATCAGAATGCAGTCCACGTGGGACCCTCAGAAAAAAGGAAGACCCTCAATTCATTCCCCCTCTTTCTCTCTCATTCTCCAGGAGGAATGCACCAAAACACAGATGAATAATTTAGATTTTTTTTTTTTTCCCAAAGAAAAGGTTTGACGCAGCAGTTTGGAAGAAAGGGCTGCTATAAAACATGCATGAGATACACGAGTCCACAATCAGATTGCTGATATGGAGAATTAATCTAATCTTTAAAACACATGACAGGACCAGATGAAAGCGGTGAATTGTTCTTAAATTTGTGGCGTTCGGATAACCCTATTACGGGGATGAGCTGAGATAGATCTCCTATTGTTCCTGTGACAATGTTATTATGGCCACTCAAATACAAACAGAGTCCCTTTTTTTTTAATTTTAAGACGACCAATCAGCAGAGATTAAAGATACAAAGGCTCAATCCATAAATGGCAGTTAGAGTGAAGCGTTCGATGAGCGCTAATGTCAGCGTGACTATTCATGATGCTGTTGCCGGCAGATCAAAGGTTTGGCAGGAACTGTGCGTCTGTGTAAAGAGAAAAGAGAAGCTCATAGAAAGTGAAAAGCTTGTTAATCTTTAAAAGTTGGTGCGTGTCTGACATATAGTAGATGGTCACAATTTCTGACTTAATGGAGCATGTGGAGGCAAAACTACTTGCGATAAAACTGAATTAAATTACTTTTAAAAAACAATATTTGAAAAAAAAAATGTTTTATTCAAACTTAATAAATGCAATTAAATAAATTACAAATTCATATAATATATAGGTAATTGAATGTAACTAATCACGAACATTAAAAAATAATATTGTAAAAAAATTAACGCATTTATTTAACCTGAGTGCCATTTCATACCAAATTGTTTTTGTATGATCAGAGCAATATAAACTATCCACACAGAACTACTTCTTGCTTTAAAAAATGTAATAGAATAACAGAAGACTGGAAATAGAACTCAAAGGTGTTTGGAAGAGAACTCTTATTAAACATTTAAAAATGTAAACTTCTTGTAACTTTTGTTTAAAGCATAGCGTTCATGGCGTAAGATGCTGAAAAACAACAAGACATAACAACACAGTCTCATGACCAATTTGTACGTATTCGTACGAGGTGGCAAATTCGCTCTAATTAGTACGACCTCACCTCACACTGTCGAGTAGGTTTAGGGGCGGGGTTAGGTGTAGGTCATTCGTACAAATTCATACGAATTGGCAACTCGTAAAATACGTACGATTTAGCAAATCGAGTGAGGTCGTACAAATTAACCCCCTCGTAAAATATGTACGAATCGCTGTGAGACTGGGCTGGACATAATACAACAGCCAAAAATGCTTATCTTCATGTGTGTTTAGTTTCTTAGGTAACACTTTATTTTAGGGTCTCTTAACTAGTTGCTTATTAGCATGCATATTACAAAAATATTAGCAATTTATTAGTAGTACATATTAATGCCTTATTCTACATGACCTTATTATGCAGTACATCCATAATCCTACCCATTACTTACCAACTACCGCACTAACTATTAATAAGCAGCCAATTAGGAATTTATTGAGGGAAAAGTTGTAGTTAATAGTGAATAAATGTTCCCTATTCTAAAGTATACGATTTCTTTTATTTGCAAATATTAATATTTGTTTGTGATTTATTCATTAACGCATTAAATATAAATCATTTCAATTTAAGAAAAATCTGAATCCCTAATTAACCCAGGCCAAAATCTAGTACTGGTAGAGTGGTTTAACCCACAACGGATGTCTGTCTAACCACAGAGCTTGTACACACAAACAGTTTAAGCTGTACCAGTCAGTCTTTTAGTTTTTTTTTTCTTGTCCTCCCATTCACACATGCACACGTGCTTGAACTTCCAGGCGGCACGTAGAATAAGACAGCCAGTCGGGCATGTTCTATTTTGAGCTATTAGCAGACAGAAATTAATTTGTCACCTTCCATTAGAGGCCTGAATCTGGAGTTCTGTCTCCTCAATTATTTCCTCAACACACACATACACACAGCAAAAGCCATTTGTCCCCACTATTTATATGGAAAATGTTTTGCTTGGATAGGTGTTTTTTCCCTACACTGTCATTGTATTCATGTCCATATTTGCTCTTGACTGAACTCCCTGTGTGTGTGTTTGTGTAAGTGTGTATGTATGTGTGTGCTTCCAAAGTGAAATAAGGACTATTGTGCTTTTGGATGCAAAAAAATGTCTGTGTAGACACTTCAAAGCCAGCACACTCTCTCTAAGAATGACAGAAAAACAGAAGAGGTAGAGAATCTGTTCATTAGGATGCTAATGAGAGAGAGACACAGAAAATACAGCTTTTTCTTCTTCTTTCTGGTTATTTTTGGCTATTGAGAAGCATCAAAATAATCTAAATATTTCCTTCTCCCTTTGAAAAGCTGTCAACAGTGGAATTTTTGCTATGAAATATCATCTTCAATGCCATGGCATTGAATTATCATAAAACGATGACAATAAATATTAAACAGGCTGAATTCTTCACTTTCATAACATCCCTGAAGTCCACCTTTTAAAGCTAGTAACCGACATAATGACCATTTACACTTTCTCTACACAGAAATACGTAAATGCAGACATTTCCAGTTATGAAAGATCAATCGCACATCATTGCATTTCAAAATGCGTCAGAGGACTGTTTATATCCCGCAATGTATTCTTAGCTTTGCCACAAGAAGCACTATAGCGAACATGTCTTGCTAAGCTAGCTAGTTAGTTTATGGTAGCTACCTGAATTAAAGGGTTAGTTCACCCCAAAAATGATAATTCAGTCATTTATTACTCATGCTCATGTCGTTACAAACCCGTAAGACCTTTGTTAATCTTCAGAACACAAATTACGATATTTTTGATGAAATCGGAGAGCTATCTGATCTTCCCATAGACAGCAACACAGCTGAAATGTTCCCAGATCCCAAAACATAGTAAATACATCGTTAATGCTGTCCATATGACATCAGAGGTTCAATTTCAGTTTTGCGGTACTACACAAATACTTTTTTTTGCACAAAGAAAACAAAAATTACATAATTTACTCAACCATTCTTTTCCCCTGAGTTACATCTTCCGACATTTTGGAGAGTATCGCAATGCATACGCACGCTTTAACGTATTTGATGTAACGTAACCTTGTTTATGTTCGGGGGGAAAGCACGTGCAAGAACGTAATCTGCAGCTGTTTACACCTAGTGGAAAGCGTGTGTAGTGATAATCTCTAAAATGGAGTAATTGTTATTTTTGTTTTCTTTGCGCAAAAAATAAAAAAAACAATTATTGTAACGTCACAAAATTGAAGTTGAACTTATGATGTCACATCCTATTTTACAGATGTATTTACTCTTAATTTGTGTTCCGAAGATTCTTACGGGTTTGGAACAGCATGAGGGTGAACTAAACTTTAAACACGTCTACTACACTTAGCATTTCTGTTCATCTCAATAAAAGCGGCAACAATTCTGCAAAATGATATTACGTTGCTTATCGCATGACACTTACTGTGGTACTACTGTGGAATTAATTGTTACTGTAAGTTGTGAATATCTCTGAATTTTTGCAGCTTAGCTTCCCTCAATTTACATTGCGGACGTGATTTGCATGTATGTCCAGTGTTAAAGGTCGAAAAGTGATTTCAATTGGGCAACAAGCTTTTTCGACAACCGTCAAATTCATCTCCACACACGCATGCACACATGCATGACAATGACGGCGGGGGCCAGAGGCTCAACCCTAAGGGAGATTGCACATTTCTTTCACCCGTACCTCACAAACGAACGAGCGATTCTCTCTCTTCAGCTTGAAGGAAGCATTCCTCTGGGTATGGGCTGTCAACCTGACTCTCATGTCTGGACTAGTTCATCTGCTCTGTGTCTATGTGGGTGTGTCTGGGATGCACTAAAATAGCTCAAATCCTACTATACTCTGCTCTATTTTTGGGATCAACCACCCGGAATACATTTGAACCTTCTGTGTGTATTTCAATATGCAACCACTCTAGGGAGTGTGTACCTATATGCTCTGTAAGCGTGTCTTTGTGTGTAAGAGAGGGGTTAATGGCTTAGTCAGTGACTGGTCAAACCCAATAGAGGTGTTTGACGATTGATGGACTTGTCTGGACAGCATGTGTGTGTGTGTGTGGAATGAGCCGAGTGGGAGACATGTTCCTCTATTGTCTTTCTAAACTGACAACATTTATGCACACACACACACTCATTGTGACGCTACATCCTCTTCTCTTCCAATAACAGTTTATGTAACTTGGGCACAAACACACTTACACAAACTCCCACTCCCCCTTATGCACACCAAGTAACTGCTGCAATTACTAAAATGAGTCACAAATGCCACAGGTCATGACATTGCAAAAGGAAGCTTCAATTAAAGCTTATATTTTAATATCCGTTTAATATCAACCTCAAAATGGAGGGAATGAAAAACTGATTATTTACTCACCTTCATGTCATTCCAAATTAAATTATTTCCTCACATCATGTGAATCTCAAGTCGAGATCGCAGTCCCAACAGGATGCGTCAAGACTTGAGTGTCATATTTTTTTTACAGTAAAAATAAATGAAAAAAGCTAAAGATAAATGACATTTAACTACAAATATATTTTTAAGACTACAAAAAAAATCTAAATAAAGCAAAACAAAAACTCTCTAGAAATATGTGGACACAAATATTTCTAGCTAAGCAAGACAAAAACAAATATAACTTGGGGAAACTGAAATAAAAATAAAAAATACAAGACTACAAAATCAAGCAAACAAAAACAAACAAAAAATCCATAAAAACAAAGCAATACAAACAACAATGAAAAAAACAAAAAAGCAATGCAAAACAAAACAGTAAAACAAAAATAAATAAATAAAAAGAAAAACAAAAAAAAAATGCATTTAAAATGTTTTTTTACTAGCAGTTTTTAAGTGTTTTAAATGTTGATATTTGTTGATAATGTTGATAATTTTATATATTTTTTATAAAAATATCAACATTTAAAACAACACTTAAAAATAGTAGTAATAATAGTGTGTGTGTATATATATATATATATATATATATATATATATATTAGTGCTGATTAATCCAAAAGACAAAATAATATTTGTTTACCAAGGAAAAAGTAAATATGGAACAACATGATGGTGAGTGAATACTGACTGAATTTTCATTTTTGCCAGAACCGTCCCTTTAAATGTAAAATGATTGTAATATACAGAGGACACGCTTTGAGTCTGTTGTCTCTCATCATCCCGTGAAACACCTAAGCCTTGCATTTCTCCAGAAATATACTCAAATCAACTGAAATAGCAGTCTCTTTTCTTCTTTATGACTGCGTGTATGTGACAGGCCACTCTGTGCTGTCTAACTTATTTAGCCATTAAGGTCTGAGTCACCGTATGCATACACTTTCACACAAGTCACATCTCCAGTATCCTCCTCCCAGATCTCATAAATATTAATCCCCCGTGAGCTCATTAGCATGGCCGCGCTGAGCAGCACTGCCATCTAGTGAGACACTTCCTTTCATGAATATTCAGAGCGAGGGGGGGCCCAGCGGTCGTTAGTGGAGGAAAACTGGAAACAATAACCCAATCAGGGATGAGGGACGGGACTTTGTGTGCGAATGTGTAATTAAGCAAAGCATTCAGACTCTTTCATGGTATTTCTGATTAGAAGCTTTTGCTTTATTCGAGAAAAGTGTCTGAACTGGGCTAGATGAACAACAAATGCAAATATTTTAGCGAAGCGCACAAAAATACACAATGAAAGACTGCAAATATGAAGCTGTTCCACTGTGAGGGTATTAGCGATGTGACGTAGCGTTTGTTTAAAAGCATTATGCGTTTTAGATGCCGGTATTAACGGCTTTAGACAGGAGGATGTTCTCGTTGTTGGTGGGATGTGGTGTTTTTGGATTTCCCGCATTAGGCTTGTAAATTTGCATTGTGTATGGGGGCTTTTTTACGCGGCGTTCCACTGGCTGTTGGGGGCCGCTAGCGTTTTTGTGTGCGTACGTAATGTTAGACAGCTGTTTTTGGATCCAGAACATCTGTGAGGTATTAGGATTGTGACTAACAGTAGGGCAGCACTCCAAGGTCTCACGCCTCATATCACTCAGCCTACACCGGGCCTCACCGTGGAGCTCGTCCAGGTGCCTCCCCCTAAAGATGGAGATAGGGTGCTGTGGTGCAGCTCGTTCAGAGGCTGCCTAACGAACCTTTCACAAGGCCTCACCTCGGGTGGCTCATTCGGATGACTACAAATGTTCTTCAGTGGAAGCAAACACTAGCTGGCTATTGTGAAATGTGGAATTGTTGTTGTGAAATAACAATGGTTATGAAGAGAGAAGTCGAGAAGCAGTCTGGCTCAGTAATTCATGTGACCGCATTCATATCTGCAGCTATATACAGTATTTACAAGCAAATAGTCAGGTTTGCAAATGTGTATTCAGAATACTTGGATGTGTGACTATAATCAATCAATTTATAACAAAATATCCAGTTTCATAAAATATATATCAACAATTGTTCATTATATAGGCCTACTTGGCTTTAAAATGGCTACATAACAAAGACTATTAAATATATACTCAGATCGCTTATTAAGAGTTTTTAATTATATACCTAAATTCTATAATTATATATTTAATTTATATATATATATAATTGTAAATCCATAATATTAATGTGAAATACACTTACAATTTAAGAAATTGCAATTGCAATACATCATTTATGCATATATTCATATTTATAAAACATATTAAAGATTTTTTTAAACTACATTCTTGGATTTTAAAACTTTATTTTATGACAATTTAAAAAGATATCTGCATGTATCCAGTATATAATGATAACACAGTCAAGATTATTTACTATACATGATTTAAAATGTATTTTCTTCCCACATGCTTGGATTTAAAAATATAAACGTAATGTCATACTATATAATCACATTTTAGAACTACATATTTAGAATTTACAACTGTTTATGTGTATATAAAAAAATTTACAAGAATATTTTTGTAACTGCAACTACTTCAATTAAACATTTACATAAAATATCAGATAAATTATTACATTTTCTATCATTAGGGAACCCATGTATTATAATCAACAGATTATATTTTTAAATGTATTTTGTCATATTTAATCAAATGAATGAATATAATTACATAATCAAGTGTGTCAATTATTAATATTTATTACACAATATTTTACAAATTTCTAATTATATTTTGATTTAAAAATTATACAATCAAGATTTTACAACTAAATTAACTTTTTTTTTTTTTTTTCTCTCTCTATTAAAAAGTGTTAATATATGTATATTCCAAATTGTAAAAGCAGCAAAAACATCTACTAAATGTTATGAAAATCACACTGGAAATGTTTTTGAATATATGCATGTGCAATTGGTGTGACACAAATGGAAAAAGAGGCTTTATGTGGAAGATGTAAACTCCATTCAGAAATTTGTACTGTGTTAATTTGGAAGGTTTTTGCTCCACTGGAATTATTATTTTTTGGACATTTTCAGCGCTTTGTAAGCCGAACGATCGATGCCAAGGTAAACAACAGCATGACATATCGAATAAACACTACGTCTTTCTATTTTCATCTATGTCAAATTAAATATGCCATCTAGCCCGACTAAGGCCTATAGTCTACTCAGTACAATTTACTTTCAGTGATCCACTACAATGTGAGCCTTTTAAAAAGGTTCTTACAAAAGCGGTCTAATAATCAATCTACAGAAAAACAGAGGACAAAAGAGAAAACAGGCCTATTCACATTCACCGAACACATCAATCCACACAAGGGACGAACCTGAATACTTGTAATAAACGCCGAAGGTTTATATTTGTGATACCCAGGGACTTTTTCATAATGTTTCTTTCTCTCCTTCTTTTCCCTTCCTCTCTCAGAGTTGGATTATAAATAGTGTTGATTGACAGGTCTGGCTGGATGGTAATTAGAGCGGTTGCTGGGGTGAAGGGGGCGGGTCAGTCTCTGTGGTGATAATGAGGCCGGGTCCCACACGGCGGCCATGACGGTTCCGTAACCGCTCTCTTGTGCTGCCATCCCGGCTCCCATAATTATCGGTTGTTTTCTCTATGAGAACATAATCACCACGGAGAGATGCAATTAGCTGACAACCGATTCCGCCCCCACCACCCCCCCTTTTCCTCTCGGCCCCCCCACTGCTGTTAAGACCCCCGGTACCGGAAAAAAGAGAAGAAATGGTTTTGATGCAGCTAGCTAAGAGGCAGTCAGTCATTCAGCATGAGGGAATCAGAGATTGCACACAGGAGCTAATTACACAGTCACACGTTCTTTTATGCCACCCTTTCTTTCACTTCCTTTTCTTTTTGTCATGCCATGGATGTTGAAAGAAAAAGATAAAAAGAGAGATTAGAGTATCTTTGCATCTAAGTTGACAACTGTATTTCGGATGGTAGCCCACAGGAAGGAAAGATCTCTTTAACCCTCTTGTTCTTCTGTTCAGAGACGCCGAGGCCCCAAACTTAACTTAAAGGTTCTAACTTCTTCAAATCTTATGAGATCCGATTATAAAGAGAATTCAACTTTTTATCCTTTAGTCAAAATTCAGCTTTATTCAACAAATACTGTGACATGATTCAAATGCAGCCACATATATTATCTTACTTTGTTATTTTATGTTTATTTTATTTTTTTCTACAGTGTGTTTCAACAGTAACTAAATATAATATTAGACATATTAATATTTAATATTGCAATAATATATATAGTAACCTTATATCCTTTATTCAAAATTCAGCATTATTAAACAAATAATAGGCTTCAATGAAAAATGTTTCATTTGTTTGGGGTCTCAGAGGCTTTTCTTTCTTTTCTTTTCTTTTCTTTTCTTACTGCTAATCTCTTTGCTCATTATTTCATATTGCATTTTATGATAATATGTTCTAAATTATTTATACAACAAATAACATGCTTCAATTGCTTCCATAAAAATTGTGGTTTATTTTATTTTATTTTATTCTATTTTTAATTTAATTTTATTTAAAAATTTAAAATTAAATTTTTTTAAATTAGATTTTTTCTATACATTGTGCTACAACATCATCTAATTATAATTTTATTTTTTAATTCATTGTAATAACAATAATATTTGAATACTTTATAAATAAGAATAGAACAGAACACAATATAGTAGAATAGAATAGAATTAAAAAATGCAGAGAAATTACGAGAAGTTATATTTCAAAATAGTATTATTTCTAGACATACAGCAATGACATTAAACGGAGAACAAATGGAGACTTCTACCTCAAGTCTCTCGAGACTAGTATTGCACTGCACCATGGGAATTTAAGTCGTTGTCTTTCTTTTCAGCACAAATACACCTCCTTTATATGTAAATTAGGCTTATTATAGATTGCACCTTGTTCTCAAAGTCTGCACAGTAAAATTTTCCTCTGGGAGGAATTTTCCCCTTAGGCCCGAAACATACTTTACACACGTACATGAACACAAACGTTTCTACTTACGCAGGTTCGATTGAATGTGTCAGAGTCGCAGATATGCACTGCATTCTCAGAATTACCACAAGGGGTGCTAGAGCTCCAATTAGAGCATATATATACAGTGGCTTGCAAAAGTATTCGGCCCTCTTGAACTTTTCCACATTTTGTCACATTACAGCCACAAACATAAATCTATTTTATTGGAATTCCACGTGAAAGACCAGTGGTGTACACTTGAGAAGTGGAACGAAAATCATACATGATTCCAAACATTTTTTACAAATAAATAACTGAAAAGTGGGGTGTGCGTAATTATTCAGCCCCCTTTGGTCTGAGTGCAGTCAGTTGCCCATAGACATTGCCTGATGAGTGCTAATGACTAAATAGAGCTGCTCTGTGACGGCCTCAGAGGTTGTTTAAGAGAATATTGGGAGCAACAACACCATGAAGTCCAAAGAACACACCAGACAGGTCAGGGATAAAGTTATTGAGAAATTTAAAGCAGGCTTAGGCTACAAAAAGATTTCCC
>JAUMHE010000046.1:12394153-12418905 GCA_032359235.1 Enteromius mattozi
ACACACACACACACACACACACACATTAAACCCCCCTCTCTCCGTCTTTTACTCGTCCAATCATCCACACCCTCTCTCTCTTTCCCATCCCTCCATTCTCCTGTCATTTCAGAGCGTTCAGCTTTTGGGAAAACATGAGTGCTGAATGTACGAGGCGAGGGGTGCCTGTATTAATGTCTCTCGCTCTCTCTCTCTCTGAGAAGCAGACGGACATATGGAGCGTCACAAGCCACTGAGCCCAAGAGAAGTAAAGATGAAAAAATGGACAGAAAGAGAGAGAGGTGAAATGGTACATTGTGAGCACCTCTTTCAGCCTACTCTTGACATATTTCACCGAAAAAAAACAAACACTCAAATTCATCCCTGCTGACAATTACAAATGGCTAATACAGCACTTCATTAGCAACCGGTTCCTGTATGAATCATAATTTACACATTACGCTGACGGAGGCAAATGGTGTTGCACTGTAAACTATTAAAGTGTAGTATAAAAGTATACAGATATATCCCTCATTTCACTTCCACAAAATATAAGAAGTGTTCAAATGAGCATTTTTTTACATTGTAATAATGTAATAATCTATCCATCATCAAAATTCTGTGTTTCATTTTGCTTTCTATTTTGTTGTAAAATATGAGATTTAGCCATGTATGTGTGTGTTTGTGGTAATGTGTCCTCTTCTGTCTGTGTGAATAAATCAACTGAAATAAAAACCAGCAATCACTTTGTGCGACCTTTTCAATTGCCTTTACTAGGAAAAAAACCCTGAAAAAACATCCAGTACCATTTCAAAAACTGGCGTGAAAAGGCGGAATGCTGTATTCAAAGAGCAAATCAATTGTGGCCAATTCACCATGGCTAATTTTGGCCCTCATTCAACATGGCACCCGAGCTCAGGTAATCAAAATGAACTCCCCGCTCTTGTTAGCACCAAACAGCCCACTCCAAATTGTTTTTCTTTTCTTTTTTTGTGCTTTTTTTCTTCTTATCCCTCCTGCTGTGTATGTGTGTGTGTGTGTGTTTGAAGAAAGAGACCATGCTTCCCACCGCATGTTAATAAATTGATTCCCTGTGGACAATGGGGAGGAGGTGTGTGGTCATGATTCTGAAAGCTTCCGGTGAAACGGGCTCTGTTTGATAACAGCTGCCATCAGCACTGTCGAATAACAGGACGCCAGCTATGCACTTATTAATGGTGAATTATTCCTTTATTCCAGCCCAAATGAGAGGGATGCAGAGGGATAGCATATGCTGGCTCCGGTGATCAGAGCAAAGGTGGGCTGGAGGTTACTTTCCATTTCAAAGAGCCACGCAGCGAGAGGTCTGTCCGCGGTTTCTGCCGTATATACCTTCGCATTGAGCCTGACTGGGATGAATTATGCAAGGCCTTAACCCAGATGTGTTTGCACACACAAACATCTTTCTTTCTATCGCACCCTCAAACACTCAAATACACATAAAGTGTGGTGAGAAATTGAGGTTAAGAAATAGGGGTTGAGAAACCACAGATAATCTATTTGAAAGCTGCTGTTACACTCTGAACTCATTTCATGTGTGTGTGTGTGTGTGTGGGGGGGGGGGATAGATACAGAAAATGGGATCAGAACATGTTGCAGGCTGAACATTAACCTGTATTTCCCATCATAGCACCAAGGCTGAATATATCAGAAGAATGTGTCATAAAACTGCAGACCATTAGTGCTATATTTGCTGCTTACCTTTTGGAACATCTATCTTGTTTAAAGTGCAATACCTTAAAACGCATCTCCTAGGTTTTGTAACATGACTTATAGCTAGAAACAAAATTATGCTCAGTGTACAGCAGAAATGAGGAACTTCTACTTAACAAATAAAAAATAAAAAAACCCCGAAATAAAATAAACCTTACAATTTGGTATCTGGATTGTGAAATGCATGTCTGAAAACACTTTGCTTCTCTAATCAGGCGCTAGATTCCAATAGAAAATTACCTTATTAAAAAATGGAGGGTGGTAGATGGAAATGAAACATCTCCCCTCCCTCTCTGTCTCTATCTATCATTCTTTCTTTCTAACTGTGCGGTTTCCATCTCCTCTCATCTGTAATCATTATCTCTTTTTCTCCAACAGCCCACCATCTGTGTGCCTGCGTCTCTTTTACTCATTCTGCGCTTTACTTCTCCGTCTATCTATCCGTCTCTCACACAAACACACTCACATCTTCTCTCTTATCAAGGCTCTTGTGCAACAGAGTGTGTTAGCAGTATGTGTTTTGCTTGCTTGAGAAATTCATCATGTTTTTGAGTGATAATTTGCTAGTTTAGACAGGTGGAGTGTTTTAAAGTACTCCAGACTAGACTACAGCTGACAGCAGTCACTAAACTTGTTTCTTTCCTTGAAAAAGAGGATTTTTAAAATTATTTATTTTTAAATTTGCGTTTTTTTTCTTTGTAACACTGTGTGCTAAACATACATTGTTTCCAATGGTGCGTAATTCGTCTGTACACATTAATGTGACACAGCCAATCAGAATGTATTAAAAGTTTTATATATGTAGGGTTTTGGATCACTTGGGTGTGGGCGGAGCTACATAGCATAATGCAAGAAAAAAGACATTGTGAATGACAAAATGTCCTGCAACCCGCTGCAAACTCATATTTATGAGTAACACCATGTCGAAGGTGCATAGTGTACACGTCAAAGTGAAAGCTCAAAATCCATTTGTACTGTTGTCGGAAGTAGCGCAAGTGCATGGAGTATATTGGAAATACAATGGGACATCAGTTTACAGTTGGTGTCCTGTCGCATAGGAACCATTGTAAACACTATCATTGATTCAAATGGGTTCTCATTGATTTTGTTGGGTCACACCTCTCGCGTCCAGTGTAAGTGATCACTCATCAATTTAATAGGCAGGACTCATACTTGGAATGGCCAAAGTGGAATGGCACTACATGTTAAGAGCCATAATAGGACACCTTACAGTGGCGTTTCTTTTGTGAACGAATCCACATTTCTGAAGCAACCTATATTGTTAACAAATCTGTCTTGTAAAGTCTGCAAAGACCATTTAAGAGCATAGAGCCCAGGAGCATTACATCGGACCTTCTCAACAGATGTTTTCACTTCACTTTGAATGTTCATGAACTGAAATGAATGACCGAGCTTTATGGTTAGTGGACAAACTGAATGAACTAGTACAGATCTTTCCATTCCTGGTCCTGGAGAACCCCCTAAACTGCGTGTTTTTGATGTCTCTCTTATCTGACACACACATTTGTGGTCTTGGAATCTTTGCTAATGTGCTGATGAGTTGAATCAGGTGTGTTTGACATCTAAAATGTCTAGTTTTGGTGGTTTTCCAGGACCAGGATTGGGAACCGCTGAACTGAGACATCTCTTTTGTAAAGGGATCTCATACTGGAACAAACTGAACAAACCTGGACTGATCTTGTTGGCGAATTTGCAGACTGCTTAAACAACCTTCTGGGGTCTTTAAAGTATGTGTTTTGTGGTCAGTCAAGCCACAGGTTTCTATGTCTGTCCGATTTGAGTTAGGTAGACCGAAGCTGATACTCTTTCTGGGTGACTGGCACTCAAGAGAGACTCGTTTAACCTCTTGGGAGGAAGGAAGTCACTGACCCACGACTTCACCCTCATCTCTTCTGACAGGATTTAAACTCTGTCTCTCCCAATAAGTTCTCCCAATATTTCATACTCAAAACACAAGGAGACGTTGCATATTTTCAAACAAGACTCTTTCTCTCAACTCCGGCTTCTGACTTTAGTGATTCCTTGTTTAAATGAGTGCAGAACCCCCCACACTGGCTTGCTGGAAATGACTGGAACGGGTCCAGTTTGGGTGGTGAAAATGGAAATTTACACACATTTTGATGATAACCATAAAATAGACAAAAGAAATCTACAATATCATCAGCCACTCTGAAGGCTTTGGTGTAATACGATGACTGTTTCGTTGTTCAGATTATGCAGACATTTCAGACAGCACCGTCCATCACTGCCAAGAGACTAAACCCCTTTCCTTTTCCCCTGCCTTGCTCATTTTATTTGTTTGTCTGAAAGTGTGCGAGAAAAACGAGAAAGGGGACAGACAACAAACTTGTCTAGGAAGTTCAATGCTAGGCTTCATTTGACAAGAATTGCTCAAAGGCTGAATTTACTGTTCTAAGCCTAGACCCTATCAATCTAACGCACATCGGAGTTATACAGCGGGTTACATAACCTTAAGCAACAGATTAGACAACACCATTCATCAATCATCTGCACCCTCCCTTTCTCATAAGCTCCATTACTCACAAGCCCTCACAGATCTCGGTTTATGAGGCATTATGAGCTATTAAAGTCTGTTGCTAAAATCCATAAACATAAATGCAGTATGTGTACCACTTATAAATGAAGACGTGTGCACCTTATAAAGAACTGTAAGAGAAAGAACAAACACACACACAGTGTGGCTATAGAACAGTTGTCTCAGCTGGTTTATGAGACTGGCATACATAAAGTCAAACGGTCCCAGGACACATGGCTAATGAGAAACTGGCTACAATATCAATTCATCTCTCCAGAGAGAGATACAGAGAGAGACAGACCCACACACCAACCTAATTATGATTATGACATTTAAATTAAAGGTACTTGCCCATGCCAAAGACATTGTCACGATGCTAGGGCATTGCTATGCATTTGCTAAAGTGTTCTGAGTGGTTTTTAAGCATGTTGCTATGTGGTTCCCTCATAGAGTGCTCTAAGTGGTTGCCATGTCCAAGGTATTTCGTTGCTAAAGAGTGTAGTTGTTTTGAATAGTTGTATGGTGTTCAACTGGGATTCAAGCTACAGTATATGTCGGCGTGCTGCTCGTGAGGCTATTGGCACCAACATTGTCTGGGTTTATTTTGTTGCTATTTGGTTTAAAAAGTATTTGGCTGGTTGCTACATTGTTTTAAGGTAGGTTTTTTTTGGTTGTTTTGGGGTGTGTCTTCCAAAATAACTATAAACAAACTATTTTTGCAAGTTCCATTGGACTCCATTGGTAACTACAGAACTTGCGACCATAGTTGCTTTTGGGAAACGCACCCCTGGGTATTTGTCACAGTATTCTGAGTGGGATTTAGTTCATTAGTTGCTGGGGTGTTTCTAGGAGTTTGCTAGGTTGCTTTGTGTCTGGTTTGGAGTGTTGTTAAGTGGTTTCTGGGGTTCTGAGTGGATGCTAGAGCATCCCTAGGTAGTTACTGAGGTGTTCTGTTTTAGCACTTTGTTAAGCAGTTGCTAAAGAAGTCTGGCTGCAGTAGTAGTCTTGCTAGGATGTTTGGTTGGTAGTGATTGCAGTTGCTACCATGTTTCTATGTGGTTATTAGAGTATTTTGTGTCCCGAGTAGCTTTTAGGGCATTGGTTGCCAGTGTGTTCTTTAGAGTGTTTTTAGAGTGCTGCTATGTGGTGTCTGATTGGGAGATTCCTGTGAGTCCTGATTGATTGCTAAAGCATTCCAAGGTAGTTTCTGAATGACAAGTTGTTGTTCCCCTAAGACAGGGGTGTTCAAACTAGGTCCTAGTGCACTGCTCTCCTGCAAAGTTTAGCTCCAACCAGCTATAAAAAACCTGTGTAGAAGCTCCTAGTATTCCTAGATAGGTCACGATTAGCTGGTTCAGGTGTGTTCAATTGTGATTGAAGCTAAACCCCTGCCCTAAAGGTACAATTGTTGCACTATTTTTGTAGGGTGTTGAAGGTTGTTGCTTTTTTTTGCTAGAATGTTTCAAAGTGGTTGCTGGAGTGTTCTGACATTGTCTACATACATCAAAGTGAGTATTAAAAATTCATTTTGTCATATTGGTGGAAGTAGCAAAACTACTTGGAGCCAGAAATGGGACATCAGTTTACTGTCAATTCGACTGGTTGCTTGGGTGATTCTGATTGGTTTATTGGGTGTTCAGGTCGTTACTCAGGTATTTTGTCTGATTATTTACTAGAACATGTCAAAAGAGCTAAGATATTCTGGTCCTATGCAAGTCTTTAGGATTTGTAGTTTCTTTCACTTGCCTAATATAAATAGGATCACTATGAAAATTATACAGTAGCACACCTCTCTAAAAACTGCATGAAGTCCTATTGGACTTCAATAGGGACCGACAAGTTGAAGGTCCAAATTGCACATGTAGACCGTTGGTCCCCTTTGAAGTCCACATTATGGAGAAAAATCCTGGAATGATTTTTCTCAAAAAAACATTAACTCATTTTCGACTGAAGAAAGAAAAACATAAACATCTTGGATGACATGGGGGTGAGTAAATTATCAGGAACTACATACTTTCTTTCTTACATTCAAAGCAGCTAGACACAACACAGCGCAATGGAAAAAAATGCAGGAGTCTCGAGATGAAAGTTGACAGGGCATCTTAAAACCACAGTAGTCATGGTGCAAGACACAGTGTGGCACATTGCAAGCTTCTGAGACGTCCGTCTAGGGCATGTTTACCCAGATCAACAATTAAAAAATATTACAGAAGGACCACAAGACCTCATCCTGTGTGAAAGGCCCCTAACAGCACAATGGATGCTAGGAAATGGGTTTGCCATACAGTGTAGGACTGTGTGTGTCTGAATGTGTTGCTTAGTAGACAGATGTGCCCCAGCAGCTGTTCTAGCTGCTCTGGCACACACACACACACACACACTGCAGTGTATCACCTGATGGCAGAAAGCTGGTATGCCGCCAAACACTGCTTCTGCCAAAAAGTGTCTCTGCCATATAATGACCCGGCAGAATAACATAACAATTCTTATGCTGCTGCGGAAAAACACGCAAAACATATGTACGCACCCACCATATGTGAAACATTTTGTTTTGACCTCTTTGTTCTGACTATCAATGACAGTGAGTTGAGCAGCCTCGAGCGTCTGGCCTAGATGAAGTGTGTGTGTGTGTGTGTGTGTGTGTAGTTATAAAGAAGCTGAGCCTTTGGGAGCTGCTGTTAGCGACGCACAGTTTGAGTACTGCATTAACTGTCCTAGTTTTTCTCTAATGTATGCACCAGCCTTCAACAGAGCAATGCTAATATTCAATACTTAATAACTCGCTAAATCTGATTACTCGAAGCTTGAGCTTTCAAAGCTCAAGAGATTTCATGGAGCCCACAGTTATGTGAAGTATAAACTTAGTATCTCGTAAAATTCCTAAGGAGCAGTGTTGCTATAGTTAAACTAGTAAAAATAGCTTTTGTTAAATAATATAAATGAAATGGATGTACTGAAATTATATATATATATATATATACAAAATAAGGTGTACATGGAGCCTAAACTGCAGGTTTAATGTGGGACCCTGGTTTACTGAGGTCTTCTTCTCCAATAAACATCTGAAACAAAAGTCTCCATTTGCTCTCGTTGCTGCCTAGGAGAACCAAATGTGCTATTAAATACATCTAATTTGAGATTTTTCTTTTCTATAAGTGCATTCGTGCAAGAAGTGCAAGAGAAAGATTCATCCACACTGGAACTCAAGCACTTGAGCAATAAGAGTTTGTTGAAATGGAACAGGACACACACATATACACACTCCACAGCTGTGCGGTGTAACAGGAGAGCTGTGGAACGAAAGGAGAGGAGGTCCACAGACATGCCAAGATTTCATTAACTGCCACAGCGGTCTGTATTCAGTCATGCTGGTGTTGTAAAGCCCTTCAACTCTAAATGCAACAAGTTTAACAAACTGCTCTCAAACCCTATTAACACAACACATGGATGATAGGACATGTTCAGTGGCTCAAACTTCAGAAATTGTGTATTTAGTGGTCTGACAGATTTAGTTGACTACCTAATTGTCATTATTAACCAATCATATCATGTTTGCACCCGCTTAGTTTAAGTACTTTATGTCCTGTTGGATATTCTCCTTCATTTTTGATGTGAGCTGTGTTTCAAGGGAAATACACACTCAGGCACATTTAAAGAGACAAATACTTGTTGAAAAGGGATAGTTAGGAAAAAAGAAAGAAAGAAAATGATGTAATTGTTGACTCAACCTCATAAAGTCATAAAGGTTGGAACAACATGAGGATGATACAATATATTTTTCTGTAATGTCACTGTAATGTTGTTTACATCTCTAAAGGCTCTTTAGTAGCAGGTTAACATCATTAAGGGTAATAAATATAATTGCAAAAGCATTATCCAAAATTCTACAAGTATCATCCCTAACACACATTCATAATGATACACGAACATGAGTTCAAACACATTTACCCAGTTTGACTGATGTGTCACGTAATTGAAGAAAATGACTTGTGGTTATAATTAGAAACAATCAAGTCCTTGTGGTTCCCACTTCATCAGAGTCAACCCCTTGCGCTTCTGTCCTTTCTACACCTCCTTTACTAATTTAGTCTACTTTCCACTCATTTCCTCCAGTTAACACTCATTTCTAACCTCTTTTCCCCTTAATACCCCACAAAAAAACATAGAACATGAATGGAAATGTGATTATGTTATTAGGATGTTTTTGAGGGTTATTTTAAGTATATACGTTCAGTTCATTACCCACAAACACTTTTTATGCTTTTATTAACCTTACTTCTATGTGCAGTGTTTTTCTTAGAACATTTCAACAATAGAGTTTGGTAATGGTTCATGGGGTGACATAAGGCTGCCTTGGTAACGGTTTTGTCATCACTCTCTGGATGAGAGAATAAATGAGCATGATTGTGAATGTCAGAGGTGTCCCACTGGGGTGAAATGTCAATGTTAATCCCATTTAATAAACTCGTGCCATGCGTTAATCTCACATTACCACTTAATCTGGCCCTCATACTGACGGCATAATCCCGGCCCACTACGCCGGGGACTGGGGCGATGAGCCGTGCGGTCGTTCTGCAAGGCGTCATTATGGCAAGAATGGAAGATAACGGGCTTGTAAAGAGATGTCAATGAGGTTGGCGGCAAATTGATATGATCATAACCGCTCAAGATCCGGGTCGGCACGCCATCAATCATGATGATGAAAAGTCGGCTAACCCCACAGACGGGCTAGTGTATTATCAGCATGCGCGGAAGGACTGCTCTATCACACACAATCATCACACACTGATTTAAGCGCACACACAGTTTTGCAATCTCAAAACTTGGCAGGCTTTCTAAGTAGATAGCATTTTGAGGCATCATAGACACACTACAGATACAAAAGTTTGCTGTGAAAGTTTTCTTGTTTTAGGTTTTGAAGCTGGGATGCTGGTTTATGCTGGTCCTTTGCTGGTTTATCCTGGTCACATGTTGGCAAAGGACCAGCATACAGTAAACCAGCAAAAGGACCAGTTTAAACCAGCATAAACCAGCAAAGGACAAGCTTAAACCAGCATCCCGGCTTCAAAACCTACCTAACCAGCACATGCTGTTTTTTTTCAGCAGGGAATTGTCACAGATTTAATTAGAATTCAGTTTTTAACTGGAGATTTTCAAACTTTTATCTAAATGTCTTGAGCAAAAACAAAAATAAATCTCCCAAGCTCTGTAAAAACGGATTTAATCATATTACTTTAAAACCATTATTTGTGTGCGCTTGTTATTACTGAGAACTGTGTTGTTAGCTTAGCAATACGCTATTGTAAATGTTTCAAACGTGTCACATTTTGCCATATATTTATACACAGTATTTTAGATATTAAATATGTGTTGTCACTGAGTAATGTTAGCATTTTGCTAAGCTAACAAACTGTTGTAAATGTTTCATATCTGTCACTTCAGTGTGCTATATCCCAAGTGCTGTAAAAAAACAAACAAACAAATAAAAAAGCAGTATTTTATGCATAGTATTTTGTTAGCTTAGCAACATGCTAATATCATACTGCTGTAAATGTTTCTGATCTGTCACTTAAGTGTTCTGAATGTTACAAAACATTCTTTTAGACATTATTTATACGTGCTTGTTATTATTGAGCACTATGTTGTTAGTTTAGCAACATGCTAACATCAAAATTGTAAATGTTTCAAATCTGTCACTTATGATGTTCCATTTAGATTAGCATGGTAACTAAGAAGGTAACTGTAGACAGCAGATACTGACAACTCTCTAGGGTTTGCAACAGAGCTAGTGATTCTGGCTTAAATTTGCTAGCATGGCACCAAAAACTCATCTGTTAGGGCACTTGCCAACTTTCCCAGTTAAGAAATAAAAAAAAAAAAACATAAATAAATAAAAATAACCCTATTTATCACCAACCCATCTTCCTGTACTGCCAATTAAAACAGGAGAACTCAGCTAGACTTTTAGATACGTGTGTTTGTGTGTGGTTACGTTTGGCAGAAGCCACAGGCATCTGTAAACTACCTGCACAATTTTAATGGTGTTTTAATGAGGATGGGATTGACAACGGATTGCGTTTTAAGAAAAGAAAAGCAGCAGAAACAGGCACTGACTGACTTCCCCAGCGAGAAGAAGGAAAAACCGCTGGCGACGGGACAAAACACACTTTTAATCCCGCGAGAGGCGCGAACAAATCAATATCAATTAAGGTGGAGGAGCAGACAAAATGGACATCTTGCTTTGTTTTAACTAATGAAGTCTGCCGAGAATCCACCAACTGAGGCCCATAGCAACCAAGAAAACATACACACACACTCAGACTTCAGCGCAATAACCCAAACTGTAAACATTCAGGATTGTGATAAATAGTCCACATAGAGCGGCCCAAAATGGGACACCATTGCAAAAGAAAACAAACTTTCATGTGTCACACACACACAACACATGCTCCCTGCAGGAGGGCTGAGCATATACATCATTAATGATGATTTTGATGTAAGTCTGTAATAAAATAAAGTTATGCTGCTGACACACACACACACACATACACAGCACGGAGTCTTACACATCCATCAGTGCTGCTGGGTGATATCTCCTCATCTACATACTATGCAGGCTGAATGACAAACGAGAAGAGGAAGATGAGAGAAAGTACAAGTACGAATAACAAGGAAAAATCGGCAAGCATAAAACTGGCTCCATCCGAAACATTACACGGCTCTTCCATATACACACAAACACACTCAAAGTCTTTATGAGAACCAGACGCATGTTTTCGGCTTCGCGCCAAAGAGCCGTTATGATAGGTGGATGGGCGGTTAGCACAATGATGTCATTGCATTATCGTCAACCGGCATATAACATAATGACATCCAGACTCTTTTTTATCCTTTTTCACAGCTGTGTGCAAAAAAAATCAGTATTAGTAGAAACTTCTCTCAAAATATTACTTTTTTCCTTTAGAGTTTAAGGGGAAAAATTTGACCCAGATACAGACACATTTGCTATGCACCAGACCACATTTACAACATATTTTCATATGTTTGTTTATATATCTGTCTATCTATCTATCTATCTATATATATATATACATATATAGATAGATAGATGCATTAACATACATTCATTATATACTTTATTATTAGTACATCTCTACATCTAACATCTCAAAATATTGCTATTGATTTAATTTACATTTTTTTTGTGAGAAATATGTCCCAAACATGTTTTTGTAAGATTGACCTTTGCAGACAGATTCAAACTAGGATCGCCCACACAGAAAGTTTCATGCACACACGCACACACGCACACACACACAACACCCACCAGGTCATATTTACATGCATATTTATGTACATTTGGAGGACTGAACTGACTTAAAGTGCAATCAAGATATTCTTTTCATCAGTATGTGTGGGAATGGTATTTCAATCCATAACCTTGGTAACGCAAATTAGGGTTGCCAACACAGAAACCATAGTGGCATACATGCACTACCCAACAGGTCACATTTGAAACGTATTTAACATTTTAAAGACCAAAATGACTTAAAGTGCATTCAAGATTCATTTGAATAGATGTTCCCTGAGATTTGAACCTACAACCTTGGAGTCACTAAGACATTGTTTTCTTTCTGTTTTCTGTGCATGTGTATCTAGCAAACTCACACACACATACACACATATATATACTTTGTTACACATGCACACTACAGCAGGTAGAACTAAAGATATCTGCCCTCTTCAGATGGAGATGCCTTTAGATAAGCACACTCACACACGCACACACACATGCAGGAATGCTCACCCTTGGGAAAGTTTACATCACGGTTCAATGCATTTTGGCACAACAACTCTAGACATCACTGACAATGTGTGTAGCCGTGTCTTATCACAGCTTATCTCGGGTCTACAGCCAACACTCACTTCCCTTTACCACTGCTGACACTTCTTTAACACTCACGCTGATGTGGGGTCAGATTTTCTACATCAGCGGTGATCTGTATTGTAAAGTATTCATGAGAAAACTGATCCAAACACCACGGTTCACCCCACAGGCAAAGAGGAACCTCAGTACAGGTGCTGTATCTGTAAATATAAACTGTCCTACATCTTATAGAGGCAAATCTAGACTAGGCAAATCGAATTCAACCTCAAAATCGGCTTACTTAATTTGTTTATTTAAATAAAACTATCAACTAACATTAACTAAACTTAACAATGAAACTGCAATGTAACAGTACAATTTGCAAACTAATATATTATATTACGTTGCCTTAAGTTACTATGCACTTACATAAAATAAATAAATAATAATGGGCTGAGATAAATATAATTACAGAAATCAATTATAATATGTATTTATATGATGGTACGTTTTAAGGTGCAAGGCCACTTAATATAAACTGCATTCATATTTTAAAAAGTTAATACACTTTCATGCAATTACACATTTTTTATATGAATGTGAACATTTTCTACATTGGCATGTATCTACTGTATTTTATATTGTTATTTACTGTAAATAAATATATGTAACTATTTATTAAATTATGTATTTATTTTGCCATTTTGTGCATTCTCCTTTATCATTCTATTCCAGTATATTTATTTTTTTTACACAATCAAAAAAGAATTATCACCATTATCATATATATATAAATATATATTGCTCTTATACTCCTAAAACATTGTTTTATATAATAAACCTCATGTAATACAGAACAGATATTGCTGTACTACCTAGCAAACACCCAATCTTAGTAAACGACAGGAACAGGTGCTGCCGTCATGCCTTTCTGCACACTTTTTAATTAAGCAAAATAATCGTGAAATACAAATAAATTAGAATGTACAGTTGTGGTTTATTCACATACTCTGTTTTTGAACTGCTTGCTTTCAGTTTGAGTGGGATGTGTATCTGATCATAAACTTTGGTCAAGTGGCTTAAGGTTAAAACCAAGCACAGTGCAAAATAAAGCAAGTGACATTTCATTTAAGCCATTAGAAGAGCAAATCTATAAGCTCTAAAAGTTCAGTTTTCACTACGTGCCTATTAAGTTTGTCTTAAAGTGGACCTATAATGCCAGAACTTAATGTCCGAACTGAAGAGTTTTTAATAGCTTGGAAAAATATCAACAGACTCCAGCAAATTGACCGTACAATGCGAGCGAGACTCATTTCTATGGTTTTGCTAAGCAGCTGGGAGGTCTTAAGGAGGTGTTTGTGTGTCTCTCTGTGTGTACTATTGTGGATTTGATATGTGTGTGTGTGTGTGTTGTAGAGTGCTGTAGTAATAACTCCCAGTGGGAGCAGATTTCTGTCTGGTCGTTGTGGTGACAGTATCAGGAGAGAAAGAGGTGATGGCTGTCCTCTCCTGCACTGGACAGTAATTGGCCATCCATATCGAGCTTCGTCTCAAACACACACACACAGACGTCATATCCTATCAGCATCGCTACACGCAATTGCCATCACCCAGTTCCCCCAAGATCCAAAATACAAGTGACGACACACTTGTGAATGTGTGCCTGCTACACTGTTGGTACCTCGCATTGACACACAACATACACATGGTAAACACCATCATCTGAATAACAGGTGGAGATTGGAGATGACAGGCAGATGACAGAGTGAAAGAGGGTCGGTGGATGAATAAACAAGAGATTACACATAGGTTTTACTCCGTGAAATACCAGGATTTTACAGCTATAGGATTTGTATTCCACCAGTAGCACAAAACAGTACAGCAAAAATAATGACAGGTTTCTAACATGCACCTCTTCTGTCATCGTTCAAACAATTCCTGAAGAAAGATGTTCATTAGCATTCCCATACATCTCAAAGGTAGTTACTCAGCTAGGGCTTTATCCACTGGACATACGCAACCTGCTTTTCCAAGTAGTGCATCCTACATCCAAGACCAATTATTACCATACATGCTCCAAAACCAACCCAGACTCATAAATATACGTACCTCTTGGTACTTTTCTGCGACAATGTTTTTACATACCTCACTGCACGTTTCGCAGCAGTTTCAAAGAGGAATGTCCACTGAGTGGCGCTAAAAACATGGGTTCAATACGTGAACCCTGTCAAGTTTGTATTAGTTGATATAGGTATGTATTATGTTGCTTTAGGTATATATTGTGGCGGTTCAGAATTCAAATATCCGGGGACTGTTGCTAAAAGTTAATGCTCTATCGTGTTGGACATATGCCCTACACCAAACCCAACCCTAAACGTACCTGATAGTGCTAACAAATGCAAAACTAATATAAATACGCATTTGTGGATTTAAGGATCGGTACGGTAGGTTTAGTTTTATGTACGGTGGGAGAAGTTGGATCTGAATCCCATCATAGCCCCAGGATGTTGCGTTCTGCAGTGAGGATGCACCTCACTTAATTTTCTAAGCATTATTAGAAATGCAGAAGACAAGAGTTATACGGGTCACTTTTATAGTGCTGAATGGAGAATGACAACCACTGTTCACAGTCCACTTTTGTTGAATGGAAAAGAGCAGCATGGTCTTTCTGCAAAATATCTCTTTTTGTGTTTGAAGTAAAAAAAGGCTTGGAAACATTGGGAACCGTACATGAGGGTGAGCACATGACAGAATTTTCCGAATGATTCCTTTGAGGCTGTTCGCCGGTAGGGGAAAAAGAAGGGGATATCCAGAAGAATGCAGAACATTGAGAGAGAAAGTTAACCAAAGCTAGGCAGCATGAAAACTAGAAAGACGTCGTTGGGCTGAACAAAATAAGGGCAAGCGCGCGAGGAGGGAGTGGAAAAAAATTCAATATATTTTTAATCTTGCGGATGTAATGTGATTGCACAGCTGCCGTAGGCTGCAGATTTCATAAGCCAGATCACATTTCAGACAGATGGGGTCGGGGTGCTCGCGTTCAGGCCGATCTGCATGGCTCTGGGAGAAGTTAATGAAGGAGACAGAAACACAATGCCCTGTAATGACTTTAATGCCTTCACCCAGGGATTCCTTCGCTGGCCCTTGGGGGCCCAGAAGGACCAAATCATGTTAGTGTAAAGCGTTGATTGCTCTTTTCTCTTGTCAGGGTGAGTTTGAAGACCAAAGGATGAAGAAAGAGTGTTAAATATTCATCAGGTTTCATTATATTATTGGTTTTTGTTGTGTGGCTTTGCACATGTTTTCTTTGGGTTCGTTTTGACTTTTCTTTTGTCCACCTGACCTAATGCCCCGATCCTCTTCATGCCTTGCTTTACTCTCCTGCTCTGAGATAATTGAAAATTGCTGCTGGAAATGACAGTTTAAGGTGGTTAAGATAGTTTTAGAATATGGTAGATGGATGATGTATTGCTTATCCAAGTCTCCACCAGCTAGTATTCCAGTTTGTTATCCAGTTAAATCTACTACAAACCATATAAAACCATCTACCAATATTAAAATTGAGAATATTTTCACTTCATGATGCTTATCATGAGCAAATTGTTGGTTCAATCAAAATGTATTAAGTTGCTCTTCCTCTAAAACAAATTTTCTGCTGATGAAACTTGGATGACATAGGCCTATTAGATAACGTTAACCAATAACCAGTTACCTGTTTAACCACTGATAATCTCATATTCAAGTCTGGCTTACCGTTTCCAATCATTTAAACACCTTATTGACTATTATAAGTCACAATATACCATATTATGACTTGCAAACTGTGATTCACATTGACTTCCAGTTGGCTTTAGCTGGATTTTCCAGTTGGGAAACCTGCACTTGTGTATTCTCATGAATCAGCGAAAAGACAGACCACGTCCAAAACACAGCAGTTTTCATTCTAATTATAATAAATCTCATAATACTCAACTGAACTGCCAAGAAAACAAATTCAGTGTTGTCAACAGAATGTAACAACTGGTTTCTCCCCGTGTATGAAGTCGACTGGATCTTTTCTAATTCAAGAGCAGACTAAGCTCTCGGGATAGTGACCGGAAACGATGGCGTTAGCCCCTAACAGTGTGTTGTTATGGAAATGGCAGTGTTGAGAGTCAGGGGAATAAAGATCTGATTATTCTCCCAGAGCTTTGTTCTCAGTTGAGAGGAACATATGTGTGTTTGAGTGTGCAGATAGGCGTGTGTAGGCGTGTGTATTTTGCTTGCTCTGGTAAGAAATATCCATGTTATATCTTACAATTCACATGGAACCCAGCTAATTTTTTAAGGAATGCCTATGCTTTTGTTTCTGATTTTAGTGTTTCTTAGATTAACATACACATTTACCAGCGTATCTCCAATAACACATTTATTTGAGAGCTACAGTAATGGTAAAACCAAAGTATTATACTTAGTACCTTAGTACGCATACAAACTTTCTTGTTGAGTGTGTTACATGTGTTCAGTCTACCATGTTAAGTGAACATTTTGTTTCAGACTCTCATCTACACACAACAAAGGCTGTAATGCTGTAATGATCTTAGTAATGGCGCTATTAAGTCGACCTGAGTGACGACACTTAGCTCTGGGCATGAGCGGCCCAGTGTTTTTGTTATTACTATGACAACAAAATGAGGAAATCTGGGAAAAAGAGGTCCCCCCTCTCATGTTACAGACATGGAGACACAAACATCCCCTCATACACACACATCTTGAATACATCTACAGTACTGCTTTAGTGGTCACATGCCTCTGTCAAGATCAGGTGACCGCCGCCTCTGTCTCTGTAGGAAGATGGCCTTAGGAGGGATGAATTCTGTCAGGGAAAATTTACCGTGGTGTTAAACTCCAGCTGCATTGTGGCTATCTGCTTTCCTCTCTGATAGAGTTTGAAAGCCCTAAACTCATGACACACTCATAAATTTCCCCAGACTTGTTTAAACCCGCTTTCACCCACACACACACCCACAATCCCCCTACACGGCGATAAATACTATGTTATATCAGCCGCCAAGTGTTCTGACAAAAATATATTATTTATATATTGCAGCAACAATATTGTATTGCAGAAAAATAAGCCCTTCTCTTAAAAGCACACAGTTGTCCCTACAGTAATAACACACACACACATATTTTCCTTAGAAAGCTGTGATGCTTTTATAAGGCACCTAGGGGACATCCTCGTAAAAATATTTCCAGCTGTGAGTTCTTCTGTGAGTTTGTCCATACCGTGCTTTGTTATACGATCACGGTGTGTTGCACAGTACTTATTTGTACAAAATTACGTTTAGACTTAGCAGTAATTTCCCTCAAACTTTTCCTTTCACTATAACGGAATTATCATGCTTTTTTTGAACACGGCACTGTAATATAACGTTAATTAAATTTAATTACATAAGACTTTTAAGAACCAACACTTAATAATATTAAGAATAGGTACTTGCAGGTCTCTGAAGAAGCATTAGACACTGAACACATCCATAAAGTAAAGTGATAGGATGTATTGTGGCATCTGCGGCTTTAAAGGTCACATGAGACCCGACTGAAACCAAATGTTACAGCGTCCCTTCCACACAGACACATATTCACATAGACAGAACATGATTTGTGTCAGCATGTGTTACAACAAGTGTGTCTCCACGTCTGTGTGTCCAATGTGTTGGAGAACATGTGTACGCATGTATAAAATGTCCACATGAGAATGTAGGAATGCGTCTCACCATAGACAAAGAATATCAGACATGTGAGACATTCAGCGGCAGCTGTGTAATGACCTATTTGTAAGAATGAGAACACAATCTTGTATCCTTTTGAATATAGGCATAAAGGCTGGTCTACTTTGTAGCCTCTTCTGGCCAACATATGCCCACAGCTATCTGATTGACGTGTTAAATGACCAATCACAGCTTGTTTTGTTTTTATATGCCGTTTAGGGGTCGTACGTATTTTATGAGGTAGGTAATTCGTATGATTCTGTACAATTTCAGTGAGGGGTAAATTTAAGGGCGGGGTTAGGGGTGGTCCTTTGTACAAAGTATTTGCCACCTCATAAAATACGCAAATTGTTTTTGTTACATATAATACATTTTATGAGGTGGCTAATTCGTATGAGGAATTAGAAAATATGTACGCTTTGCCACGAATTTAAGTTGAAAAACACATTAGGTTGAAAAAAAAGTCCTTATCCATAACCAGCATTAATTTACCATTTCCAACCAACTTATGTCAAACTTGGGGGGGCACAGCCTTCATTTTGGTATTTGTGGAGTAAATACTGGCAGACATGTAGATAAAGAGTGAAATTGAATCGAACCATATCATTAAATGTCCATCAAATAACTAAATGACTTACGGCAGAACTGGCAAATGAGTTTATCATGCCGAAAATATTCCGCCAATGTTGCAGAAACATATTCCATTAGTTTCAGACCTATTAAAAGGGTCCGCACTTATCAGAGGGCAATTTTCTGTCGACGGTTAGACACTTTGTAGTCTAACTAGTTTTCTGTTGCACTTAAGAGCACCTAAACAGACAAACAGGCACACACAAACCGATATATAAAGACACACACACAGAGCCCTGGTTAATTGCAGTGGCTGGAAAAGCATCATTAAGTAAAAGCGAGGAAATACATTTCTTAATGCGACTTAGTAATGCCCGGCCAATCAGACGGCATCAAAGGAATTAATGAGGGTGCTTTTGGGCCTAACATGAGAATGTATTTAAAGCGAGAACACACATACACATCCTAAACGCCGCACGGATGCTTGGCCTCTCAGTCTTCTTTCAAACAGAGAGATGAAAGGAGTGTGGCAGCGAAGAAAACGGCCAGTATCCTAAGGCTTAGAGGACATGCACACATGCATGTGTGAGGATACACGCACTTTTACACACTTTAGGACACACAAGGGTACAGGAAACTAATACAGTGCTATGCTGGGGTGTGTGGGATATCAAGTTGTTTATCCTAACATCTCACTCTTAACATAATCCTTTAATTATTCATGTCTAAACCGCCTTAAAAAATCCTATAAAATCAACACTTTTGTGATGTATTATGTTAGCTTAGAGGCTAATATGCTAGCCTACACCTAAAAAATAAAGTTTTACTATGATCTAAATACTGCTGACTCATCTTTTGCAGTGTACTTTTGTCTAATAAAATGCTCCCTAGAATGGGAACATCCAATTTCCCTGAAGTATAAATACCACCTGGCTTCGACTAGCAATAACAAGTTGCAATTCACAGTTCCTCAGAGTGTTTTTGGAAGTGTTAGGGAAGCTACTTTGAAACTTTAGCATCACAAACTGCAAGCTACTCATAATTTGAAGCAAATTCAAATTACCCCTGTGAAAAAACTAAGACAGCGGGGCTGCCATGCACCTGAAAAATAGTACAGCACTACTTCTTTGGTTATTTACTGCCAAACACCTCTATAGTGCTAATGCTTATGCTTTATTTCTTTTCCCAAGCATTAGTTGTTTGAGAAAGGATTGGCTGGAATTTATTCACTTTTAATGAGTCTTTGCTTTGACTGATAATACAATCTTTGAAATCGAATGCGATTTGCCATTGAAAAAGCAACTCATTAATATGCCCCACCAGCCCAGTCTCACGGCAATTTGTACATATTTTATGGGTTGCCAATTCATATGAATTTGTACGAATGACCTACAACTAACCCCGCCCCTAAACCTACTCGTCACTGGAGTTTAGACAAATCGGTACGAATGGTACAAATTGGTACGAATTAACACGAATTAGCATGAATTTGCCACCTCGTACGAATTGGTCATGAGACTGTATTGGCCCCACCCTAACTTCCCGTTTCAATGGGAAATATGGGTTAACTTTATTCTGACGTAAAATCATCCATGTGCAGACACACACACATACATTCTTGTTGAATGTGCATTGAATATGCGACTGATATAGTAAACAGAAATGGATTTTCATGGTCATGAAACACACACACTCTCACACATAAACCGTAGAGCCCTTGAGTTCTTGTCCCTGAAAGCAACACGACACAGGACATGCATGATAGTGATTACACAAACCTTCATTAAAGAGCGTCTATCTTTCTGTTTCTCCACACCTTTCATCCTCTCCCCCACTGTTTTTCATACTCACAGGCCTTTTCTTCAGGTCAACATGTCACGCTGAAGATCAGGTCATTAAGAACAACAGCAAAGAAAGAATTGTCACCTGGTCTTTAGATGTACGCGTATGTCTCTGTGTGTGTAGGTCATTGTGGTTATGCAGGTTTAGACATGTTGCTTGGCAAATGCTATGATGTCATCCAAGGTTAGTTCTCCATCTGTTTTCCCTCTTACAGAACCCCTTCCGGAACACAAGAGATTATGTGTGTGTGTGGCAAGGCACACCGAACAAATTCAATCAAACGTGCATGTGAAAAAGAGAATTTCGAGAGTTGTGTGCATCGTTGGAAGAGGTTCGTCAGAATCGTTCGTCAGAAAAGATGGAAGTGCACCGCTTAGGCCACGGGGGAGCGGGAGTCAACGCTATTGCAATTACAAAAGAGAATGAGAGTGTAGAAATGTGCTGTGATTTGGTGTGTGCATGAGCATGTCAGGGCGAAAGGGTTGTGTACGCTTGTTGTTGTGTGTGTGTGTGTGTGTGCGCGCCTCATAGCAGTAATTGTAATGGGACTCAAGGGGTCTGGTTTTGGCTGCCTCGGCGGCCCTCCACTTTCATTCCACACCTTCCCCCCATAATTAGGATCCGAGAAGGCCCTGGTAATGTCCAACCTCCTGGGGCCGTCTCACTCGCTCTGCCTCAGATAAGAGCCCTCGCTCTGGGCACGCAGGTCAGCGTGTAGCTCTCGGACAGGGCCGGAAACGCATTCAGCGAGGGCGTGCCATCCGACCGAGCACCTGGCCACCACACACACTGATTTCCGCTTATCTGAGAGCAAACAGCGAAGGAATAAAACCGTTTTCTCCCACACTCCACATCTCATCATCGTTAAAAGGCTGGTTATTGACCATAAATTTGATCAGGCCATTGCCACATAAGAGATGCGCTTCTGATTGGCTATAAAGAGATCTCATTAGAACAAAGGCGTGATCAGATATAAACCCAGCCTGATAGGCTAATAAACGCAGACATGGGGCGCGCTGCCAGTAATGTGTTTCTGCTCGTAATTTTTATGGGGATGTTTGGGAAGGCATTAAAAGGAAAGACGGGTGCTTGCTGTGCGTTACTGCGCTGTGATAGGAGGTACACGGGTGTGTGAACGCAGATGTGTTCACACTTAACCAGATCTTGGAAGCACGGAGAGGGAACCGTTGGCAACCGTGAAGAAGATCGAATCAGTGGTGTTATCTGAGTTTTGGCAAGACTGTTGGCAGAATGTTGGCAAAGGCTTGTACATATGCTGCAGAGGGTTTTTGATCATTCGCTAGTGGCAGCAGAAAGGTATAAACGATTGACTGGCGAAAATTGGAAATGACAAGGTAAACAGTTCTGTTTCCACCTAAGGAGTCTCGCAGAGCCAGATTTTCGACTAACGGTATAAAGCCTAGTCGCTGCCTATTCTAGACAAGAAGGACCACTTAAGCCTCGGGAATGCTTTGTTTATTAACGTCTTTCTGAGTGTACTTCACTGACCATGATCTTGTAGGGACATGCCTGACTGATTTTATAACTTACCTGCAGCACTCAGTACAGAATTGTCATCTTTAATAAAGTCTTTCATACTCAAGTTGTACAAATTTGAATATCTTCTGCCCACCTCATATATCCTTCTGTTCTTTTTATTGGCATTTTCTATCTTTTTCTTTGATTGGTTCAGGGTTTCTCAACTCTGGCTCTCAAGGTCCACTGCCCCGCAGAGTTTAGAGTCTACACCCTGCTCAAAAACAACAATGTAATCACGGGCTGTATCTGAAATCACCCCATACCCTCATTTATTAGGCTGCAGACATCTTTTGGAATTCATTTGGCACAGTGCATGGGTTTTCTCTTGCATAGCGGGCTTGAACCCTGTTCCTGGAAAGCCACTGTCCTGCAGAGTTTACCTCCAACTCTAATCAAACACTCTCGAACCAGCTAATCAAAGTCTTCAGGGTTGTTTGAAAATCACAGACAGGTTTGTTAAAGTAGGTTAGAAATACATTTTCAGGACTGTGGGTATTCAGGAGCGGAGTTGAAGACCTTTGTTTTAGCAGTTAGCGTAATTTAGTTGTACACTCTTGGGATTGAATAAAATTGTCCAGTGTAGTTTTAAACATCATTACAAATAGCCATCACCTTAAATACTGCACTATATATTCAGTATTTCTAGAAAATTCAGCTTGGTCAGTTTGACAGGATTCAAGCTAACCTCTGAAGGACTGTGGATCTTGAGTGCTAGAGTTGGGAAAAAACCTGGAATAGCTCTTTAAAGCAAAATTCTGACTCTGAGTGTTGCCACCTAGTGGACCCTCCAATCAGCGCAGGTTCTTCCAGGCAATGAACAATAAAATCTGTGCATGCAAGTGCACATTCGACCAAAATTCTGCACATTCAGAAGGGATAATTGTTTTATGTAGATGTGTCAGAAGAATTGGTCCCACTTTATATTAAGTGGCCTTAACTACTACTGTACATAGAAAATAATGTACTAATAATTAAATAATATGTACAATGTACATATTGTGCTCATATTGTATTGCAAAACACACTTACTGCTATTGAGGTGGGATGCAGGTAAGGATATAAGGACTGAATTTTTGCATTTTGCTTAAATGTTGCATCTTGTTTAAACTATTCTTATATTTTTAAAGGAGTTTTGCTTCTCTTAAGGCTCGTTCATTTGTTCCATTCTCTCTATTTTGAACACAAACATGTCCTGTAAATCAACTAACAATGGATAAATCTTAAATTGGTGATATTGGTTAGAATCAAGTAGTAGAAATGTAAAAAAAAAAATAGCCATGGCCATAGAAATTTCCTTAAAAAAGAAAAAGGAATAACGCTGGTAAATCTGGCAACCAGTTCAGAATTTGTACTACTTTCCCCCCAGCTTCATGCTGACTCCCAGGAATTGCGTAAAGTCATCTAATCAAATTGAAGCTTGATTTTTGTGCGTTACATGCATCAGACAGCTAACAAATGGTCCTTGGACGTGCCGTCTGAGGCTACTGCCAAGGCCATTTTACACATGGGTATCCCTCACACATACAAAAGCATTTCAATCATTACAAGTGCTCAGCAATAACAATTATTATGATGATGCTGATGGTAATGATGATGATGATGATGACCCCTGGGGATGAAGACAGTGAGAGCTCCCCAGGCAGCTGCAGAATTATGGGGGAGCAGATTAAAGGCGGAAAGAGTGGGGCGAAGACAGGAAGAAGAGAAACATATTTTGCTAAAGTTTGTTGATGAGGTTGGCCATGCGTAGCTGATACAGTCACATCAGTATGACATTAAGCCAGCGTAACCACGGAAACACACACGGGGATTATATCAAAGAGAGAAAAACACAGAAGAGCGGAGAAGTCGAAATTAAAAGAGTAAAAATATGGCAGGGTGTTGCCTAGATTCCAGCTGCGCGTGTGTGTGTGCGTGTGCACACAGCGTGCTCATTAGTGCTTAGAGACGACAGGAAACAGACATACTTGTCTTCCTGTGGAAACAGAAAAAAGGAAAGTTTAAGTCTATATCACCACAAACACACACACACACGGCCTGAGCTCAGTTGCCTGACTTTAATCAGACCTAAGACTTCACTTAACCGTCATACAACCTAAGCTGAGCACAGCTGCCAAAACACAGTTGCCTTCTCACTCTCACACACACTTCCGACTTTCACTGAATTCTCAGTTTTAACCAGAAAGACAGGTAAAAATAGTCCCATTACTGATCATACTCAATCTACTCTAGCCTTGTTGCATAATCAACCGATCATGCTTATTTGGGATAACCGCAAGCACATATTGCCACCAAAATGAAGGCATATTAGTAAAAATAAACATAAAATGAAATGTACAAGATTTCCACAGGGCCATGTGTGTATAACTAAAGAATTACGTAATATTTTAATACTAAAACATAATAATATAGCAACATTATAGCATTTATATCATTATTTTTATACAATTATTGTGATTTCAGGTTCTATATATGAGTAAATTACTTTTTTGTTGTATCTCACTGAATTTAATATGATCAAAACAAACAATTAATCACAATTTAATTCAAATTATTTGTATTAAAATCATTGAAGAGCCAAAATGTCATGATCATTACAGCCATAATCCACTCTCACATGCAGTAAACCAACTGGACCACATGCTGGATTTTAATCTTGAGGGGCGGAAAGTTACTGGGCCATGCCAGGGGACAGTGTGTGTGTATGTGTGTGATTCCTTTAACAAGCGTAAGGCCCGTTTTTCTCTCAGCAGTGGAGTGAAACATAAGACACAGTACAGACAGACAGCTACAATTAAGATTAAACACACACACAACACAGCTGGAGTCAAGAACTTCCTGTGTGAGCGCTAGCTAATGTAACATTGTACACACTCACACACACACACACACA
>JAUMHE010000046.1:12419005-12431710 GCA_032359235.1 Enteromius mattozi
CACAGCTGGAGTCAAGAACTTCCTGTGTGAGCGCTAGCTAATGTAACATTGTACACACTCACACACACACACACACAAAGCGTGTTCTCAGCTGGGGTTAAGGGATAGAGGAGTTTGCAGACAGCCAGCGAGGCAGAACAACGAAGGATAAAAGGGAAGAAAAAGAGACAAGAGAGGAAAAAATACTAGATGCTAGCATGTTTAGCTTAGCTCAGCTATCAAGAGTGTCAGCCTGAAGACAAACAAACACTTGCGGTAAAATGTGAACTCAAAGCAATATCAGTGTTAAAATGGCAGCACATTATCTTCTGAAATGAGCTCTTAGAAGATTGGAGACTTGAAACCTTGTTGTTGTTTCACAAAAAACACATGAGTAGGCTATAAATGTGTGTCCCATACTACAGTGATCTGTAAAGGCAACAGTAAAAAAGTATGTACTGTATTTGTCCTGTCTATTAAATCTCATTTATCATTCGTTTGTTTTGAACATGTCGACTTCTGTGTGTCACAGTAAAAAAGAGGTCATCCCCTTCCCACAAATACGCCTCGTCCCACAAACCTTTTAAAACTGTGCTGTAAAATCATAACAAATGATATCAGCATGTGGCCAAAGAGAGAGATTGTTTCCGTCTTGCGGGTGCCATCTCTCTTTCTCTCTTGCTCGCTTTCTCTCTCCCAAAGCAAAGCATCTGGAAAGACGCTTCGCTCTTTTTAATAAAGGAGTGCAGTGAACATGAGAAGTGTTTCTCTGTAAATATGCATGAGGCTACAGAATCCAGGCAGTTCAACAATAATCCTGCTCTACTGTTAACTGGGAATTTTATAAAGCAACACACACTCACATATAAACAGCATGGTGTGTTCATACGCAGCCAAAAGTGTCATTCATATTTCCCCAGCGTACCTGTAATGTAATATTCAAAGTTCCCAGATGCTACATGCTAAGCTAATACGAACATTTTCATTCCAACTTGTGATTAGAATATAATAGCAGTGTCTGTGGCTTTATGTAGCCATATTTACAGTAGCCAGTGTGCTCAGAATCTGACTGAAACATAACATTTTCTGAATCAAATTTAATGCTAATTAATCCAAATATGTGACATATGAATAAACTTTAAGCATTCAACATTTAGACTGCATCAAAACATTCTTGTTCTAAACAAAAAACTTGAAATCTCTTGGTTAACTTTTGTCTCAAATCTGATCAAATCTCCCTATGCCCTTATTCATAAATAAAATAAAACAGATTGTGTTTCACAAATAATTTAGTTTAGCAGTACGCATTCATTTTAAATAGCCTCGTTTAAAAACAATTGAAGTCTGTGGTATGTAAATGCATGTGCGTTTATGTATGAGTGTGAGAAGAGAGATAGTGCTACTTTTGACAGCAAGGTGAAACATCCGTGTGCTAGTTACATGGGTAGAAATGTGTGTGTGTGTGTGTGTGTGTGTGAAAGCTCTATGAATGGTTCCTGAAGTGCTCTCCTCAAACATAGCTGCAGCACATTCTCCTCTCTCAGAGCTAGCGTAGGAGGAAACCAGCACTGATATGCCTCTCTGGATTTCAACCTTATCATAGAAAACTGCCTACACACACAGAACGAGAGAGAGGGAGAGAGAGAGATAGAGAGAGATGACAATAGGCTCTGTCTCTCTCTCAGACAGTCAGACGTTCAGTCCGGTTTTAATCACGGACATTCAGTGCGGCCTGAAAAGAGTCTCTGTCCTGAGCCCTGCACTCTCCTACAGCTTAAACAATGCACTGCTCACACACACACACACACGTTCAGATTCTCATTAAAATCCTGTGACCATTTCCCAATTGCCTCAACCAGCCAAATGGGGGAGAAATCTGTTTCTGTGTCTCGCACAAACACACACACAAAATTCAGAATAGCTAGAAATACGAAAGTGGCATATTAAGATACACCATTAAATTCTATGTCTCAAAGGTTGCTAATTTATTGCTTAGAAGATTATGATCTAAAAAGGTTTCAGATGTTTCTCCAGAAAGTGATGGCAAAAGTTGTAGCCAATAATTAGTTAATAGTGAGAACTGGACCTACAGTATAAAAAAAAAGTTACCTGTGATTCTTGTAAAACTTTTTTTTTTTTTTTTAACTAATTTTGTAAAACTTTCAATTAGTTTTTCATTAAATCTCATTGTTGCCTGTGAGAAAATATTGAGATATTTAAGAGATTTTTTCTTTTTAGAGGAACTGTATGGTGACTATGTGTTTCAAGGATACTGTTATTTGGGGCACAGAATGTACAACAGAGGATCTATCAAAAAAAAAAAAACAAAACAAAAAAAAAGTAGTACAATTTCTCTGTCCCCATCCATCTTCCTTCCACTTTTATCTCTCGCAGTCTCATTCTTTCGTGCATCTATTGTTCTGCCTGCATTCATTTCCCTGTCTCTCTCTCTCCTTCAGCTGTAATTGTGATGGGTGAGCTGATAATTGTAATTACGTTCTCTAGGTAGAGAGTGTGTGTGAGGGGTGGGGGTTTAACTTCAAGGGGTGCAGACCCATCTGGGTAGCTCACGCAGGCTCCGAAAATGTCAGACTGTGGAACAATATTGGTCACACACACAGACACACATACACAGACAGTATAATGGGTACACTGACTAGACGGCGGAGGGCAGTGCATCGCCACACTGACTCGAGCCAATAATACAGAACTCTAGTGGAGGGCAGTGGATCCAGCACACACACTCATCAAATGTTGTCTTCACCTCCAGCCTGCACTGCCACATCGCTTCCTCCACCTCTTCCTCATTACCCTGAGCTTTCACAAGACCAGAGTACACTACTAACGAACCAGCAAACAAACATACACTCACAAGCACATTTTTAACTTGATTTTCTCTAATTTAAATCTTTTTTATCTATTCAAATTCTCTAAAATTATCTATCTATATATCTATTTGTCTGTCTTTCTGTCAGTCCGTTCGTCCTTCTGTCTGTCTGCCAGTCTGTTCATCTGTCTGTCTTTCTGTCAGTTCGTTCATCTGTCTGTTTTTTGTCAGTCCATTCATCCGTCTATGTGTCTGACCCTCTGTCTTTCTATCAGTCCGTTTGTCTGTCTGTGTTTCTGTCAGTGTGTTCGTTCGTCTGTCTGTCAGACCGTCTGTCTTTCTATCAGTCCGTTCGTCTGTCTGTCTTTCTGTCAGTCCATTTGTCCGACTGTCTTTCTGTCAGTCTGTTCATTTGTCTGTCTTTCTGTCAGTCTGTTTGTTCGTCTGTCTTTCTGTCAGTCCATTTGTCTGTCTGTCTGTCTTTCTGTCAGTCTGTTCATTTGTCTGTCTGTCAGACCGTCTGTCTTTCTGTCAGTCTGTTCATCTGTCTTTCTGTCAGCCCATTTGTTTGTCTGTCTGTCTGTCAGTCTGTCTGTCTTTCTGTCAGTCCATTTGTCCGTCTGCCTGTCTTTCTGTTAGTCCATTCGATTGTCTGTCTGTCTGTCAGACTGTCTGTCTTTCTGTCAGTCCATTCGTCTGTCTGTCTTTCCGTCAGTCCGATTGTCTGTCTGTCTTTCTGTCAGTCCATTCGTCTGTCTGTCTGTCTGTCTTTCTGTTAGTCCATTCGGTTGTCTGTCTGTCTGTCAGACTGTCTGTCTTTCTGTCAGTCCATTCGTCTGTCTGTCTTTCTGTCAGTCCGATTGTCTGTCTGTCCGTTCATCTGTCTGTCTTTCTGTTAGTCCATTCGGTTGTCTGTCTGTCTGTCTGTCTGTCTTTCTGTCAGTCCATTCGTCTGTCTGTCTTTCTGTCAGTCCGATTGTCTGTCTGTCTTTCTGTTAGTCCATTCGTCTGTCTGTCTGCCTTTCTGTCAGTCCATTCGTCCGTCTGTCTGTCTGTCTTTCTGTCTTTCTGTCAGTCCGTTCATCTGTCTGTCTTTCTGTTAGTCCATTCGTCTGTCTGTCTGCCTTTCTGTCAGTCCATTCGTCCGTCTGTCTGTCTTTCTGTCAGTCCGTTCATCTGTCTGTCTTTCTGTTAGTCCATTCGTCTGTCTGTCTGCCTTTCTGTCAGTCCATTCGTCCGTCTGTCTGTCTGTCTTTCTGTCTTTCTGTCAGTCCGTTCATCTGTCTGTCTTTCTGTTAGTCCATTCGGTTGTCTGTCTATCAGACCATCTGTCTTTCTGTCTGTCTATCTTATTTATTCAAGATGCATTTACTCAGTTAAAGATCTTCTCCTTTTTGTTGCTGTGCCCAGACCGCAGTGCCCAGACCTGTTGGGTAGGAGTGACGTGCACTGCCGTGTGCGTCTGAAGCTGGTACAGGTGCAGAGATCAGCATGGAATGCCGTTCATCTGCGCCGCCCGTCTGTGTGCCACTGTCTGCAGCCAGCCGCTAATGCCGGGGATAAGGGACAGGCTAACGGCATGAGCCACCCACCCACACACACACGCACAGAAAAGCCACTCAGCCAGATAATTACGGATGCGTCCTGGGCAGAGGCTTAAACACACACTCGGAGCCGTTGCCGCTAACAGCGTTCATTAAAACCAACACTGCAAAGGTCAGAGGTCACCCACTGCTAAAGACGGATGCTTGCCACTCCATTGCCTCTCAACTAGCACTACTCTCTCTCTCTGGCCTAAAAACAAGTTGATTTCTCGCTCTGCTAAAATGAGTGAAAGACAGAAGGATGTAACCAGGTTTACCTGCCATCAGGCGCAAGAACACCAAGTCTCGTGTTTAAATACGTCTCTAATCAAATCATCTCCCCCGCCTGCCTCTCTGCTAATTCAATAAAGGCAACAACTTGTCATTGTTATTTAAAGTAATTTTCAATGTAATCAAGTGGTATTAATAAGCATGCTGCCTCTCATTACCGACTCAACCTGCCTTCCGAAGCGCGCAGAGCACAGTGTGTGCGTGTCAGCGTGACAGAGAGGCTGTTGTGTGCCTGTATGTGTGTGTTAGAACATTATGCATGTGCTTATGACTCATTGTGTGTGTGTGTCTGTGTGGGCGGACATGAGTTCCATGGTATTTTTGTTCTTGTTGCTTGCAGTGACAGAACGAAGTTGCATCTCTTGGCTTCATTTTCGCGCAAGAAATCCGTGCAAAAGTTAGAGAAAGGTAAAGGAGTTGCAGAGGTGAACACAATTACAGAAGCAGAGAATGGCATAGATAGATAGATGGAACAATAGATTAAAACAGATAGACAGACAGATAGATAGAACACTATTATTACACTAATATGTTTACATGAATTAATTTCATTTTGTAATTGCAAAAAAATGCATTGAATGCAAAAGCAGCTGAAATAAATTTGCAAGGCTATCGTTCAAACGACATCAAAAGTGGGATCATGACAGAGTGATCCCGCAGAGAGCTGAGCCCTAAAAAGAAATGAAGCACATCGGAAATTTCCACTTCACGGATCATAAGAAAAATGCGCTATCATTACGATGCGTCATATTCAGACGCAATCCAAGATGATATATTTGAACTAGGCAGAAATTATTGCGAGCTGACGGCGAGATGTTCAGAGGTGTCGATTCGGTAGAAACTTGAGGAAAACGCAGATGCTGGCATTTTTGTTTGCACAGCACATCAAAGTTGCGCCCGGAAAAATCAACTTAATAGATAGCAAAGTTATTTCTGGATCCATTTTTATCTGCTTTCTCAGTCTGTTTTCACAGATTTTACTCAAATAAAGGATGACAGAAGAAAGGGGTTTGAACTAAAGGAGAGATAATGAGAAAGTTAATCGGATGCAACACAAATACACACACATGAGTGTGTACTCATTAGACATCAGTTTTCTGGGTTGTCTGGTGGCTTCATTAGGCTGTAAAGAATGCCACTGAGTACCCTAGAGCCACATAAGAGAGAGACGCAACAGAAAGACAGGAAAACTTAAGCTGGTCTTTATTAAAGCGGTCCGGCAGCTGCTCCTCTGGCTAATATAGAGGCTCCACACTAATAAAGAAGAAAAAGACAAATAGCGATCCATCACACATCCCCCATCAGCCCCTTTTCTCCCGCTCTGAACAGAAGATTATGCCCCGGACAGCTCCGGGGTGGAACCGTGATTGTGATTGTCAGTCAGAGAGAAAGAAAAGGAACATACTGACTAATAGTGCTACATCGATCGGGAAATGTCTACTTAAATGCAGCAGTAGTCTGTCACCTACACAGTAAGGCTATTAAAACAGGACTGTACATGTGTGTGTTTGTGTTTGTATGTTTGAATGTGTGTGTGTTCTAGTATGTATCAATATGGGATTCGCACATTTAAAGACATGTGCATTTTCACATGTGCACGTTTGAGGACGCGTAAATGCATTTTGGTGCAATCTGAGCCGTGACCTGCTTATCGGAATAAATAATTGACCAAAAATAACACTTCTTCTGAGAGAGCACAGCGTGTCATCTTTATACCCTTGATCTATTTTCATAATTCAGTGTGGAATACAGCGGCGCCCCAATTTACAACAACCCAGAATCCTGAACTATATATGAAGATCCAGAGTATTTATAGTTCGCTCTTCATACCCTCATTGCAAATATGTTCATGAACGCTTTTAAGAGCTATTAGTAATTCTGAGTGAACTTCTTATGTACTTGTCCACAACATGTGGGATGGAGCTCAACGTTCAACAACTGACTAAAATATTTATTTATTACATTTTGCAGATTATCAGAAAAATATGAAATAACTTTTGCAAAAGCTAAGACAATATAACAAAAATCTTATTTTAGGGTCATAATGCTGTCCTCTAAAAGTATGTTTCCGAGAACTAATGCGGAACGATCTGACATCATGACATGCTTTCTGTGGTTTCAGTTGCCCTTCTATACTTCCTCAAAAAAAAACTCAGAGAACTGACTTAACACAATGGCTGTCTCAACCCCTATGGTGAGCTGCGTATTTAGCATTTTAGGCACTTTAAAAGCAGCTGTGATGCTCCAAAATGACTATAAATCTCCAAATATATTGATTATAGTGTTAGGGTCAGCTGTTTATAATGCCCAGTCTTGGTATCTCAGTTTTGACACGCACTTGATAAATATCCAGCAGTGTTTAAACTAAGGTAAAACCAAGAAGAAACTTCAAAGCCGCGCATTTGTTTGCGCAGTAGACGGAGATGCGCAACACCATGTGTCATTTCAAGATCCTAAGAGGTCTTTAAAAAAGAAAAATGGAAAAAAGAAACAGCCCAAAATCTCAAGTCGATAGACTTAAAGTGCATAAATGAAGTGTTCTATATAAATCTCGCATCGATGCGCACCGCATCTTCTCAGCATCAGCACCATCATCCCGCATCACAGATGAGATGAGACGCGCCCGATCCGGTAAGACTCCTCATTCCCGGTGCGTTCGGGGGAGGGTTTGGTCGCTCAAGGGGTTAATAAGACACTCCATGCGTCAGACACATGACAGTATATGTGCGAACTCAAGGAAAAAGTCCCACACACACTTTTTCGAGCTGAAATGGCACACGCAGCCGTGCGCGATTCTCACAACATTCGTGTTGGGAGTCGAGCGGAGGGAAAGAGCGCGTCCTCAGCGAGGGCGAGATGGAGACACTCGGCGCTCTCCGCATGCATGTTCGGCTCGGGTCTTACCTTAACACGTTCCAGCTCTTGAGAGGGTCCAGGTCTGAGATTATAGAGACCATGCTTGAGGCTCGGGCGGCTCGGGCTTTGCTCGGACAGAATGCGGCTGATTGAGTGAGTGAGTGAGCGCTGTTACTCCGACTGTCTCTCTGCACTGCTCTGAGTGTGATAAGCGCTGAGAACAGGCTCTCTTTCCTCCGCCCCTCACAATCACTCCAGCTCTGCCTCTCTCTCTCTCTCTCACCGCCTCATCTCTATACAAACCTCTTCTGTGTAATATCCGACTCAACGTATGCAACCTTTTCCGTACACAACGCAGAGTGAATAGGCCTACCTGGCGCTTTTATGCTTCTTGTTAATTTTTTTAATAGATTTTTATAGAGGCGGGTCTCTATAACTCTGTGTTATGATACCAAGTGCCAACAAAATTAAAATTGGCATATGTTCTCTACTTTAAAGTCTGAATTCCAGTTAAAATAGTAAAGTAGGCCTATCAATAACGCTTAATCCCTTACAAGTCAAAGCATTTAATACACTGTGCACTGTAACTAACAAGAGAAGGTCAGAGGTCACTGATGTTTTTGCACACTTTGCAGAACTATTAGTCATCCACTCCCCATTGTCCATTGTTCAATGTTCAATATTAATTAACTCCATGTTTTTACTACTGTATATGGTTAGGGTTACTTGCATGTATGCATAATGAATTGTTGTTATAATATAAGCTGTAACAAGGACATCTTAAAGTGTTACTCAAGTTACTCCACTGAGTAATTACACATTAATTACATTATTACATTCATTTGTATTATTTATTAGGCTGCATACCAGATGTAGAAACCTTAAAATGTGGCATAAGTCCCGAAAAAGAAAAATGTTTGGTCTAAATAAATATTTTCTGTAATAATCAGAATCATAATGTTCTTGATACGGTCCATTGCTGTGGAAGCCCAGGTCTCTGTCATTAAAAAAGCTTTTTGAACCATAATTCATTTAGTATTTTATAACACAGATAGTACAGTCTGGTGCAAACCTTACCAATGAACAGTTCATCTCGTTTCTTGGAACATTTTCATCTTAAAATGGCCATCTTAAAGTGAAAATGTTGTTTTGTCATAAACTGTTATGAGGAGAAGAAGAAGGAGCGGGGGAAAAACGGTTAGGTCTGTGAGTCAAATGAGAAGACAGACAAACATTCCACGTGACATTATTTTATCTAACAGTTTTTACTTCCTGTTTGAGACATCACCACATCCTGTTTTAGGGCTACCACCTTTTCTGCACTTTAACTGCAGATATTTACTACACAGAAAATATCAGTTAGTTTAGGTTAATGAAAGTAAAATTATGTGCGGTGTTTGTATTCATTTAAAAAATGTCAGTTTTCTTGTGCATGTGTTTAAAAGTGAGTTAAATAAAGGAATAAAACTGCATACATGAAGTTTGAATTTCCGGTGTGTTTCTTGCTTAATATCATTAGGTCAAAAGTTCTCCTTTTGTTTTGTGTTTTTACTCTAGCAGGGGCAGAAGGGCAAAAACAATAACGTAAGAATATAAGAAACAACAACAATAGTACAAGAAACAACAATCCTCTATAAAAAACAAAACAAAACAAAAAACTAAATCTTTTCATGTCAAAATGCAAATTTGTATTTAGATCTCTAACTTCACTAATGTAAGTAGGCCTCTATGTTGGAGGTTGTCTTGAAATTGGATGCATTAAAGGGATAGATCACCCAATGTTTAAGGCCCAGAAAGGTAGTAAGGATATTATTAAAATAGTACATGTGAGATCAGTGGTGCAACTTTAATTTTAAGAAGCTGAGGATACTTTTTCTGCACAAAGGAAACAAAAATAATGTTTTTATGCAACAATTTCTTCTCTTCGGTGTCAGTCTTTGACATGCATTCATGACAGTAACTGTTACGTTCGTGCCGGGGAATGGAGAACGCAGGAGTCGTTGAATAACAAATATAATACTCTTTTAATGATCAAACTCAGGAAACAGATATAAACATGGAGAGTAACATAGAACGGATGTAAAAATATGACAACTGACGAGGGAGACACAGACATTAAATGCACAATCAAACACGAGGAGAACTGAAAACACCTATGGAACACGAATGGGAAAAATTAACTAATAATTACAAGGGAGACAGGAAATACCAAATAAGGGCAAAACACGTGGAGACCAAAACGAAACTAAAACAGACACGCACGTTACAGTAACATGATGCATGCATATGCATTCCTGATTTGACATGGACTATTTTAATGATATCTTTGCTATCTTTCTAGGCCTTAAATGTTCAGTTGCACTGCAGTTTATGCAGGGTCATAAAGCTCTTAGATTTCATCAAACATATTTTATTTTGTGTTCTAAAGATCAACAAAGGTCTTACAGGTAACATGAGGGTAATTAATTACAGACTTAATTTTTAATTTTGGGTGAACTCCCCCTTTAAATTAAATACTCAGAGACATAATCTCAGAATGACTGAAAAAACCACTGTAAAAAAGTAAAAAGCCTGAAGAAAAAAGTATGTTTGATGAATTTGATGATGAAATTATGTTAACAATATGAAGATAGAGACTCCAGTCATAAATATATATATATATATATATATATATATATATTTTTTCTTTTTTTTTTTTATACAAGGTGACCGGCCTTCAGAGTGGCCACTATTTTTAGATATCATGACTAGCCAAACTAAATATAATTATATAGTTTGACCCCCATATTAATCAGACATATTCAGTTATGGAATGAATTAATCAGAGTAGGTGACTAATAGGATATTTCTGCAATAGTCACCAGGATTTCATGGGGCTAATTAAATAATGTTAGTGATAGAAAGAGTACAATTATCTGTAAAAAGTTTTGCAGATTACTAAAATCAGTTGTGGTCCTGCCTCCCTATATACTGTACATACAGCAACGGTGACATAAAAACAATCATAGTTACTTGAAATACACTGACATTTTCATCATGTCTTAGCTCTGTTATTGTTGTATTATAGCTGTCATATTGTTTTTAAATATTTTAATTGCATTCAAAATTAAGCAAACAGCAAAAAGCGTATTCAGTAAAATAATGTGCTTTCTATTGGTGAAATCAGCATGGTACATTTTGGAGGGCCTGTATGAAATTAGTAAATAAAATGCACTGATTTTGTGTGACGCTACATCCACACGAACAGATATAAATCGGATACTACAATAGCATTGGCCAAGAAATCTTAAAATTCAATACTAAAGTGCATGTGCAACCCCTTTACTTTTTAAATGTAAGATATTTTGGAGAAGGACAATGGAGTAAGACCTGTGTGGTTTTGCTAATGCAACGCCACTGCTTAGCATTACCGATTAGCAATATCTGCAAGTTAGCAGAGAAGCTAAGGATGTAGTACGAAACAATTTTACTCCTCATAAGCAACATTTCTTCAAAATCTGTACTGTCTGATGTCAATAGTGTAGCAAAATATAAAGCACAACTCACACAGAAGTCACTTTTTGTTCAGCGTGTGCGAAATCTGTGTGAGGAAATTTTTCGCCGTAGCTCTTGATCATGCAGATTTCTTTTGAAATTACTGGATTTTGTCAGAAATAGCTGAACAAAATAGCTCGACAATGATTAATGTGACGTACGCTGATGAACCATGCACAATACAATCATGAATGTGTGGTAGGAAACTAAAAAGCCAAACAGGCTAGCACTACTAGAAAATTTACACATTTGTTAGTGTCGTAGTCAATGTCTTCACAAGGCGAGCCTACTTTTACGTCATCCTCGCAAACCACCGAAAAGCCACAAGTCCTGTACTTAAGCTCAAAAAAAGCTAATAAACATTATAAACCCAACTGACCAATCAGGCTAAATAACAAGCAAAGAGGTCTGTTTAACAAACCCACAAGAAAGCAGAATCCTGGTTTCTGGAAAGCGGTGGGTTTGTGTGGGTGTGAGAGTGTTATTCTTAAACATAGCTTCTTAAAACATGTGGAACATGTTCCTTTTCCACCCATCATCCACTCACTTGCGGCCTGTAATCTTGTTAGCGACCATATTTACACACATTCACACACACCTCTCAGGCTCCTTTTCGAGCCACGGAGATGTATGTGAGACAAGACGTAGACAGAAAACCAGAAACGCATGCTTTCTCCTCGTCTCCTCCACCACAATAAAAGACACTGACCCGAGACATCAGCCATATTTCACAGCCCATATCATCTACACGCCTAATCTAAATAAAGTATGTATAACATCATCCTTTTCGAAGTCTATTCCTTCCTCTCTTCCTCTGTCAGCATCTATTCAGCCTAAATAAAAAGAAAAAAGGACATAAGAAAATGAGGAAAGGCGCAAAAACGCCGGCACGCACACCAGCACAAGGATGAAATAACTATGAGGGGATTATTTCATAAACGACGATATTTCCTTTCTTCTGAAATCCATTTGATGCTGTCAAATAAGCCCAAAGCCATACGCCCACGTGCACATTGTCTTAAAAAGAGCGATTTGATGAGGATCTATTCTGCCTAACCAGGCAGAAATAAAGTGCTGCCTCTGTTCACAGCCAAAGCTTCATAAAGCCGCCTGTCCAGGGAGGACCGGAATAACAGAGTTGGGAGAGCTTTTGAATGTAATTATGAAATGTATGTGTCCTTGTCTCTTTTGCAAAGTGATGAAGATCAATGTAAATGTTGTTAAACATACCTGGCGGATGAGGTGTGGATGGATGACCTTGTCTGGATCATCTAGAAGAGGACAAAATAATGACCTGTTACACAATTTCAGACCACATTTTGAAAAGTCAACATGAATGATGGACATTCTTGGTCCTATTGCACATATTTCATAATTTTCACATTATTGATCTGAAAGACAATCAAATCAATTTCATGTCCTGAAATATGTCAGTTAATGCAACTAATATCTGACACAAACACATAATTTACAGTACTGTGCAAAAGTCTTAGGCCACTATTATTTTCACCTACAAAAAATGGTTTTAAGTTGGTTTTTTCTATCTTTCGCGGTAGCTTGTCAGTTGGAAATATCAGTTTACATTTCCAAACATTATTTTTGTCATTAATTGTAATAATGCAGTGAGATTATTGT
>JAUMHE010000046.1:12456946-12480305 GCA_032359235.1 Enteromius mattozi
TTTATTAATAATAAAAAAAACTAAATAATCTGCCAATGGGGTAAACTAAAATCTTATTTCAAATATATATTTTATATATATTTATATAAAATGTGTGTATATATTAAATAAATATATGTATAATTCAAAACAATGTGGAATGTTTATTTTTTCTTTTTTAAAGACTAAAATGTTGATTCTTGTTTAAGAATCTGTCTTTTTTTTCATATCACAAAAGCTTTTGAGGGGCTGAAAACTTAATGTTGTGACATTTCAACAGGACTGGAGAAGAGTTTTTTTTTTTTATTTTATTTTTTTCCCTCTGAGAAATGACAGGCACATTTGTGGAGACCCGCGATTTTCTTGGAACTGGAACTAGACCTGTTCTGGCACTATTTTAGCAGTAATCTGTTCTGTGAGATTTCAAAGAAACTGCAAACCCTTTAGATTAAGAAACCACACAAAATTATTTCTTCCTAAGGAATTTACATCGTGGTTGGGTGAGTGAAGATGGACATCTCTGAGACACCAATAGTTAGAAACATTTACAATTATTTCAGAATTATTTTATTGAAACACTGAACACTGATTTGTTCATGAATAAAACATTTGCTAACACAATCACCTAAGGATAGCTGGATGTCAAGATTTCAACTTAAATATCAGCATCATGTTCATTACACTTACATGAGTAAATGTATGAGAATTATTGTCTTTTTCTGTCATTGTACTATACATGTATCTGCCTGTTAAGTCGTTTTATATTACTGAAGACTATCAAACTATTATTTTCTTCTTTATTACTTTAAATTGTTTGTGATTTGTCCAATTTGTAAGTCCCTTTGGTGTGTGCTAACTGAATACATTACATTTTTATATCAGTCTATATCCAAATGGGATTTAAACACATTTAAATTACATGGGATTGGAATAATGTTTATTTAAGAGCCTTATTAAAAAAAAAAAAAAAAAAAAAAAAAGAAAGAAAGAAAAGCTTGACCTGAGCATTCATGTCTTCCCTTGCACTTAAAGTAAAAGGCCATTAATGTCATTAACGTGGCTTTTACGGGGGCCTGACGAGCTTCCATGCTATAACTCACAGTCTATACCCATCGGTGGCGATAAAATGACGCTTGGCTTTCAGAGGTGTGCTTTCGCAGGGGGCTCTTAAAAGCACTGACATTAAGAAAATGCAGTTGTTAATGGAGATGACCTTTCATATTTCAGCTGGTCCAGACGCATGCGAGAAAACAAGACGCATACTGATGACACGGCATTCACAAGTTGGCTGTAAGGCACGCACTGATGAGGTCATTATCTGATGTCTGGTTATTTGACCCCTGCATTAAAACTAAATCCTCAGAACAACATACTGTATGTCTATCTGTGTATTTCTTGTATCTTACTTGCTATATCTTACCTCTTATTCATAATTTATCTTAAGCAGTGTTACAGTAAGGTACGAGTTACTTGCTGCACAGCCTTGTTTTGGCTTGTGACTTGTTTATTATTTTGTGTTAATTTCCTTATTGTGGCTTGCTTCGTTTTGTTGTGGGTTGTTTCCGTTTTGTTGTGGCTTGTTTACGTTGTATTGTGGCTGGTTTTGTTGTGTTGTGGCTTGTTTCTGTTTCGTTGTGGCTTGTTTGTGTTCTGTTGTGGCTTGTTTGGTTGTGGCTTGTTTTTGTTGTGTTGTGGCTTATTTCCGTTTTGTTGTGGCTTGTTTTTGTGTTTTTTTTTTGCTTATTTTCGTTGTGTTGTGGCTTGTTTTCATTGCGTTGTAGCTTGTTTTTGTTGTGCTTGTTTAAGACTTCTTTAAGACTTTTTCTTTCAATGCATATTTTTAAAACTTCACTTTCTGAAAGTTTTTCAGTTTCAATTGATGCTTTATATTCTGCATTTCCTGAGCCCAAAAAAAAAAAAAAAAAAGATTCACTCAAGGATGGGGGTGGGAATCCTTTCTACAAACTGACAACTGAAGGCATCACTTTGTAGTTGGAAAATTGCAGGGTCTGCACTTAAATATCTTGCTACTCGTCACATTTTCTTTCCTCTTATCATGACAATGTCAACGAGGGATCACAAAATCAACAGCCTTAAATGAAGGCCTATGATTTCACAAAATGAAACAATTGCATGTGCTCAAATGCAGTCAGGTATGAAATTTCCTGGATTGGTTTATAGGTGATAGTTGCCTGTATTCGGTACAAAATCACTTGAGAGAATTGCTGTTTCCAGAGCCTACGAATTAAGGCCCGAGTCGGTATTGATTCTTTGCTCATTTTCAAATAGTAACAATTTGCTTAAGAGTGATATTGACACTTTAATTCACCCTCATTCTTTCCCATAGCTCTTTTTTCCCTCTCTTTCTCAGCATAGCTCACACATGCTGGTTAGAGTAGGCCCCTGAAGCATACTGATATTTAAAGTTTGTAATTGAACATTTTATGATACCTTAAATATTGCTATATCACAGAGTTGGAATGAACATAACAGACCGTAGCCTCTGGCAACTGAATGGCATATATTTAATGGGAAATGAGGTGTAACATTAAAAGTAACTGAGTATCTGAGAGCAGCTGTCATGTTTTTATTTATTTATTTATTTATTTTTCTCCTCACTATTTTTTGGGGGGATATTTTAATTAGGGATGATCCAATTAATCAGTTTAGTCTATTAATTGTTTGGTAGTAACTGTGCATCGACACACACACATACATACATATATATATATACATATATAGGAATCATCAGCGTCACCCTGGAAACGGACGAGGAACACCTGCCCTGCCTCGTCACGGGCCAATCGGTCACACCTTCATAAGCCACAGGGGAAGCGACAGTTGGGGAGGACCGTCTCCATGAGTGCACACGCTAACGCTTCCTCTCCTTTTATCCCCAGACAGCAGCCCGTGACAGACAGCACCCTACAAGAGGACTTTATTCACGGACACGAAGGGAAACCACAGAGCACCACGAGCACCGGAACATCCGGTAAATAAAAACCACCCTCCGGGGCTTTCACTGCATGTCCTTGTTGTGTGATTCTTCCACCTGCGACATCTGGTGGAGAATGCGGGCAGTGCAGTGAAGAATCACTGACAAGCGATCCCTCATCACTGCACTTTTTTTTTCTGTGTCTCCCGGTTTCCCCCAAGATAGTGTATGAGCTTGTGGAGGCCATCGAGCAGGCGGATGCTGCCTACCACCGGGAGGCCGGGGAAAGAGTGCCGCAATTCGCCAGGAAGGTGGTCCAGGAGCGCAGCGCGCCGGAGGGCAGCCCGCGACCAGTTTGGGTCATCGAGGGCAAGGACGCTCAGCCTGGTCCCCATCCTCTTCCGCACTTTGTAGTGAAAACGGTCTGTGCTGGAGCTCGCACACTCACACCCGATGGCAGGCCACCTGGGGGTAGCCAACACCGTCCAAAGGATTCAGGGCCGCTTTCATTGGCCATGAATAGACACCGAGTTGAAACAGTTTTGTCAAGCCTGCCCAACCTGCCAGAGGACGTCGCCCAGAACTCCTCCTCCCAGCCCACTCATACCGCTACACATCATCGAGGTGCCCTTCGAGTGCATCGGGATAGACCTTGTGGGTCCGCTGCCGAAGTCTGCCTGTGGACATGAACACGTCCTGTTCATAGTCGACTATGCCACCCAGTACCCCAAAGCAGTTTCACTCCGCCGAGCCACTGCCAAAGCCATCGCGCAGGAGCTGTTTCTGTTGGCTAGCCGAGATACTGACCGATCAAGGTACCCCCTTCATGTCCCGGCTAATGGCTGACCTCTGCAGGCTGCTGCGGGTGAAACAGTTGAGGACCACGGTCTAGATGGCCTTGTGGAGAGATTTAACCAAACATTGAAGCAGATGTTGAGACAGGTGGCAGCCAAAGACCGGAAAGACTGGGACCTCATGACCCCCTATGTGCTCTTCAGCATCCGAGAGGTCCCCCAGGCCTCAACTGGTTTCACCCCCTTCGAGCTCCTCTTCGGCCGTCAACCCAGAGGCCTCCTCGATGTGGCTGAGGATGCCTGGGAGCAGCAGTCTGCAGTCCACCGCTCTGTGGACGAACACGTGAAGCAGATGAGGGAGAAGATCAACCGGTTCATGCCATTAGTCCGGGAACACATGGTCAAGGCGCAGCAGGCCCAACAACACCACTACAACCGGGCAGCCCAACCACAGGAATTCCAGCCCGGAGACAGGTTGATGGTCCTGGTCCCCAACTCTGCCTGCAAGTTCCTGGCTTCCTGGCAGGGCCTCTATACGGTGCTGGAAAAAATTGGCCCGGACGAAGGACCCCCAAGCAATTGTATCACATTAACCTGCAACCCAAGAGATGGGTTGGGACCAGAGATCAACTCTCGGCTCTCGCTGTCTCCGATCTCGTGGTTGATGACGTCAACCCCCCCCTCTCGGCTGCCCAGAAGGGAGTACTGCAGCACCTGATCGGTCAGTTCTCTGATATGTTCTCTCCTCTTCCCAGGCAGACCAACGTCATCCAGCATGATATCAGGACGCCACCAGGAGTTATCGTCCGGCAGCGGCCCTACCGTGTCCCTGAGGCTCGTCGGCAGGCTATAGAGGAGGAAATACAACAGATGCTGAAGTTAGGGGTAATCGAGCCATCGCACAGCCCGTGGTCCATCCCTATCGTGATGGTCCCAAAACCTGACAGCACCCTCCGCTTCTGCAACGACTTCCAACAGCTCAACAAAGTTTTGGATTTCAACGAATACCCCATGCCTCGGGTGGATGAGTTGCTGGACCGGCTGGGAAGGGCCCAGTATATCTCAACCCTTGACCTCACCAAGGGATACTGGCAGGTACCGTTAACAGAATCCGCAAAAGCTAAAACTGCCTTTTCCACCCCCAGCAGACACTGGCAGTACCGACCCTTCCCTTTGGCCTCCACAGGGCTCCAGCAACCTTTCAGCGCATGATGGACATCCTTCTTCGGCCCCACCAAGCATATGCAGCCGCATACCTGGATGATGTGGTGATCCATTCCAAGGCATGGAAGGACCATCTGGACCATCTGCGGAGGGTGACCTGGGCTAAGGACACTAGTTGGACGAGCATCCTGAGGAATCATTAGCGTCACCCTGGAAAAGGACGAGGAACACCTGCCCTGCCTCATCACGGGCCGATCATGAATACACAGATATGAAGGGAAACCACAGAGCACCACGAGCACCGGAACATCACTTACCTTCTTACCTCTCACCTTCTTGTAAATAAAAACCACCCTCCGGGGCTTTCACTGCATATCTTTGTTGTGTGATTCTTCCACCTGCGACAATATATATATATATATATATATATATATATATATACACACACATAGACAACAGAAAAGACCAGATAGGTCAAATGATTAAGTGTCTAATATTGTTTGGCCAGTGATTTCATGATGGGATTATTTTGAAAGGCCTTTATTGTTTTACAATGCTGTGTGGGCATATATGAATTATTCTATAGAATAAATAGTTATGAATGATGGTTTTAGCAGCATACGGAACAGAAGGTTACGTTGTTATCTGAACTGCATATATTGATATGGATATTAATATGGGGAGATAAGACTCTCTTGATTTCCTGCTGTAGTAAATGTGTGTCTCTGTGCATTAGCATGCTATCACAGCTGGACAAGATAGAATGACGGGCGGGATTTGAAAATGAACGTGTGTTTCTCTTCTGCTCTGCTGACCTGACCGATATTGCAGCGTAAACCCATGAATAAAAAGTAGCCATATGCATTCCCTCCACAACTATCCCATGTTTTTTTCATTCCAATTGCATTGATGTTTTCTTTTCTTTTTTTCCAACTCGTCTGTGATGAGTTTGTTGATGGCCTCCGATTGGTAAACGGCACGATGCAGTGCCACCTGTCAGTCAAATTGGGTGTTATCGTCATGGAGATGCCACGGTTCATGCGCTCATCCACAATCCATCTATTTATATTTGCGCTCCAATCGTGGACCTGATTACCGCATGGGGTACCCAGCTATCTGTGTGTGTGTGTGTGTGTGTGTGCTTCAAAAATTGAAAAAAAAGAAAAAAAGTGAGTGTGATGAGTGTTTCACAACCTATCCATATACAAATCCAATCAAATTCACTGTATGCTGACATAACAATAACAGATAAACACCAGCAGGCAAAACGTTTCAGATAATAATGATTGCCACAAACAATCTTCTGTTTTTTATATATGCAAAATCATAATTATTTGCTATTAGTAATAACAGGATTTGATATGGAAACACTTAAAGGAGTATCTTTAAATACTTACAAATCACAAGTTGCTTATTTCTGTAATTGAGAATTCATTCATTCATCCATTCAGTCATTCTGTAACACTTTATTTTTCGGTTACACCTATCAGTTGATTATTAGCATGCATATTACTAGAATTTTAGCCATTTATTATTGCTAATTAAGCACATATTAATGTCTTATTCTACATGACTTTATTCTACATCACTAATGCTACCCAATACCTAAACTTAACAACTACCACACTAACTATTAATAAGCAGCAAATTAAGAATTTAATTTACTTATAACAAAGAAGTACATGCATAGAAAAACAAAACAACAACAACAAAAACACTACCAAAGTTTAGGATTCAGGGCAAATAATTTGATTAGCTTTTGTTGTTGTTGTTTAAACCACCAAAAAAAAAAAAAAAAAAAAAAAAAAATATATATATATATATATATATATATATATATTTTTTTTTTTATGTATATAATTTTGTTATAAATTTATATTAAACAGTTAACATTCTATTAAACTATTTAAAATTATTATTTTTTATATTTTAACTAATCCATTTTTTAACACTCATTCACATACCTTTATTTAGTACCTTTTCAATTTAATTTATATATTTTTTTGTTAAATTCATTCATCACTTTTTAGTGTACCAGCATGCGTTGAAATTGAAATATCAACAAATCATGAGAAGTACACACATTCATACATAAATACAAATGAAGAAAAAAAACAAATGTACCATTGTATTTAGGATTAAGGTCAAATCCAGCAGTCTGCAGGACTGAGAGCTGTACAGACAGGCCAACAGCAGGTGAACTCCTACATTTAGAAGTCACTCTGTACTCTATCCCATCACTATGATACATCATTTACTGGTTGTTTAAGGCTGTATAACCCTGGTTTCCCCTTGCCTACTCTTACACTGACCATTCTTTCTTTCTCTATATATGTGGAAAATATTAGAAAGCAATACTTTCTTGACCCACAATATTTCAAAACTAGACTATTACATTTGGACAGATACTGAAACATACAATGCTAACAAAGCATAAACACTTTTACATGTACAGCTATGCATGTCACAGCAATATTTGTGAATTCCATTTAGTCATTATTCTATGTCCTTAAAAACACGGTTGGTACATCTTTTAAGTTGTTTGTACATAAAACAACTAATGTTTTAGAGGTGAAATGTTTTAGCGACAGACCATATGAGCAAAATCCACTCGGCAGTGCAATTTCCAATGAATTTGAGTATTTACATTCTAATTCGAGCTCGTTTCATTTAAAATGAATGAAGATAAGCCATGTCAACATGTGTAGGTGGGCAAAGCAGAACACTGTTATAAAATTAACTTTAACATTTACTGTACATATTTAAGTTCAAAGCACAGCCATTTTAGTCTGGAAGTTCTAGGTTTTCTTAATTTAAAAAAAAAAGAAAAAAAGGTCAGCTTACGTGTGGTCCACATTTGTCCAAGCAAAAGAAAAGAGAAAATTTTAGCGGTGAGAGGCTCCAGCAGAATCATTCAACTGACTTATATGATACTTGAGTAGTGACACTGAACATATTGTATACTGTGAGAATGAACACTTTGCTATACACACACTGCTGACTTCCCTTAAGAGCTGTCATCAGTATAATAGATAGTTTTAGCGCTGGCAAACTGTGTAATGATCATTACCCACAATCCTTTACAAAAGCCTTTTCCTCCCCACGGTGTGTCAGTCTGCAGTAAGATGCATGTGGAATGTTCTAGATCAAGCAAATGTGTTCTCGCGGAAGATTTGTATGATTGCGTAGTCTGCGCTAAAACGATTTGCATTGTCGGTTTCTCTTCACGTAAATCTCTTTTGGCATGACAAAAAAAATGGTCAGGGAGGTGTTTCAATCTGCTTGATGAGTGTGCTCACAAGTGCACAGACGCTTTCAATATGAAAAGATAATTAAAATGGCAGCTGGAAGCCTGTCATAGTCAAACTGAAGACATATGGAATGTTTGTATTTATTCAATAATGTATGAGTATAATTAATGCTACATTTTAGTATAACAGAAAATATGACATTGTTGATGTGAGACTGTGTAAAGTTGTGTGTTGGATAAGAACTACTGTTAAAAGAGTCATACGTTACTTTTTTTGTGTAATTTTCTTTTTCTTAAGTCCACTGAAGTTTAATATTTTAGCTTTTCATTATAACTTTCCATCGTCTTTGACGTTTAGAATTAAACATGCTTAAATTAATTGAAAGAATGAACAAATACTTATACAGGTTATATTTAAATGAATTGTTTAAGTGCAAGCTGTTATTGTACCTTTAAGATGTCTTCATGTCAGTTACCTTCTTATTTACTTAAATCTGTCATAAATTTACTGTATTTCAACTCGGAATTAATTCTTTACTGTCAAATGTGAATTTCCATGGGACAAAATGTGTATTTTGTTGGCAATTTGACTTACGTGAGCAATATTACAATTGGATACTATAATATGATGATAATGATGATGATGGTTGTTCTTATTTAATAATAATAACTGACTACCAATGATACGTTAGATGCTAGTGGCACCATCTGTAGAAAAGGGTTTTCTAGAGCTTTTCACTCAGCTTCATATCATTAATCCTGTGCATTGGCTTTTTGGTATCAGGGTATATGTTTAGCCAATAATGCATGTTGTTCCCAGAGATAGGAACGTCTAAAATTAACTACAGTCTAGACAGTCCGCCCGTCAGATAGATTGAGAGAAAAAAAGAAAGAATGAGAGAGAGAGAGAGAAAGAGGAAACAAATGAAGTTGTTCAGTTAGATGAGTGATATCGCACACGGCTGCCCTCAAGCATCAGATGCCCACAAGTTCAGACTTCAGAAGTTCATTCATATATGAAAATTTTAAAGTGAAACATAATGGCAATAAAAATACTCAATGAAATTGAATGGTGACTAGGGGCTGCAATTTCCAAAAATGACAAAACAAAACATGTCCATATGATAGTTATGGGTGTCACAATATGAAAACAGTGAAATATTGATATTGTGTTGATGCTATAACACTGTAAACTATAATTTAGCACCAGTATTAAGGTCTGGGATTTGTAAAGGAACTGCAAAGAGTTTTTAAGTTAATAAACCTAATAATTTGTTACATTACAAAAATGTAATTTAAAAAATTTTACAAATAATTTTAAAATAACATAAATCAAAATAAAACAGTTACTAAAAAAATTAAATCGTTTACCTGCATGTCATGTCATGATAGTACCAATGCCTCTGTCAACTTTAGAGGGTTAAACATGGCGTGTCATTAGATGTATCACATCAATTTTAACATGCATATTGCCAAACATTAACATCACAAAAGCGGTCAAATATTGACCTTGAGTTATATAAATTCTTAAAAATAAATGTTCCAAAATAAAGGTTTTCAGAGCAATAAAATAACAATTTTGGGTTCATCAAAGAACTGTAAAAGGTTTTTACAAAATACTTTTTTTTCTTGGTGTGAATAACATTTCAATAACAATTTTCCACTATAAAAAACTTGTGTGCAATAGAAAAGCTCCACAGATGTTAAATGTTTCTCATAGAACCATCAATGCCATTAAAATACTTTAAGAGAAGCTTTTGTCTATTTTGTAGCTTGACAGCATTTCTCACTATTCCTTTTCATTATACAGTCACCAAAGGGTTTTTTTGATAGGTTTTACTAGTGTGTGCACTATAGTTCATAAAAGTGAGGATAGCAAAATAAAGTGAACTCTGACAAATTACACCCAAACATTCTTCATACAGTGGACTACCAATAAAAATTGCCATCAAAACATATTCACTTTGACCTGTCCATGTTTTGTTTGGTAATTGGTTGACCCAAATTGCTATTATCTAACTGTGCACTTAAATGTAACAGCTGAATGATTTTTGGTTGATTGTTATCCATTACAAACCTTTCTATCAAAGTTATCTGAAATTATCAAGATGCATTTGTTCTGACACAGTTTGACTCTAAACTGTCACATTTTATTACCATTTTCTAAACTACAGTGAATAAACCAACCTGGTTTTAGTATGTACCTCTGTGCACTTTTTGTGCAACCCCGTTTTTACTGCACGTTCCGCCACAGTTTCAAAGAGAAATGTCCAGTAAGTGACGCTAAAACACAGATGAATATGTGAACCCTGGCACATTTGTATTACGTTAATATATAAGTATTGCAGTGGTTCAGAACTCAAATATCTGTGGACTGTTGCTGAAAGTTAATGCTCTATCATGTTGGAAATATGCCCTACACCAAATCCAATCCAACAAATGCAAAACTTGCATATTAATTTTTTTTTTAAAATCACCTCTTGATAATCTTCAAGTAATTGTGTGAAAATTACGCTTTATTAATCAAAACTCTAAATTTGTGTGAAAAACAATAAAAGGTGTCTGAGTTTTACTGCCTCTAGTGCTCATTTCATTTGGAAACTGCAGTGATGTGTACTTATTGGTACGTATTTCAAGTCTGGCTAAAAAGTGCACCAAGGTATGTTTATGCCATGAGACTAGGTAGGATAAACCGTAATATAATGTTGAAGGTGTCTTGGTTTGACTGTACGTAAAAGAGCAGCATGAACATTCTGCTGAAGTTCTCCTTTCATATTCCATGTAAGCAAGAAAACGACACGTTTGGAGTTATATGTGGATGAGTAGATGAAGAGAGTTTGCATTTTTTGGGTCCAAAAATGAATCTGCGTCACTGCCAGAAAACAGTGACAGTGACAGAAGAGGTGTTTGGCGCCCTGTGTGCGTATAATCAGCCCTGTCTCTCCTCTTTAATAGGGGCAGGACGGGGCTATGCAACAGCTGCTGTCAAAACCAAATTATCCAGCCAGAAAGATGACCGACCCTGCCCTCTCAATCAACCCCCACAATGGCTCTCTGCTCTGGGTCGCGCTCGGCCCGGCGCCTCCCTCTCCTCTCTGGAGTGTTGGGGGTTCGTACCTCACCTCTCCTCCCCTCCGTCTGTCACTTCATTTTCGAGAGTAATTCATTTTTCACACGGCTAAATTGTTCCACGTCGGAGACTGACCCAGCTCTGTTCTAATCTAGCGGGTTGACCCGCGCTAACTCTGAGAGAGCGGCTAAACAAAGATGCCAACTCACGTATGCAAGAGCGCAAACGTGGAGCCCTAATGTCTGGGCACAGTGATGCAAACTAGACAATTTGTTGCGTGCATTTACACTGTGCACATTCGTTCAACGCTATCCTTCAAGCAGTTGCTTATTTGACATACGTTCAAACACTCAATTATTAATTGATCTGTACTGAGTTTCTTTTATTCCGGTCTCATATGTCAGTGGGTTTTACAAGGAGTTATAAAGTGGAGGGACACTGAATGTTGAAAAGGAGAGTGTGACAGTGCATTTCTGGCTAAGTACAGCTTGCTTAGACAGGGGGAAAAATATCTAAATCTGACTGACATGTTAAGAGACTAACTTTGGTTTGGTTTGTTTTTAGTGTCAGGTTTATCTAAAATAGATTCTGCTACAAAAATAAACCAGCCCGGACATAAATTCATTCAAATAATCCCACGGCTGTCACCGTGAATGGTTGGGGAATGGAATAAACTGAAAAATAAACTGGAAAATGTGAATAAGCTTCAGGCTTCAATTTTTGCCTGTCCAGATGTAATAACTAATGATTATCTCAAAGGCATAACTCAGACAAAAAAGCAGAATATACAGGTCTGTTTGTCTAGTTGAATTCCTACTGTGCGTTTGTATAAGATGAGACAATCACAAGTACTCTTTGAAAGCTCTGGTAACGGTTGGTTAACCCTTTCACACGTGAGTTTAAAATACTCTAGCTGAGCCCCCAGAGTGAGTCTTTTTAGGCGACCGTTAATTTAGAATGTTTAACCTTATTTTTTCCATGGCGACGCATCATACTTGTCATCTGACCCACCGCAGTCGCAATAGCGCTGTGTGACACATGGATCGTTTTAATTAAGTTTTTCCTTTTTTTATTATTAATATTTACAAACATACTGACTATATTATGAAATATTTTATATGCCGATTCTGAAGTCTGTGCAAGTAAACGTATTTGGTAGTTTAAACACTTTTATAATGACCGTGTTAGCTGATCTATACTGGATGATGGGCGCCGCCATGTTAGTTCGCGCTGAATCCGAGCTGTGGGATTTACAACACGTAAATTCATCCTCTCCTCCTGAAACACAGTAAAGTAAGTCTCCGGTAAACAGGGAGAAGAGAAGAGTAAACTTTATAGTAACCTACACGATCTGTATATGCTATTAATAAAACATGTCGTCAGATTATATTTGTCAGGATCATTATTGCCATTTCTATAGACATCAGCATGTATTTTATAAACTATAAATGTATGGTTTTGCTAGTACTTATGTGTTTTTAAATGTATGAAACCTACAATTAGCAGTATATGGTTGAAAACACTGCATATTTGTGATAATATGACAAGCGCTCAGCGTGTCCGATCTGGCTCTGCACCAGCAAAAGCAGATTTGAATTAACCAGTTCACGACATACTGCACTGAACATTCTAATTGGTTAAAACAGTTAAAGGTTTACTCTACCGCAAAATGAAATTACCGTCATAATTCACTTATTATTGTTTTCTTATAACGATTGTACGATTGTTTTCTTATAATGACGTATGATTGTTTGCTCAATTCGTACGACATGATTTGTCTAAACCCCAGTGATGGGTAGGTTTAGGGGCGAGGTTAGGTGTAGGTCATTCGTACAAATTCATACGAATTTGGCAACTCGTAAAATACGTACGATTTAGCAAAATTCGAATGAATGCATACGAGTGAGGTTGTACGAATTTGTACTAATTAGCCACCTCATAATATATGTCTGAATTGCCATTAGACTGGGCTGGTTTTAATACATAGTGCATGATAAGTTATATAATAAAAGCAACAATCAAAGGTTTGAAAAAAAAGCTAAATAGTTAGAGAGGCAGTCAGATAAACAGATTTGCAGGCATGTAAATATCCTACTGATGATACTGAGGCTCATATAGTAATGGGTCACATAATAATGTGGTTCCAAAAGTAATGAGACCTCTGAATGCATATCTAGACCAGGATATGTGAGTGGAGTGGAGTAATAGCAATTTCTCTTCCCTTCTTAATGCATTCTGTAATAAGTCGGCTTGAACTCCACACCTGATTTTACAGTTCCAATTCCTCGCTCGTTGCCCATTTACTGGAATGAAAAATAGACTTTAACAGTAACATGCAATTACACAAAAGGTTTGTAGTGAGGAAAAAAAAAGTTATTTAAACTATATAAAAAAGGTTGTTCATATTCAATTTAATATAAAGTTCCAAAGGATGATGTAGAATGTAGGCGTAGCGTAAGATCTGAGAATATGCTACCTTGCAAGAACCAAGTTTTGTTTACAGTAAAGGAAAACCAGTCTCCTCTTGGCTTATATAGAAATTCTCCAACATTGTTCTTTACAAATTCTCATTTTGTACTTCTAATTCATGACTGGAATTTTGTTTTGCTTTTTCCTCTGTACTTCCGCACAGTCTACATCATCCACTGCATCACTACTCTTTCGTGAAATTGTGTACAACTGTTATAGGAAGCCAGAGATTACAGTTTATAAGGTTTTAAAAGCATATTTCTTTATTATTATTATTATTATTATTATTATTGATACAAATGCATTGATTCACTATCCCTTTAAAATATTTCTTTTGAGAACCAATTAATTGCATCGCTGCAAAATAAATAAATTAATTAATTAATAATAAAAATTGTATATATATCTTATGAGTGGGATTAGCCACTTAATGCTGGGCAGGCATTTTTATTGTCCAGTAAAACTGTAAATTTCAACAAATTATATGCTAATATAATGCTTTGACAGAGCAGTTAAAAGAGTGTCTATGGCTCGAGATCCTAATTTTATGCCCCACACACCTGCTTCATTGCTGAGGTTATCACTTGACAAGTTGTAAATCAGATAATCACTTTAAACTTTTAGAAATTCTAGAGTTTTTTTCCTGGATGATTCCAACAGACACACATACACAGAGATAAAAGTGAGTGGCATGTGAGTGGACCCAGGTTAATTACGGTTCATGATAGAAATCTTTAATGGTTGTCTATTAAAAGGTAATTAGAGGATGTGAATGTGTCTGATAACTTATCTCGGCACCTTCGTCTGCCCCAGCCTTGCTCTCTCACACACACTCACTCACATAAATGATCATGCTATGAAAAGAGGTGAAAAGCAGTGGAAAGGAATAGAATGTGTTTGAGAGTACAGGTGTAAAACCTGACATTTTTTTAATGCAAATATCTAAAAGTAATGTTATGGAATGTTTCTTTCTTTCATTCTTGCTCTTGCTTTTCTCTTTCTTTCATATGAATTTTTTATCTGCTTGCTGGGGTCTCATGTTTTATTAAGGCTCTTGGTGTCATCCACCAGGATGTTCAACATTATGAACCATCTTTTATATATGATGGGCAATCAATGATGGCCTACCTTATATCACACAAACTACAGAATAACAGAGACAGTCCCACTGGTTACTATCTCAGTCAGAACAAGCAGGAAAGGCAGACCAGATGTCCAATTTAAATTTTGAGACGTCTTTCAGCAGGGGACCACAGAGAGGTCAACTGTCAAAGCTTTAGGGTAGACAAAACCCCCAAAATGTCTTGGGGGTTAAAGACAGATCAAAAGTTTTGACCATGTACTGTGTATTAGCTTTGAATAGTTTACTGGCTGTTGACACAAAGAACATATACACATTTTAGGGTGTTTTGCGGGTTCCAGAACATAATACATGGCTAAAATTTGTGAAAAAATGAATGCCCCCTTTCCCTAGTGCCACCTGCTATCAACTAGCAAGTCTACTGGCCAATTCCAAAAAAAAAGGACAAACTGTTTCATTGATCCTCCTCTACAGTTTTGATAGGAAAACATAAACACTACAGTAGATCAACCATTCAATATGGTCTTTGAAACCCGCAAGTAGTTTTTTTTGGGTCACTCCAGCCCGAAATGAAAAATTTGTCATTAATCACTTACACCCATGTTGTTCCAAACCTGTAAAAGTCCCAGAAAAGTATGAAAGACATCAACGAAATAGTCCATCTGCCAACAGTGGTTAAATCTGTATTTTATGAAGCAACTAGAATAATTTGTGTATGAAAATAAAATAAAAACAACAACTTTGTTCATCAATTTGTTGAATAACTCCTCAGTGTTACCATAGTACATCTGCTGGATGCAAACTGCATACGCTCTTCTGTGTCAGCTGCAACACAAGGATAAATTTTCTAAATATATTTTCGCTTTGATTTAAACAAAAACTGTGTATCCGTGTGGAGCAGCTTTAGATAGTCCATCTAACACAAGTGGTTCTATTTAAATTATTTTTTTTTATACTTTTCTGGACCTTGACAGTGTTCATTACTTGGCAGTCAATGGGGCAGTCACAAGCCTCCCGGTTTTCATCCACAATTTCTTAAATTGTGTTCCAGGGACGAACAAAACTTTTACAGATATGGAATGACCATTTAAGGCATAGGTCTCAAACATATTGCTCAATTTTTGTTTTAGGATTAAGAATGTCCTTCTAAATCTGACCTTTAATGACCTTTAACAATTTAGCAGATTGTCAGCAATTTACAAATGGGGATTAAGACAAGAAATTCATCAGATAGGATATATATTAGCCGTATCGCAATGTAGAATTTTGAGAGTTTGTTTATGAGAGTTTATGTGACATTCAGTAAGAGTGTCTCTGATTGCATGACTGACTTGGACCACTGACATACCCTGACTGGCCATCACGCCGTGGACAATATGGTCAACAGGAAGTGAGATTTGAAGGATGTGAAATCTGCAAATGATCTGTTCCTTGCAAACTACCAAAGTTCTGGTGCCACTACTGTGGCCCTAAGTGTCCTGGATGATGGGTTATAGATTGTTAGGTGGCTGGCTGCAAGTCCACCAAATGTCACAAATCCATCCTGAAGGATGGGGTGAAGCTTTACAATCGCAACTAAGTGCAATTCTGAAATATGTTGTGTAAACTGCAGAACTTTGTAGGACTACAAGAGTGGAGGTACAAAATTATACACACCTATGCCAATGGCATACAGTACTATGGATGTCAAACCAGAATGACCTCTGCCTTGAGACAGACTCAGAATCCCTATTTGGGATTCAAGAGATGCCTGAGGATCTCCACAGTATCTACCTCATTCCTGAGGATCTCCACAGTATCTACCTCATTCAAAGTGATAAAGAGGCAATATCCTCCTCCCTATTGATCAAAGACTGTTTGGGGCATGTTTGGGAGCATGTGTGGGACGTCATGTTTGGGACATCATGGGGTAAATCAAGTAGATCATGCCCTTGCTGAAAATCAAATAATGGCATTCTATGGTTACAGGGTTTTGGTGCTTACTCTTATTACTCATTCAGAATTCTCTCTATTTTTTGCCTGAGATCCCAGGATTGCCAAACAAGCTAAAGAAGAAATGGACTGAGCCATCTACAACCTATCCAGTCCATTAGCCAGCCAATGAAGGCCTAGGTAAACATTTAGGTAGTGGAGCAACTCTCATCCTCTCTAAAATAGCTAAATGACGAATTCCATGATATATTCTTGTAGATCTCTCGGCGGGTCACTAGATCTAGTACATGACATCATCGAAACTCAACTCACGTATCAAACAGAAGCCCTGAAGCCATGCACCAGGAGCTTGCAGGCCGGTGGAAACAAGAAAACTGAAATAGCTGGACATCAGAAGCCAAAAACCACTCTGTTCTTGATTTTGAAAGGCACTGAAAGAGTTCCACATGCCTGGAATTACTGCCATCCCAAAAGAGGTGCCACCTCACATCATCAGAACCACTATCTGGAGGCCTCAGCTAATGCAGCCTGACAACAAGAAACTTGTACGAGCTTCTCTGGGTGGCAGGTTATTAGCAGTGATTGTGCCCAGTTTCCACTCTGTATCATGTCCTTTTTCACATGTGGTATGATGATATGAAAGAATAGCTTGAAAAAGGTCTCCATACCCTAGGTGGTCCAAGGTTTCTAGACCTTGAAGACAGCCCTCACTGAGGCCATATTATCCACTGGGATCGAAGTTGGGCTGATTAGCTTTGGCAGCCCCTACCAGCCCCTGCTGGTAGATTCAGTAACCACACCGTTTAGAGAGCCAATGAGGCTACTTCCCAGGAAACCCACTGGTCTTTTGGACTGAACTGTCAAAAATATAGTGTACCTTTTGATCATACAATGCCATCCTCTTCTCTGTACTGGAGAAGTATTACTACATCTCCAAACGCCTGAACACCAAAGACGCACCTCCACATAAAGTTTCCATTTTCGATTCACCTTAACATTTATTGTAACATAAACAAAACCCAGCAAAAACTTTTTAAATTGAAAACCATATCAGCAAACAAACAAAACAGAATAAAGTCGAAGAGATAAATCACCCATCTTGATACTATATCTATGTGCAAATAAATGTGTTTGTCTGCTTTAAAAAATATATATAAAAAAAGGTGAACACAATGGAGTTTTTTGTCTTAGTACTAGTAGAAATGTGGGTTCATGTATATTCCCATCTTATCTGATTTTATGTCATATCTATACTGGTTCTAAAAGCAACAAAAAATACAGTCCTTCACATTATTTTGGACAGTTGTTTTTCTTCTTTTCTTATTGATTTCTTTCTGTTTCAGTCTTTGAATGTTAATAACGTTTAAGGTTGATTTGTTGTTGTCATTGCAACATTTATTTTTAGCTACTTCAAATACTATTGAAATACTGACCTAAAAAGCGTCAAGACTATTTTCTGCATTCATGGATTTTGATTATCTTATAAGTGCCTTGTGTGACACTCAGCTACACAGAACAATCAGAGAATATATTCAATCGCGCACACACACACATATGTGATCTCTTCTCACCTCCAGCATTCATTGGTTTTGATACTAAGATAACTATAATCAGACGTAAACATCAGACGTGTTTGCACAGTACTATACCGAAGAAGGAGAATTACGGGTTGTCAGCAGATTTGGGCCCTGTTAATGCTTATATCAGTGCCCTGTGTGTTTGTGCGAGGAAAACAACGTATTAAATAGATCTGTAGACTTTGTTATTGGTGACAAGTGTGTCACCACATATTCTTGTTTAGCTGACATCACTAGTATAATTTGGCAAAGTTTTTTGGAACCGTAAACTAATAAATATAAACTTTATAATAACCATGAATTTGTAAACGGTAGCAGTGGGAGTCAAAATACATAATCATATGTATATATATTTTGTTACAGTGACTAGAGGTGTTGTTAAACTGAAACATAATTACAGCTGTCCACCATTCTACTAAAAAGTTTTTTCCAATATATATATAGTCATCGTCTGCCTGTCTATCTATCTAGCTGTATAATGCATCATAAAAGTAGTTGTAAAGCATTAATTATGCCTTGAAATGCACCTTACAATGTTTAATATTATGAATAATTGTAACCACATTCGATTCATTACAACACTTAATTCATTGTTACACTACCCATTTTAAATTCAATTATACTTATTTATAAAACCACTATTTTACTTATTTATACTTATTTAACCACTATAAAAATAAAAAATAAATCTGTGAAATAAGTACAGGCAGCTCATTACACACAATATAATCCATTAATGTTACAGACATTTTTGTTAACTCTAAAACAGAAGTGTAAAATTCAAAATACCAGTAAAAAACCTGTAAAAAAAAAAAAAAAAGAAAATAAAGAAAAAATACTTATATATAATAATATGGGGAATATTCCTTACAATTTTACAGCATATTGTGCCTTATTTTAATTACTATGGAATTTTCACAAAGTAAACAGTCCATTTAAACTTGTGGGAATGTTACTAGGTTTACCAGCTTTACACAGCAGCAAAAAGAGTTGAAAGAGTAGTAATAACTTGACACAAATGTGTTTCGCTCACTCTGGTCTCATGTAAACACATATAACACAGAAGTCTTTTGGCTATATTTTTGTAACAGTGTGTATTTTACATTTACTATGGTTTGATTTTAACCTTTTCTTATTTAAGGTGTATTTGCGTGCATACCATTTGAAACTCTTCCACCAGCCCCCTCTCTCTCTTTCTCTCTCTCTTCTAATGTCCTCTACATCCCACGGCTGCCACCAGTAGCAGTGTTACCATGGCAACTGTCTCCGTTGGTATGCCTCCTTCCTGGCGCTTATACTGGAGTGGCGATAACAGGCTTGGCAAACTCTGTCCCACCAAACAACCTAGTTTATCAGCAAGCACAGAGGGCCGAGGAAAAAGCTACTCCTTATGTAATCCAGACAGTTTAATGATGGAATCTATAAAGGGATATCTGTTACATAAAACAACGGATTTGTTTCTCAGAGCAGGCCCACTCTTATACACAGGCGGTTGCTTAGCTCTCTAAATGGGGACATGCCACATCTATTGTTTATATATGAAGCTAATCATAATGAATACAGCTTAAACTTAAGCCAACCCTATTTAGCAAAACATTTAACATTTTTAGAATAAAGAAAACATATCTGCTTTGTTTGTTTCAGTATATTTCAGTACTGGTGCTTATTTACATTGAGGTACTTTATTTTAAGAACCTTGTTCGAAAATTCAATTCAATGGTTCATTTACATCATTGTGTGAGCGTTAGAGTATTAAAACATTACAATAAAGCCATATTTTACAAATAAATGTAACACGTTGCTTCTGATAGGCTAGTTAATTGCTAAGCTAGCATGCTAAACATTAGCTTGTGTTACTTATGTGTTTAAGATAAACTTACATGTGTTTGAGAGTTTCTGTGTGTGTGTGTGTGTGTGCGTTCGCCAGGTTTTTATAGCAAAACCCACCCAATTGCTACTCAAAATTAGCCTAAACTAGCACAAACGCATTCCGGGAGGCTAAAATACACATTTCCTGTGGTAACATTCGCACACAACGGGCTAAATATCACGTTATTGAGGTTGCTAATCAACCCGTGGCGACAGTGCTAAGGTAGCTCAGTTCTGCAGGAAAACTGTGGACTAAGAAAACCCTTTATCAGGATTTTAAACTGATATGGTAAAACAATAAATAACATACATAACAGGACCTCTCAAGTTAGATCAAAATTTTCATGACAGAGAATGAAAGAGCATTTTGTCTGAAAAATACAGCTAAGAAAACCCACATATACAAAGTCACACATCGGTCTTCTTGCTGTGACGTTGTCTTTTGTAGTTGTCTTAAACCTAGTTGTGACTTCCTGCCCCTTACAAAACCGTTTGCTCAACAGAAAGACCCAGAGAGGGTATTAAAAGTTAACACCGGGGTTACTGGTGGCACTGTCTCTCATCATGACCCAGCACGGTAACCTCTGACAACCATGTGATCCAAACATTGAGTCCCATAAAACCCTTAGAGCAAGCTAGGTCAAGACCACAACCTGAAGAACAAGAGCAGGAGACAGAAACAGAAAAAAAAGAAAGTGTAGACTTCAATTCTGAAATGCTAGACTGTGGGTGGAAGTTAAAAGCGTGTGCATGAAAAGTGTCGAAATGGAATTCAATGTAACACAGTAGCCGCAGGCCCCATTAAAATCAGGTTTGAGTCACACACAACAGGACAGAGTGTCTTTTATGAAAGAAATTCAGCAGTGAGCTTTAGATGCGTGGCACAATGAATGAACCTTTTTCTTTTTTTTTTTTTAATAAAAGAAATTCAGAAGTGAGCTTTAGATGTGTGGCACAATTTTATTTAATTGAATTCAATTTAATTTAATGTACTGTCATTTAATTTAATTTAATTACATTTTAAAAACAATAAAAAAATAATTAAAAAAAAAGTATGTATTAAATTTATATATAAAAAAATCTATTTTAAAAAAATATCTATATTAAAAAAAAAAAAAAACATTTTAATTTTTATTAACCAGAAACAGCATCACAGTTTCCACAAATTTAAAATAAATAAATTAAAATAAAATAGTTTTCAACAAAAAATAATAATAATAATAATAATAATAAACAATGGTTGAGCACTAAATCAGCATATTATATTTCTAAATGATCATGTGACACTGAAAATTAAAAATACAGCTTTGCCAGCTTTTGCCAATTTAATTTTTCAAATGTAACAGACATTTTACTTGAAAAAAAGCAAAAAAAGTGTAAGATACAATTAAATTAAATTAAATTAAATTGAATTAAATATTTTAATGCAAAACACAACAATTCAAACCAGCTACAGATGCATTAAGTCTTTACAATGAAGTGATATCCTGACTAGCAGAGTTCAAGCTGAACTTAATAGAAACTGTACAATACGGAAAGACATAAAAGAGAGTACATCAGGCCAAAAAGAATGAGCGAGAACTAGACAGTGGAAGAGTTCAACTCAGGAAAAATGCATAAGAAAAAAAGGTCAGAATAAGATAAATAAATAATGAGCATAAGAGCATGAGAGTGAAAGCGAAGAGGGAAGAAAAGAGAGATTTCTCATTCTCTCCATTTTTAATTGTGCACATTTACGGCTGTCGTGTCCAAGTCTATAATTTGGAGCAATTCATCAAATGACCATAATCAGTTTTAATCTGGACCCCTGTAAAGCCAAATTACCTCTTCAGCTGCTCGGAAGAGCCACAGCAGAAGCACATAGTCCACATCTCCCTCTAAAACACACACACTATATCCTCCATGTGCGTTATACTCATTGCCAACAGAATGATAACTTTAGAAGGGTCTGTCTACATTTCCACCCCCTTGAGTAACACAGTTAACAGCCACCATTTAACAGACACAACTAAATGAAACCCTTTTTCTGGTGTCCAATCTGGAAAAATCTCTTACGTCACATTCTGATGTATGTCCTAAAGCGCTGCACTTTAATTCCCACATCAGTGTTAAACAAAATAAAGTTATTTACAAATATCAAGTGTGTGTGTGTTGCAAAAACGGCTGCTTAATGAGTTTTTAATTGGCTGATTTTTTTTTAAAGAAGATACATTCACTTGAGAAGTAACACTGTGTAAGATATTAAGGCTTGTTTTGTAGACTGCATCTTAAATGTATTTTGTCAGTGGAGTAAGATAAAATACTCTTGTGTTAAAAATACATTCTCTGCAAACAAGTCTTGATATCTTTTAACATGACAGTCAGACAAACATGCTTGTCGAGAACAATACATTTGTGCTGTTTTAACTGATTGCTGTAATTTGTTTTATTATAACTTTTGAACACCTCATTAGCAACTTGTGGTTGCATAAAGATGCTAAATAGAGAGACTTTAGATGTTAATTTATCTTTTTAAGCATTAGTAAATCTTGAAAACAAAGTCACTGTTTGTTTGATGGCCTGTTATGTAATAACATACTGTTTTACTGTTATCGTTATCTAAAACTAAGACTATTAAAAATCACTTTGGAATTTAAATAAAGCTGAATAAATCTTACTAAATCTACAACTGAAATGAAAAAAAAAAAAAAAATTATATCTATCTATTTATCTATTAGGGATGCACAGGCTGACTGGCCATAAATCGCGCATTATAAGTAAAAACCGTCCGGTTCCGACTTATGGCCGGTCAACTGTGCACCCAGCCCAGTCTTATGGCAATTTGTACATATTTTACGATGTTCACTGTAAAAAATGACCACGATTTTAATAATGATTTTAAACTGTGAAAATGCTACAGTAAAAACCTGTTAAATGGTAAATTCCTGTAAAATTTACAACTGACATTCCCAGAATTCCCTTCATTTCATTTAAAATTTTGTTCGAATTTGATGTTTTTTCTTTAAAATAACTATGTTTCTTAGTTTTATTGTATCAGTTACGTTTATTGGGGTTGTATGTTACATGCAATGTCATTAAATGAATGTTTATTGCACATTTCAGTTTAATAATTTTTACCATGATGGTGTTTAGTGTTTGTGTGAATGAACCTGAACACCTTCTTACGGTGGCCGAGAGAGCTCAACGCGCTGCAACTTAAAAAGAACACATGCAAACAGAAAAAAACGGCTGCAACTTAA
>JAUMHE010000046.1:12480406-12494661 GCA_032359235.1 Enteromius mattozi
AAAGTGGCACCAAAGATTGTTAACACTTGTTAAATCTAACAAATAGTTTGTGCCCGATTGGACCAAACGCTACAATACTAAACTAAGACTGACTGAAGGCCACTGACTTGGATTTGGATAAAAATATTTTCTAGATGTATTCCTGTGAGCATGAACCTTGCTTTTAAGATATAAGAGGAGCAAAATCATTCATCTTATAACTGTTCAGCAGAAACAAGGTCATCCAATAAAAAAAAATAAAAAAAAATAAATGTGAGGCAGCTAATAACAAAAGTTATTAAATATAAACTGGCTTTTTAGAAGTTATTATAATTTAATACCACTGAATTAATACAGGAGGAATACATTAAGTTATAGCAATGAAAGTCATTTTTGAGGATCAGATCAAGTTCCACAATTTGACTTTTTACAGTGCATGAAAATTAAACACCCACTTTTCACCATCCAATCAATTTCGGATCATAAATCCATTAACTAAATTCCCAATCAATTCCACCTTACATTTTTCCCCCTAATTAAATGTTCTATTTCTGTCAGAAAGTGCCAGTTTATTAAATGATTCCCAGTATAATCTCTCTTTTATTTCCTATTACTACTGGTAGCCACTTTTTAAATAACATTTAGAACATCTTATTTATTGATCTTACCATATTAATTATGTCCTGGTCAAGACCAGAATAAACACCATCGAGAAGTGGATTCGCTTCAGTGATTATTTATTTGTTCAGCTGATGAAATTATGGCTAAAGTTCCTATAATGAAGCCGGGTACCTCTGCTTTATCTGTATTAACATTGTAATTGCATTTTTTTCTATGACAAGCTGCACTTATCAGCAGATTTGTGCAGCAACAGTTGATTATTAAACGTAAGAGCCATACAAATATAACATGAAATGACGACCACAAATACTTGTGTACATCTGGGATATGGTTTCTCGACTTCGTTTAAGCAGGATCGCGAGACGGGGCGTGTGGTACACAACCGTTGTGTATGTGTGTGTGTGCTATTCATTATTAACACGCTGAAATGGAGTTCTTTAATCAAAGCGAGCTGAGCCACCATTACTGAACGAGAGAGAGAGAGAGAGAGAGAGGGCTCAGACAGCTCTGGAAACAATGAGCGCTACAGATAAAGCAGGTGGCTGTGGTAATTGCTTCCACAAAATAATGAATGAGCTACGGTCTGTCTGACGGAATAGGAAATCTCCTTCATTCGCGTCTTACCCCTTTCTCTGTCTGTCTCTTTATCCCTGATTTTCCTTTATCTCTTCCCCGATCTCTGGCTCCTGAACTGTCACATCGGTTTCTTCTCCAACTTTCATTTTTTCTCATCTTTTCCTACCCCCAACATCAAATTGCAGCTCCCTCAAGAGTTCCAGCTCATTTTCTAACCGTTAATATTAGGTTATTGTTCTCTGGTTGCTGTAAAAGTGAAATGTGTGATTTCTACAACGCTGGCAGCACTGTTAAACTAATGGTTTCAAACAGGTTTCCCTGTTTGCCATTGGTTGATACACAGATAGCCCCACCCCAAACATACAAACATAAAGTGCAACAGTTGCCATCCCCCCTTTTTTTTAATCTGCATTGGCTCTGGAAGTACTTCTGTTGATTTCTCACATTGGGAGTTTTTGTTCAAGAGTTATAAACCATGAACCAAGTCAACCAGCTATATAACATTACAAACTTTGATACAAAGATACAAGTTTGTGTACCTTTACAGTTAATGAGGGAAATGACTACAATCACATAAATCATAGTAAATAACATTCATCGAAATAAAAATGACTTTGGAGTGCTTTATGGGCATGGGTGGAGAAAAACACTAATTTTTTGGCAAGTTTGACTTTCTGATTGGTAGAGTTTTGCTTGGTTTTGTTTGGTTTTTGTACAGCGTCATAGGTAATGTTGATTTTACCACAAATTCCAATGTTAACTCTTAGCTGTTGCAGTCTGTTGGTTGTTCACATGTTTCAAGCTGGACGAAAAGCATATAGACAGATATTAAGGTGATTTTTTATTATTATAACACAAAATAGAAACTTTATTTATTTATCTATTTTTTCAATTTGCAATTATTTTTGTATACATTGTACTTTGCAATTTGTTCTTATTAGGGGCTTAATATATACATACATATAATTTAAAAAAATAAAGTAAATGAAATAAAATAAAATAAAATAGCAGATATACGCTATATCTGTCACATGGAGAAGTCATCAAACAAGCCATAACTCAAACTACAGTATAAGGTTTACTGTAGTAATAAGGCAGACAATGGCGGTTTTATATGTAAATGTCTTTTTTTTCCTTTTCCTTTTGTGGTGAAGTCTGTAGCAAGTTGTCACATTTTCAGAGACTGAATACTGATCTTTTATACCACTGGCAGATTTTTGTTTACTTGTTTTAATCATAAACCTCACAAAATAATTCATTTCTACAGTTGCACAGAACTGTATTACTTCATCAGTAGAAATAAAAATAAAAAACAGCAGGTGTCCTTTGTGTGTATGTTTTGTGTGTGAATGCTCTTTTTATCTTCCTGCTCTGGCCTTCAAATCACTCAGGCTTCAGGCTTACAAGAGGTTATTAATTACCCGTGTCAAACCACACACACATCGAACACACACGCTATCCGCTCCGCCCTCCTCCCACATAAGAACTTTCCCGTCAAACCCAGAGCTGACAAGTAGGGTTGGCTCAAGGAGTCCATATTTAGGAAGCCCATTGTAATGAAGTCACTGAAAACAGATCATTTATTTGGGGTGACAGGCCCCTTTCAGCGAGGCGCTGGTGCTTTGTTACCAAAAGATGGAAGAAAGAAGGTTTGAAGCAGGAGGAAGATAACGTCAGTGTGTCCGTTCCTCGCCAGGCTCTTTTAACAGAAGCGATAGCCTCTTCTGTCAGAGCAAGAGACGAAACGTCAGAGCTTCTGCACCACACCTCCGTTTGCGCACACCGCCACAAACAATATCTGACACGTACTGAATTACACAAAAGAAAGAAATTTAATCATGTTGCCTATTCCCAAGCCCATCGCATCACATGCTAAATTGACAGCTCCATCTTTCGCCATCTTTCGCCAAGCTGAAGGAATTATAGCGCATCTTTAGAAAGTACGCGTTGATAGAGCATCTGCATTTTCGCCACTAAGGATGGATTGCCAAAAAAGCCATTTTTAAAAAGAAATTGGACACCCAAAAATTAAAACTCTGCCCTAATTAATGATTAGAATAATTTCAAAATTTCACTGCATTCAATACATCTTAACATGCAAGATTTCAGCAAAATTTCATTTGCAAAACCACAAACTGCTCACACAGAAGTCACAAACCACAAACTTTCTGTTGGTCAACGTAGAAAATTCATTTGTTGGGAGATTTTCACCCTAACTTAAAACTTCAAAGCTATCTCACAATCAATTTGTATGTATTTTATGACTCACTCACTCAGAGGTAGGTTTAGGGGAATTCGTACAAATTTCTACCAATTTGCAACCTCGTACAATACGTAAGATGTTTTTAAAAAAACTAGCGAGGTTGTATGAATTAGCCACCTCATAAAATACAGACAAATAGCCACTGAGTATTTTGATTTTAAAATGATCATGAACTTATTTCACTGCAAGTGTAAAGCAAGCAGTGCGTTTGCAAAGTCCATGTGCTTTTCTGCTTGGATGTGATGTTTAAACAATTTTATTTGTAACCTTGTAACATCTGATGTGAAAAGACACATTGATTTCTGCTAGAATCATATCACATTTGGTCTGGTTAGGACAAATGTTAAGCGTTATTTTCACTGCAGACTGCATTGTGCCCTTCAACTGCTAGAATAGAAATGGTTGCGATGGTGTTTGACTGATCATTAGAAAGGGATAAACGTAGCTCAAGAGATGTTCAGAGACTCTGCTGTGTGAAGTTTGAGACAATAACATCCACATACTGACTCTGTATCCCCGAGAGACCCTAATGGATACGCCAAGTTCTGAGCCTCAAGTCCAGGGAGGAAAGAGTCAACAACGGTAACACCAAGTTCTGAGTTTCCAGCTGCCAGCTGCCTATTCCAGATAGCAAGGATCCTCTCAGAGCTCCAGAAGTTTGAAATTCCCCAAGCACATCATGTTTAAGACTGTTGTAACGAAATACACAACATAGAGCACAACCAGCGGGGAAAAAAAAAAAAAAAATCACCTCCACTGGACAGATCATTCAAGGCTGATAAACATGAATATCACAAAACCAATCTGGCATTAGCATATACTGTACAAAGATTGCAATGAGATGCTTAAACTAATAAAATGGGTTATTTTGTTATTTCATGAGATTACATGACTATGACAATATTATGCAAACAATACTTTTCACTGATCCTCAATGACTTTCACTTATGTATAATACAATTCATAGTATAATTATCCATTTATTTCCATTTAACAGTTGTGTTAGCTTATTTCCCTTATTCATTTTGTAAATAAATATGATTTTATCCCTTTTTGGAATAGGGAACACTTATTAACTATTAACAATGACTTTTCCCTCACTAAATTCCAAATTTTCTGCTTATTAATAGTTAGTAAAGTAGTTGTAAGGTATTGGGTAGGATTAGGGATGTAGAATAAGCCATTAATATGTGCTTAGTTAAGAGAGCCTAAACTAAAGCGTTACCTACTTTTTGTTCTAGAGGTGACATCATAGTAGGAGCATCAAAAAGTCACCCAAAATTTTCTTCGGATAATAGGTACAGAAACTTTTTGCATCATTCTTACTGTTATTATAAAAAGTCCTTAGTTGGTGCCATGAGATAAAAAGAGTGATGGGTCATCTAACAAACCAGCATCAAATCAGCATCTCCATTTTTGATACTTTATGTGATGGTCTTAATTCGAAGTCTTCGGAAATCAAAAAGTCAAAGTCAACATCACAGTACAATTTTCAGTTACACTTTATTCTGATAGTCCATTTAGACATTCTACTAACTATAAGTAACTTTGTAACTACCTGTCAACTACATGTCAGGTAATTCTTGTTAATTCTTAACTACATGTCTACTAACTCTCAGAGTAGACTGTTAGGGTAGAATAAGCTGACATATACTTGCAAAGTTTCTGATAGTCAGTATGAAGTGTGTTGTGGAGCCTTCAATATAAAGTGTTAGGAGATATTAAGCAGACAGTCTACTAATACTCTAATGACTGTTAGTTGATATGGAGTTGTGAAGTTACTTACTGTTAGTTGAATATCTAAAGTGGAGCATCAAAATAAAGTGTAACCCTATTTTCTTTCATTCCACTAGGAGAAAAAAAACAACAACAACAAAAAAACATACGTTTTGGAATGACACGAGGGTGAGTAAATAACGACAGAATCATCTTCGGGTGAACTATTCCTTTAACAGTAGGAGGTGACAGAGCTGAGAACAGCCGGCTAATGTTCTCAGTACACCAACAAAGCGGAAGCGAAGTCAAAGAGGCCAAGAGTCAGAGATTCAAGTGCTTTGCGTTTCCGGCGGTGCTTGCATAAGCAGCCCACACACACAAACACAGCTGAGAGCGAGGGCAGCCAACACTGGAGCAGGGTGCCAAACCGAATACATCAATAGAAAGAAGCTAAATTTTGTGGTTTTCAAAGGCTGCTATGTGAAACCGCTTATTATTTTTGTATTTGACCCAAAAGACACAAAAGCAAGCCAAAAGTCTACTCTACAACAGTTTTATAACCTCGCCGAAACGATTGCGGTCAGCGAATGGAGCCCCGGGTGGTGTACGGTGAGCTTACGAGAGGTTGAGCTATCGCTTGGTGAAAGAAAGACGTCTGAATGAGTGTGGGTTGGATGCGTGCCCCTCCCCACCTCCTCAGCACGCTAGCTGAAATGAATCGGTCCGCGGCCACGCTCACCCTGTCTGTCACGCTGACATGGATCAGTGCATTTGGACCATGATGGGGGTCAGTGGGTAAATAAAGCACGAGCGAGTGAATGAAGGGTACAGATATTAGTTTCTCTGTGACATTGTGGCTTTGAACGTTGAGATGAGATGGACAGGTGGATTTATTGCAGGTTTTTAATGGAGGACCCTGTAACCTGGAGATCCAAGCATTGAAAACTGAGCATATTCAGAGAGCCGCAGAAGATGTTCTCTCTTTTGTGAAGCGGGGATGATTTCAAAAGAGTTTTCTGAATGTGTTTTAACACAAGAGTCGAATAAAAGGATTTCAACTGCACTTAAAAAAAAAGAGATTTGCAGCTTGTTCAATCGACTTAATTAAAATGATTAGTCATTTTTCGCAATTCTTAAACATTTGGTCACAGTGTAATTCCATTGTGTGCAATCAACATGAAGTTGTAAAACGGAAGTGTGCTAAATCCATATTAATAAATTTTGGGGAATAACTAGATTACTGGTTGTCGAAATTAAATTGTTGATTTATGCGAGGAAGAGAGAAAAAGAGGGAAAGTTTTTTATGTTTTATTATCTCTTATGTTAATTACTCAATTCCAACATGTAGAACTACTGTCCACATTTAAATCTAGCCCAATCTTTGACAAAGAAATAAACAATATATCGTAACACTTTATTTCCAATTTTAGACATTCTACTAACAGTAAGTAACTTCATGTTAACTAGCAGTCATTGGAGTATTAGTAGACTCTCTGCTTAATCACTTCTAACACTTTATTTTGGTCCACAACATATAACATACTATCAGCAACTTTGCAAGTATATGTCAACTACTTCTACTAACCCTAAACCTACTCTAAGTCTCCTCTGAAAGTAAGTAGAAATGTAGTTGCAAATAAATGAGATTTAGTTGACATGTAGTTACAAAGTTACTTATAGTTAGCAGAATGTCTAAAGAGGACTATCAAAATAAAGTGTAACCCTATATAGACTACACAAGTTAGATATATAGATTATCATAGATTTAAAAATCGAAAGATTACCAACTGTAATCATTAGTTCATCCAACATTCTTTCCTGCTCCTCTTCCCACGTCCCAATTACTTAATAGAACAGCCTCTCTTCCACTGAAACTGTCAATTTTTATATAGAAAATGTGTTCGAACTTAACAAGACATTTCATAACTGGTAGCTTTCCGCGTATATGTGTCATTCAAGGTTTGACTTCCCTGTTGCATCACTACCATTGAAGCTTGTCAAAAAAAAAAAAAACACTGCACCAAGTTTGATTTCATCTCTAATAACTGATCAAGTTTAAATATGCCCAAGAAAAAAAGTGAATTGACAGCTATAGTGGAGAGGATCATTTCAGTGAATTTTGCCTAAAAGTGTAGTCTATTCCTCACACAACGCTATCTTTTGGGTTCAAAATGCAAAGTACAAGTGGTAACATCCAATTTAAGTGGGGTTATTATTAGCCAAAAATGGCTAAATGCTTTAATTCATACTATATATATATATATATATATATATATATATATATATATACCACTCTTTATAGTGTACAGATCATGTTACTGCCCTGCCCTGTTGACTGCCCTTTCTGTCCAAGACCAGCCATTGCAATCTGTCAAATATCTTCTTTTGTGTTCCACAGGTTTGCATAGACATATAGGTGAGAAAAAAGGACAGAACTTTAATTTTTTAAAAGAACTATTTCTCCAATACTTCAAACGTGCAAGAAATTACTCTTGGAATGCTAATTACAGTGATACTACATTGTAATAGCAATGTCTTAAACCAAAACGGTTCTATTCACCCTGTATTCAACGAGACACAGTCACATGACCAACATTGTACAGCCAAGTTCCCACTGCAGAGCTAAAATGAAGTATCACAGCCAGTTCCAAAATCAATTAAGCCCCAATAAGAGTGGAGAAGCGTAGAAAGTGTGACAGTGATCTGTTGATGTTTGTGTGTTTATGTGTGTGGGCTGATAGACGGACCGCGACGGGCGCTCAATATTCATCACCTCTGGCAGTTCCGCGACGGCCAGCGTAACCAGAGAATGGACTTATGGGTAACATAATCATCCAATTAGAGATGATAATCTCACCAGCCAATCAGGGACTGAGCTTTGCTCCCCCGAGGCCTCCAGTTGGCCGTAATAAATTTAGGGCCACTCAGATTGCGTTAAGCCCCTCTACAGTGCCACAATGTATCTGCTTGTCACTGTCTCAAGGCGGCAAACAAGGTCTCTCTTACAGATACCGGCTATCACTCACACAAAACAAAGAGCAATTCTACATGAGCTGCCATATCAGCCAACCGGCAACTATATATCTGCAGAGAAAGAACTGCATCTATACAGTACATCTGATTAATGTAATTTCATTACAAACGCACAGAAATTGATTTGGATTTGGAAACCGCTTTGGATTTGGAAATTGATATGGATGGATGGATGGATGGATGGATGGATAGATATGTAAATGAGGTCTATGTGATTGACACTTCATCTAAATCATATATGTAACAGCTGTCAGACCTGCATATAGAAATGAAATGAATAGAATGATACTCTCCACTCTTCTCTATTGCCTCCATCTACCCTCCCCCAGTAATCTACCTTGTTGCCCATCTCATCCCTCTATCCTGAGGGGAGGAGAGGAGCGATTGTTTGAGAGATTTTAAGATTTGATCCGATCTGCTGCTCAGTCAGGTGAATTCATCTTTAAGAATCTAGGGCTAGAAAAATCAATGCTCCCTATGAATGCACACACACACACACACACACAGTCAGATAAAGTTGTCAAGTTTTTTTTTTCTTCCCTATTAATGAAGAGAAATAAAAATTCAAGGTTTGGAGCATGTTTAATATTTGTGTCAAATGAGCTACACTTCTTCACTTCTCACTGACAGTCGACTCTTTCATATCTGCAATTGATATTTTGTTAAACCCAACCTGGTACTAATCAGCTTTGTGGGCAGCGCTCTGACATGCAGTGCTCTTGGACTTTGAGCAACCCAAGTTTGAACCTCGAATTCAGAAATGGTCCTTTCTGATCTCCATATCTTGCTTCTCTTTGTACACTTACTGAATGTCTAACTAAATAAAGGCAAAACAATGTTGCTAATAAATCCTTAATTTCAGTCAAGATTTCCTTGTTTTCTAACAATGGCTCTGAAACCAAAAATATAACAAATTTTTAATGCCACCATGGAACAAAGTGCTTAAATGTGTATCCAAGCAGTAATTCCCTCCCATTAATTAAGTAAACCAAGAGAAGTGCAAGCTGTATATTAAACTCAACCCTTATTCCCAAATGAACATGTAAAACATCAATAAGGACACTTGCATTCACTCTAAGCTATCAATATGTAAGAATCAATATGTGAATTAATTACTTGCGTAAGTTGTAAGTTTATTTACACATTGATTCAGGTCACAGTAGAGGCAATAGTATCTAAAGACTTCACAGCACATAATTTTTTTATGCACAGTGCTCTCAAAAATGAATATTCTGTCACAGTTTAGCCACTTTTAGGTTGTTCCAGGCCTGTATTACTTAATTTTGATCTGTTAAGGTCATTATTTTTCATGCAATTACACTGAATGAGGACTGATGCTTTAAAGCTTCAAAAAGGATGCAAAATTACCATAAAAGTGTCCCAAATGACTTGCCTGTTATATTCCGAGACACGAAAAGCCGTACAATAGCTGTAGGAGAAAAAGACCAAGATTTAAGCCTTGTGATAAATTTGGATGAAGATCATATTCAAATTTGAGTCATTATTCATGGATAATCTTCTCTTCCAGTGAGCTAAATGAATGAATCAGTAGTGAAAGTATGATTCAGATTCAGGTTTTGCACACTGGATAAACTGATTCATTCAAAGACAGCCAAAGCAAAGGAACAGTGGGACGGAGCTCATGGGTCAGTTTCTCCCTCCTTCTACCGTTATTTCATTCTCTTGCTGTCTCTCAGTCTATTTCCCGTCTCCTCTTCACCTTTGAGGGAGCATTCATGTTCTCCTCCACTCCTCGCTGACAGTAGGACTGAAGGGAAGCATCATTCTCTCAGGCTGGTGAGATCGAGGCCCCCGCTGGCCCCTGTTTGGATCTCTGAGGAAAATCTCATTTAACTCTCCTCGTCTTCTTCCGCTCGGCACACCGGTGTCACCAGGCCGATGCAATGTGACCAGGATACCAACAGGACGACTCATTAGTCAACCCTGGCACCGACAGCCACACACACACATATAAATGTGCTCCGCGGTTCAGGATTTAATTAAAAAGAGTTTGAGCACTGTGGGCGATTCTCATCATGACATCCTCTCCTCACCTCTGAGGTTAATATCGGTCTAATGCACTCTCCTCAGACACATGCGTGCACCAGTATATTACACATACAGGGATGTGTGTCACACAGAGACGCATGCGGCTCTTAAAAAACAAACAGCCAAAATTGCTGTAATTTGATAGTTTATAAATAATGGTTTACTGCGCACCTAGAGCCATATCTCAACACTTCAACAGGGTGATAGCTGAACAATACTACTCAAGAATTTGTTTCACACTGACATACTGTCTCTGAAGTCATTACAAACCTGTATGGCTTGCTTTCTTCAGTGGAACACAAAACAAGATATTTAGTAGAATGTTTGAGCTGCTCATTTCCATGACACTGCTTCAAAAACTGGTGGTGCATAGACTAATACTTGCTTACTTACATACTTACCTGCCACAATACAAGCTAACTGATTTTAGGTAAAATTCCGGCCACAGGTCGAGCGCCAGCACAGCATGCTAATATACTGCCACATGACACGGTTATGAGTACAATAGTGCGTGTATTTAACAGTTAGATGACACAAGTGTGTAAATGAAAAAGAGACAGTAATAGACTGTCTTTAAAAACCTGCTTTTGTGCAGAGCTACTTCATTCCACCACGGCTTCAAATCTCAGGTTGAAAGTTCAACAACTGAGCCTCTGTTACTATTTTAAAAAAGTCACTTTAGAACTAGTAACGAAGTTGCTTCATTAAAAGTATTACCAAATTAAATGCTCATTACATTATGTAGAGCAGGGTTTCTCAAATCTTACCTTGGAGGTCTGATGCACTGCAGAGTTTAGCTCCAACCCTGATAAAACTCACCTACTTGTGATTTTCTAATGATCCTTAAGACACTGATTAACATGCTCAGGTGTGTTTGATTAGGGTTAGAGCTAAACTCTGCAGTGCATTGGACCTCCAGGGTAAGATTTTCAGTGTGATTACCTGCATCTGATTCAGCATTCATTCTTTAGCCCAATCTCATATTCACAATAAAACATTAGTTTGAATGTCTGCAGAGGGAAGCAATATCTTTGTCGTACTATCATTTGTTAAGTATGGTTTCCGATTACAGTGCTGTTGGCTGCGTCTTGGAATGTGTTGTTGAAGTCTAAACAAATATATTATTGCCTAAAACCTCTTAAAACTACATTCTGTAAAAAACAACAACAACAAAAAAAAAACAGCATTATTTAGAAGATTATAGTGGTTTGGACATCTGCCAATAACACTTAATATTGCAAGTGGAGTGATACAAACATGAAAATGATTAAACTATCAATATACTGTATTATGCGTATCTTGTCAGTAAATCTCCATCACCTGTTCTTAAATGGAGGGCCAGTTAATACACGGAGACAAGCTACCCCAATGAATTACCCGTGAAACTGAATGTGATTCTGTGTAGCTTATCAATGACTATATATTTAGTTCATTAGCTAAGCCAGTAAAATATCTGATGAGAAATAAAGTTGAAATTGCAAAATATAAAGACATTTTGTAAGATATAAAATCATACTGTAAATATGTTATCACAGCTATCTCAGTTTATCTTAGAGGTGTTTACTGAATAATCTTCTGAAATTACTATATAGTGAAGCTAAGTGGGAAAATTCTTGTTTCCATGTAAACACTACTCTGAATTGTTATACCAAATTCCTCCCATGTCCTTTACTACCATACATATGCATTCTAAGTGAAAATAACCGCATTTACGTTTGAGCTGTTTACGAAATAAGGATGGTAAGCGATGCTATCAAATGCTAATGCTAACACGGTGACGTGAAGTATTGTGTTTACACTTTTAAAACAGTGTGACAGTCGAAACTGTTCCCACAGACACATATATTAGGTTAAAAATAATGTCTTTATGAATTTATTAATTTTAATATTGTTCATGTAGCATTCCAATTTCCTTTGCCTACCTTCTACGTGTGTGTGTGTGTGTGTGTGTGCAAGATACACAGTGGCTTGAGCTCCAAGAAACTAATGAAGATGCCACTATACGTGACAACCACCAATTAATTCTGTCAGGTTTCATAGCATATGGTGTGTGTGTGTGTGCACTTTATAGTTGCAGGAATGTATCCAGTGCTGTAATTAAGAATATGGGAGTGTTTTTAGTGCACACAATCAGAGTGTACATGTATGTTAAGCAGCAATTGTAAAAGTCTAAGTGGAAAGGACTAATTAATAACCAAGCTTGAACAGCAGCATGAGGTTAAACTACACACCAACACCATTACTATAACACAATGAGTCTCAAAAAAATCACTCAGTAATAACAAACATAGCAAATTCTAGGCGAAATTAATAATGCTTCAGGAACATTATTATTTTTTTTACATTTTTGAATTGAAACTACGTTTATAGTTAGGAAATTACTAAACCTTAGATGTATCATTTAAACTCGTTTTGGTCTATACAATGAAAAGACTTTCAACGTACAAACAAGAACAGATGAAACATCATTTCAAAATATCCTTAAACTATCTAGTGTGATGAGTAGTTATAGTGGTACTTGTCTTAGCAAGAACCTCTAAAACGAATAACTGTTTTACTAAATACAGGATCCACTTTAAACCGAGTAAAGAGGCGGTCAGATTAGAATTTAAGCAAAGAAAATTATTCAAGACCCTGGAACAAATTTGGGCAACAGGTTATGATGTCACGCTCTAGGGCTTTTGTTTTGAACAAATAATAAATTATGAATAATAATTAATTAAAAATGTTAAAATATACTATCTGCAATGCAAACCAAGCAGCTTCTCTTTTTAATCAAACTTAGTATTCTTTTATAATTGAGTTGATGTGAAACCACCACAGTGAGTTCCCCCATGTCTGATCAACAAAAGTTGTACTATTATATAAAACTCTACTGACCAAACGTTATATATATATATGCACAGGTCACCAATTTGAACTTTAGTTCTGAAGAGCAGTGAATGGAAAAGAAATTCTGGTGTGAGCATCTGTTTTGAATCTGTCTTTTTGTCATTTTGTTGAAGCGTCAATGGATACACATAAGGATGTCCATAAGGACATAAAAGGGAAGTTTTTCAAATTTTCGAAATATCTGTACTAAAATGGTTTTATATATCAGTGGCCAGGTACACTGATCAGCTGTCAAACACATGGATGCATTACAATGCATTTAGGCATGCAGATATTGTCAAGACAATCTGCTAAAGTTCAAACCGAACATCAGAAAGAAGAAGAAAGGTGATTTAAGTGACTTGTTTGTGACTTATTTGTTGGTGCCAGACCAGAAAACTGCTGATCTGCTGGGATTTTCATGCACTACCATATCTACGGTTTACAGAAAATGGCTTGAAAAAGAGAAAATATTCAGCGAGTGGTTGCAGCAGGATCTACAGGGGTTGTGCTTTACAGTTCCCTTGTCACATGACAACAAAACTGCTTTTGCCATATTGGTTCTACAACACAGATCTTACAGATCTGCTACAGAGGATACTACTTTACAATAAAGTTCCATTTGTTAACATTAGTTAACATGAATAAAGAATGAAACACATCTAAAACATGTATTAATCTTTGTTAATGTCAGTTTGAACAATTACTAATTCATTATTCATTTTCTGTTAATGTTATTTAATAGACCTGAGTGCATAAACTAGCAATGTACTTTAATTAATTAATGCTAACGTTATAAATTATTAAGTTATGTACTAAATTTATTGCCAGTTAATGTTAGGTGTACCGAATAGCTAATAAATCCAACCAAAAAAAGTGTATGTCACATCACTAAACCTGTTGGTTTGCCTGTTTATTTATGCATAAGTAATTGTGGCTAATCTTTAAGTTTTGTTTTACAGTATTAAACATATTTACAGGAAAGTATTCAGACCCTCTTAAATTTTTCACTCTTTGTTATATTGCAGCCATTTAAGTTAATTTTTTTCCTCATTAATGTACACACAGCAAAAAACTGAAATATCACATGGTCCTAAGTATTCAGACCCTTTGCTCAGTATTTAGTAGAAGCACCCTTTTGATCTAA
>JAUMHE010000046.1:12494761-12505223 GCA_032359235.1 Enteromius mattozi
AAATATATGAGTGTCACAGCAAAGGGTCTGAATACTTAGGACCATGTGATATTTCAGTTTTTATTTTTTAATAAATCGGCAAAAATGTCAACAATTCTGTGTTTTTCTGTCAATGTTTTCTGTATGTTTCCAGTGAATATTTCCAAAGAGTGGGTAAACAGTAAAGAACAAACCATTCTCAATCAAATCCATGGAAACATTTGCTATCTGACAAACACCTGCAATGAAGCATTTCTTAACATCTGCTAACATGGAGCAAACATTCACGCAGAAAATCATTCCAGCAGCGCTTAACTAAATCATATTTAATTCTGCAACAATAAAAAACACGATTGCAGAATGCACAGTTCAAAATTAAGATTCAACAAAACTACAGTGAAAAGCGATTGATACAAGAGCAAAGAAAAAAGGGAATGTGAACAGTGAAAGAGGTGTGTGTGTGTGTGCCTGTGTTCCTGTACCCTACCGCTCTGAGAGAGCCTTCGCTAATCCATCTCGGCAGGGTCCACTCTCTACTCACTTCCCATCCCACCGAGGAACCAGTAACTGTACTCTCTTTCAGAGCGAGAGAGCACGCAGTCGCCCACCAGAAACTGAAAGGAAAGGTAAAAGAAAGGGCCATCGATTGCCGTGGCTTTTCCCGGGGCCCGAGGTACAGCCAACCCGGCTGTATGTTTGTATTTGAGGGGGTGGGATAGAAAAAAAAAACTAGAACTAGAACGAAATGGAGAGATGAGAGCTCTTAGTGCCTTATACACACACCAATAATTCTGGATCTATTTTAATCTCACTTTATCTCCGTGATGGAGAGCCACTTTGATTGAGTTGGTGTTTATTATCGTAGAATCCTGTGGAAATCGACATGCCGGTCAGTGTAAGGTCAGCCCTACAAATAACAAAGAGTCCTTGTGCGTGCCATGCGTGGGCTTTGTGTAAAACCATCACACACTAGCTGTATCGCTGAAGAATCTTTTTATACAATTTTTCCATTTAAAGTCGAGACAAAATAGTAACCCGCTTTTTTCCAGTAACCCAATGTGCAGCTGCCTGGTTGGCGCAATTTGCGAATTGCTATCAAATAGAAAAGCTTTTTGACCAGGATGGTGTAGTTGTGGTATCTACCAGAAGGATTTCATCTTAACCACAACATGACCCCTTGAATTTTCAATCAATCAATCAATCAATCAGTCGATTCTTGCATACAGTATCCTAAAACATGCCTATATTTGACTGTTGGTTAAAATTAAGCAGTAGCTATGATTGCTCTTAAATGTATATTTGTATGGAGTGAACTGGAACTTGTCTTAAAGGGATAATTCACCAAACAATGAGAATTGTGCTATCATGCCCTCTCCCTCAAGTTAGTCCAAACCTATATGATTTATTTATTTATTCATTTATTATTACTATTTTTTATTCTGTTGAACACAAAATAATATATTTTGAAGAATGTGTGTAACCAAACAGTTGCTAGTGGCGACTGACTTTTATAGTATTTATATATTTCTTTCCTTAAAGTCAATGGCTACCAGAAACAGTTTGGTTATTTTGCTTTAAGCAGCAGAAAGAAAGAAAGATGATGAGAACATTTTCATGTTTGGGCAAACTTTTCTTTCAAGGTATCTGTGTTAAAACAAAACAAACAGGCATATGTTGTCTTTGGGGATAAATAAAATTATGGAAATTGCTAACGGCAAATAATTTGTGAAATTCTTTCTACACAGAGCTAAATTTATGAAGATTCAACTAGTTTACAGTTCAACTAGGTTAGCAAGTAAGTAAGTAAGTAAGTTAGTATTAATGCTGTTGTTATTTTATTTAAACAAGTTAGTACTGATGTTGTAGTTGTTTATTTAAATAAATTGTTTATTTATTTTATTCAGGATAATTGAAAATTTATAACAAAAAGCAAAAAGTCTACAAACAAACAAAATAAATAAATAAATAAATACATAAATACAAACAATTATCTTTTAAATAGTGTGTGCTGATGAATCATACAAAGCACAATGAGCCAAATACTGAGAAAATGAAAAAGGCCATTTCTGATTTCTTTGTATATACCGTATCCATGCACACGAAAATGCAACAAAACAGTACTTTTACGATCCGTCTTAAACAATAATCTCTCTTGCCTTCACTTCATACTGCATGTCAGCACGTGAAGTTTAAAAATACCTCCTCCGAGGCATACGTTGCCATAGCGATGCAGAAATGCATCGCCCCACCTTCCCCAAAAGCACAGGAGAGCTCAAACTAAATGTAACAAATGAAGAGAGGATCTTGGCGTAATGAGAAAGAGAGAGTGCCGGGAGAAGGAGAGAGTGTGTCTTCGGGAAAAAGCTTTTACAGCGAGCTAATGCAGCTGGGCTCTTCAGCCGCGCAGTCGGCTAAAACACCCGCCGCAAGGATTAACGCTCTCCCGGTCACCATAGCAACTCCAGCCTGCCACAACAGCTCTCAGTACTTGTTTTTTTTTTTCTTTTTAACAACAAGTTTTCCTGCGGAAATGAACAGGTGAATTTGAGAGGTTCTTAGGACGCCCGGCTTTCATAATGATTGACCTTTCGATAGCAGCGATCAGACGTGATTTACTTTAATGGGATAGACAGCGGCAGGGAATTTAAGAGCAAAAGAGTGCGCGCTGAGCAACGTTTAAGGTATAGATGGAGATTCCGCTTTACACAAGGATGTCGGTTATGCCTTTCAAAGGATATTTTGAGAGTACATATTGAAGTGTAAATAAACTTTTATAAGTAGCTATCTAATAGTGTTTTCCAGGGCAGAATGAGGCCTCAGATTATGTAGTTTGTTAAAGAGATTGTTCACATAAATATGTAAAAGTACCCCATGATTTACTCACCTTCAAGTCATTCTAGGTGTAGATTAGGCCACGTTCACACAGCAGCAGAATACAGTTGTCAATCCTGTATTTGAGTCCTTAATACGGTTACATTCACAAATGGTTTGGTTATTTCGGTGACAACCGCATTCTGTAACCGAACTCACACCTGTACATTTTCAGGACCCATGCACTACATGGTTTCATGTGTGTTTTCAGTAACTTATAGTAAAGGAGAAATAAGCTGTGTGTCATCTTAAAGTTTTATCCTGTAAGTTTTCCACTGGAGCCGCTCTCCTGCCAGTTTTGTGTTCTGAACCGCGCTATTCATATCCTCCACCCAAATGTAAAAGCTGCTGTCAGTTAATGAAGGTTTGATGAAGCAACCCGTTGCACATTCATACAGATAGAATTTAACTTGTGAACTAGACATTTCGAGACTCACACCAGTAAAGAAAATGCGGTTGTCGATCCCAAATACAGGACTGACAACCGTATTCTCCTGCTGTGTGAACGTGGCCTTACTTTCTTCTTTCTCCAATATAACATTTCTCCAAAATCCAATTTAAGTGCATAAATCCATCATAAAAAGTGCTCCACGTGGCCTTCTGTAGCATCATAAGAAAAATCTAAACATTTAAAACATACATATTTGAAAAATATATATTTATAACTTATATAAACCATAATTTCTAGCTTCCGCTAACTGTCATACAGACATATACTCTGATACTGCAATAATTTCACATGCAATCTTCAAATTAATATAGAAACATTGAAAAGACAGTATAATTTTTGAAAATATTTGTTAAATATTTTTATGACTAAAAATGAGTATCACTGATAACAATATTTCTTATGTCTCTAGGAACTTATTTTTTCCCCTTAATATTTAACCATTGACTATAGCCATTCAACAATACAGAATAATTGAAATATATCAATTTTATCATTTATTAGACTAATATTAGAAAAAACTAATGACTAAATAAACAATTAAACAATCTTCACATAAACATGTGCCCTTCAGCAGGTATGAAACATACAGAAATTGAATAAAGTTATCAAACACTAAATACTATTAAATACAGATGAATCCTTAAAGCTCCAAAAGTTATTGATTCCCTCTTTTTTTCTTTTGTTCTTTGATTAACAGACATCACAGAAGTTATTAGGTTATTTGGCTGCTATAACTTTAAGAGCTGCCGCTGCTGAACGTGACACAGATCTGACACGCATATTCATAGTTTCATATGCAATTGAATATAAAATGATAGAGCGCATATAGTTATTATACCCTACAAATCTGAATGAATGCTCTCAAAGGAACAAAACATTACAAATGTGAACAGTTTTATAACTCAGTTACTTTTTCCTAGACAGCTATGATATAAAGTGGCAAAAAACTGGATATTTCTGCTTAAGTCTTCTTCTCAGAGACCTCCAACTGTAATATATCATGAGATGGCTCATACAAAATTATAAAAGAAGGGATTTATGTTGTCTAAACGTTGGTGCATGAATGTACAGTAGCAGATGTAACATGTAGAAACGGGGATTGATACCTCCACACACACACACAGTGCTGACATTAACACAGCATGTTCATTAGCCTCCCCCTTTCAAGTTACTCAAGGGACCTGTCTAGAAACAATTCCCTAACATAGTTTTCACTTCTCTGAATTCAATTCTGCTTCTCTCTGCTGGTTTGCTGACCTCCATCCTAACACACAGGGCCATTAAAGACATGGAGGACATTTAAGAGGTTTCTCTACCACACAGCCTCCATCCAGGCACAACAGGAGGGAGAGAAGGGCGAAAGAATGAAGAAAATGGACAAGTGCTCTCCTGCTGGATTTGAGTAGCGCTGAGTGGCCATGTTTGCCGTGTGGGCATCAAATCCTGTCAAAGTCTGAAAGCCTGACGTACAGGACAAGAAAAAAAGTGAGAGAGAAAGATATACTTATTCTTTTTATAAAGTTATCTCTCATACATTATTACTCAGTTGAGATCTTCATTGGGTCTCTGGCTCTTGACTCATGAGTAAGCTTGCAGTTTTCCTTACTAATTTCAATGAATGCCTTCAATTTTAATAATAATAATACTAATACTAATAAACTTGACTTACACTGTAAAAAATGACACTGATTTTAACAGAAAAAAACTGTTAAAATGCTACAGTAAAAACCTGTTAAATGGTTAATGGTATTTACAGGGAAAAAATGTAAATTGATGTTCCCAGAATTCCCTGCATTGCGTTTCATTGCATTTTGTTTAAATTTGATGTTTTTTCTTAGTTTTTCTTATCAGTTATGTTTATCAAGGTTGTCCATTACATGTAATGTTGTTAAATTAATGTTTATTGCATATTTCAGTTTAATGAGTCACCATGATGGTGTTTAGTGTTTTTTTGAATGACACTGAGCACCTTCTATATATGTTCATATTTAAAAGATGCTTGTGATGGGCTTTGGTTCATCAATAAAAAATTATTGTAAATTTTACAGACTTCTTTTTACAGTGTACGAGAAAGCTTTTCATTTGTATAGCTAAAAAAAAAATAAATAAATGCAAATAATAATGAATGCCTTCAATTCTAATAATAATTATAATAAAAACCCTGAATATATTTTAGTGTTAGAAAAAAAGTCATATTCACACTAAAATTATTTTAGAGTTACATTTATTTAGTGAAATATTAATAAGTTTGTTAATATAACATTTAATATAACTACAACAACATTATTATTATTATTATTATACAGTAATGATGTATGTGGTTGTTAAAATTGTGAAATATCAAAATATTACAAGTTAAAATAAATGTTTTAGATTTTAAATGTAATTCATGTGATTTACTGAAGTCCAATTAAAATTTTTAATGTTTTCAAAATGTTTTTTTTTTGTATCATTATTATTATTTTTGTTTTTACAGAATTAACTGATGAAAAGAAATTTCACAAGAACATAATTTATTTGAAATAAAAATCTTTTAGAATTCCCACTTTTGATCAATTTAACGCATTCTTGCTTAAGGAGCAGCACATATCCACATATGAATCCCTCCTATTTTATGCACTTTTGCTCTCATTTCTTGTCTTTTCAAACTCAGCTGGTATCAATCTGGTTGCCACACTTCCTTGTTCCCTTCACTGAACTTCAAGAGCGCGTTTGAAAACTTTGCATGTTGATATCAGACAGCAGAAGTCGAAAAGTGTAGGCAGGCATTCCAAACATCAAAGCGATTGTTTTTAGGTACTGATTTGAATATCCTAGACTGTATGTAAACTAGAGTTTGAGTTCGCAAAAACCTTTCGTAAGCACAAGAGGGAATTGCGTTAAGTTACGTTTTTGGGTTTTCACGCACACACACACACATGCACACACACACAAACTGAACTCTGGGATGCATGATCCGTCAAGGCGGTTTGTGGATGCGTATGGCTTATAGATCAAACCCTGGCCATCGCCACCTCACCACGCTTCACTGAAGCATTTATCTCCCAAACTGCACTGGCTTTCCCCTCTAAAGCACTTCCTTCAGCTCTCTCACTCTCCCCTTGGTCTTCGCGAGTGTCCCTCTGTCTATTTTCTCTCCCCTTCCTCTCTGGGAGTCTCTCTCTGTGTTATCGGCTGTTGGAGTAGCTTCACTCGGTCACAGATAGTGGAAGCTGTGGTGGGCAATCTGCCAGACAGCCGGAGCTATCAGATACGCATGGAATCCTAATACATCATGATACGGCATGTGTGTGTGTGTGTAGGAATATGCTGGGAGAAAATGACAGCTAGAATTAAACACACTGAGACCCAAAGTGTTTGTGACTGAGCTAATATTAGAGGTGGCACTAAAAGAGGAAAATCACATACTACACGTCTATATTTGCACGCATGTGTGTGTGTGTGTGTGTGTGTATGTGCAGTCCTTTCATTTTCACACTTCAGCTTTAGTAAGAGCGATGATAAGAGGCGAAAAGTCTAAAATGATTTCGCGTCTAAAATGGAAGAACCTGACAGGGAGAGGATACGTCTCTCTCTCAAAAGAGATCATGTCTTCCAAACAAATAATCATGATAAATTACAGTCCAGCCTTATTTTATGACTTTGCCACAGATTTCACCATGCAGAGATTTCACTTCAAATGATATTAATTACTATAAAGTGTTTGCAATGCTTACTGTGGCCTGGCGAGGAACGACACGACAGAGCAAGACTTTAGTGAGCCCCGGAGGGTGATATTTATTGACAGAAGTGGTGAGTAAACAAACAAGGGTGCTGGCGGTGTCGGCGCCTTCAGTGATCGGTGCTCGGTGAAACCTCCTTCTTCTGTGCTCATTTAGTGTGGTCAGTGAGGGGTGGGTGCAGGAGAGTGCGGCCAAACAGAGATATATCTCAATACCAGAACTTGCTTTTTTAGAACTATGAGCCTTGTACAAATCAACCATTTCATGAGGTAGGGCTTAGAGGAGAAACAAAAATGTACAGTATGTGGAAAACAATGTGTTTTTTGCACCTTAAACTGCATAAACACATTGTATTACACCAGATACAAAAAATAATGTTCTTTTTGGTAACATCATATGACCCCTTTAAGATATGTTCAATGATATTTAAGAGCTTTCTGACCCTGCATAGACAGGAATGCAACTACCATGTTCAAGGCCCAAAAAGGTAGTAAGGACATTGTTAAAATAGTCCATGTGAGATCAGTGGTTCAAACGTAATTTTATGAAGCTACAAGAATACTTTTTGTGTGCAAAAAAAAAGAAGCTATTTCTACTCTTCCATGTCAATCTTTAAAAAGTTCTTAATTTGTGTTCCGTAGATAAAGGAAGGTCTTACAGGTTTGGAACGACATGAGCATGAGTAATTAATAACAGAATATGTACTATCCCTTTAAAGTTATTAGTTTAAAGCAAACAGGCTTTCATAAATCACCCACCTGCAATGTTTTCAGAGATTTCTAACAGCTCAATTCTCTCAGACCTGCATATAATGCATACTCAGTATCAAGAACAAATTGGGGCAGTTTCATGTGTTACCTGTACTTAGATTCTTAAATATTATAATTGAATGTTATGGGTTGATGACAATGTAGTACAAGAATAAAAAGACACATCAGAACATAAGATCTCATCAAAATGCGTATTGCTATTCAATAGCACACAAGCATCACACATGAGCTGTATATTCTATATGCTAATGAGACAGTCTATTAGTGGCACAATCCAATATTATCCCCATTACATGACATGTTAAGCATCCCTCAAGAAAACCTAATTATGAAAACAGAACCACTACAGTAATCAGTTTACTGTATATTATCAATCTTACGCATATTGTTGTACATAATAATGAACATTTTTAAAACAATTATGTGAACTCTATGAGCAAAGGTAAAAATTATATCATTTACATTAAAGTTCTCTTGGGTTCTCTTCCACTAATAACACCAGATGGAAATGTAATTTAATTTAAACAAATCAGTAAAATGTATTTATTGGTAGGCTTAGTTGACTATTAATTACCTTTGCACATGTTTACTGTTTACTGTTAAGTATTTTCTCAGAACGGTTTTAATTATGTCTCATATCAATGCATATTTCCAATGTTACTTCAAGATAAACGGTCAGATGAAAATCATTTTCAAAAGCAATGAGAACTGTTAAGAAGGGGACGGAGGGGGTCTGAATCTTGCTGGTAACTATACGTCCATTTTCAAATGTCAAATCTCCACATCTCGGTCGACGGATTGCAAATTGCTTTTGCAAACCATTTGCACGCTCTCTCCTGATTCTCATCCCTGTAAATAAAATTTCATTTGTGATGTTAATAATCATGATGTTTGGTGGACCGAAAGCACTTCAACTTTCATTTCACTTATTCAATTACCACCATCGCAGGAGGAACGTGGTGTTTGTGGCGTGTGCGTAAGTGAATGCCATCACAGTGCATTTGATGGAGTTTAATGGGTCCGGCTAATTTTGTGCCAGCATTTCTGATTATTGAAAACTTATGTTTTGCTGTTGTGGGATAACGGCGGTGATTATAGTGTAAAAGACATATGCTATTGACAATAATATAATAATAATAATAGAGTTGTCTGAACAATCTATATTCCACTTTAGACCTTCTACTTGATATGTCACCTAACAATCATTAGAGTATTAATAGATTGTCTGTTTAATATCTTTATTTTACTACTTGGTATCATGGCATAAATGTACCTTGGTGCACTTTTTAGCAAGTCAAGAAATATGTACCAAGTACATATCATTGCAGTTTCCAAAAGAAATGAACACTAGAATCTTGAAATCTAGAATTCTTGAAATGAATGTCCCTAAGATGACTGAAAGTCTTATAGGTATGGAATGACGTAAACGATAACAGAATATACCATTTCAGAGAGCTGGCGGTTATTAAGAGGACTTAAACATCTCAATACATAATTTATGTATGTTTAAAAATCCTTTGATTTTTAAACTGTTAGTGAATAGTAGTGTAAGAGAAAATTTAAGCACCCTCATTAGCAAACATGCAAACAAACACTGTTAAAACTAGCTGAGAATGAGATGAGGGGGGCGTGTTTGTGTGCTGCGATATAGCTTGAGTCCTGATACGTCAGTGTGTGTGTGTGCAGTCGCAATGATTAGTGAAGTGCTGATTAACTGATGAGATTCGTTTGTGTGTCTGTGTATGTGTGTAAGAGAAAGGGTTGATTGAATGTGCTCGAAATACCTAATTATGTTGTAGCCCACCAAAGGTACAACAGTGCCAGGAAGAAAAATAAAGTTTCCAAGAGTTTTTGAACTGTAAAATATTGGCAAACCAACTTAATTACGCCCTGTCGTAGTTCTCCCAAACCAACCTCTTGTCAAGGCTTCTTAAAAGTTTTTAAGTGCTGACTCCTGCTACATTGCCTGAGGTGCATGAAATCCCAATGAGCCGGTTATATTCACACAATGCTGCCAGACCCCCTGAAGAAAAACCTCTCATTTCCCCCCCTTTTCCCTGTATTAATCAATGTTACACATTCCCTTAATTTGGTTTCAAATATTTGATCAGTAAGTCATGGCAGCGCATGTTTTCCACTACTATATATACTGTATATATATATATATATATTATATATATATATCAAATTTATTAGGGTTGTGACAGTGAGGACATTTTCCCACCGGTAAATCGCCATTTGACAACACCAGTAATAACGGCATCACCGTGGTGGGGGGTCTTTTAAGTTTTTCCTCTTTTCCTTGCTTTACTACGACACCATGTGCATTTTACTTTAACTTTTAAATTACTGCCAATTCGGCATCAATTGGTTGAATTCAATTCAAGCAACAACCATATCTAATGTAGAACAAAATGGATAAAAATACACCATGCTATATGCCTGATATAAAATAACAAATAACTTACATAAAGTTAAGGTTTAAATAAATAAGTCTTTATAAAACTTCAAATCATGTAAAATAATGACCTTGAATGTATTATAATTAGTGGTGGGCCGTTATTGGCGTTAACGCAAGACTCTTATCGCGCGAAAAAAAAATATCGCCGTTAATCTATTCACAAAGTTGGGTTGGGAGCTGGGTCTATACTACGCAAGCTATGACGACT